>CM029500.1:6267314-6743548 GCA_017140595.1 Eucalyptus curtisii | reverse complement strand
AGTATCTCGAGCTCGCCTCGTCCCAGTTGTCTTGATCCGAGCATCATTAAACAAGTGAGTTTAACTCTAATCCATGCTAAGTAAGTTAATGACGTTTAATGATTGATTAGTCTAGACTAAGCTTGGTTTAGTGGATAGTTAGATTGGATTAGTAAATTAGTTAATTATTGATGCATGTTTGGTGGATAGTTTAATTTAATTAGGCTGGAGCAAGCTCTAGTATTTATCTAAAATAGTTCGAAAATTTTTTAAGCTTGTCTCAGGCTTTTAATTAGGCTTTACGGGCCTAAGTTTTATTTATTTGCATTTATTAATTAATTTTCATAATTATTTAATTAATTATTTATTTTTTCGAAAATTAGACTTAGATAGATTAAGACCGGAATTTTATGCTGATTGCAATAGTGTGATCTATTTATTTAATTGAGTTATAATTTGTGCTCGGTGAGTGTGATTGTGATTTTAGGAATTTATTCCTAAATTTATTTAATTTCAGTAATTAATTGGAAATTAACCAAGCGTCGGTTTATGACGCCAAAAATATTTTGGTGGACTATATAAAATGGTGGGAATTATGGAAAGGAAATTATTATAATTTCGTTAAAAGGCCGATCGTGTATCCACACACCTAAGTATTTTTATCGGGTATGATAAAAATGGTGACATCAGATCAGTGGATCTGATGTCTAGTGAGCATATTTAGTATAACGGATCAGTGGATCTGAAAGACGACTTCTAGTGAGCATATTTAATATATTAGATGAGTGGATCTGGTAGCTTCGGTAAGCATATTTAATATATCGATCAGTGGATCTGGCAGAACTTGGGCGAGCATATTTAGTATAGCAAATTATTGGATTTGGCGACTTTCGGTGAGCATATTTAGTATAGCGAGATCAGTGGATCTAGTAAAACTACAGTGAGCATATTTATTATAGTAGATCAGTGGATTTGGCATCTTCGGTGAGTTATACTATTTATATATAAGCTTGGGTGAGCAGTCCCGATTATGATAGACTTATAGATAGTATTGATTGAGATGATCGGAATGGTCTTGATGACATGGAATTAGATGAGTTGATTGATCGATGATTTGATCCGATGTGATGATGTAATTCGATGAATTATAAATTGTATTGACTTAAGAAGGAAATCAAGGCTAAGGTAAGTCCTTTGACTCGTGATTGTGCCTAGGTAGCCCTCGAGCCTATTTTCTTCCTAGTCGGGTCTTAGGGAGTTGAACTTGTTGAGGCGATCGTCTCACCCGTTGTGGGATAACTTTTGGTCCATACCTGGTAGCTCCCCGAGCATTTTGGGGCAACCCTCGAAGATGATTGAGCACAGAGGCACTAAATTATGATCCATAGGGCATCCTAATGTTAGAGTACGAGTGCGATCCATGTCTGGGTTGATGCGGACTACCTAAGAAGGTGCCCCATCATGTGCGATCATGGTATCGCCCGGATCGTAATGGATTGAGAGAGGTCCCATACCGGAATCGGAGATATCTCTCGTATGTCTTGCGTTTGGGAAGGTTGCACCTGGGAGGTTCGGTGGTGGACCCAAAGGACCTTAACCTTGAAGATCCCGAATCTCCGGTGTGTACTCAATGCGGTAGGCTCCAACTAGGAGTATGGAAGGAGATGATGGGAGGACGACAGCCCGTAGTCGTTTAGAACCCATCCCTATTTGCATACCTTATTTTATAAACTAGTTTTGTGTGAGACTTGGCTTGTATATATCAGCGTGTTGTTGGTTTTAAAAATATGGCCCTACTTTCTATCCCATTGTGTTATTGTGCAGGGATTATATATTTATACGCATGTGCATTTAAAATGAATGGGCTAACGATCGTCTGGGATGTTGCTATTTAATCGACCGGTGAGGGGATGGGCGCGTGCTCGAGGATCGGGACGTGACAAGAAGGCACTCAAAGCTGAAACTTGGAGTGACACCGAGTGTGAGGAAAGCGAAGAAGAATATGCCAACATATGTCTAATGGCTCATTCCGACTCGGACTCGAGAATCGAAACATACTTTGATTTAGATTTAGACAATGAAATTAAGGTTAGTGATTCAAAATTCCTGTCAAAGTCTCTAAATATATATATATGAACTTTGTCTCGATCTCAAATCCTCTCTTAAAAGGATTTCTAAACTAAAAAGGAGAATTCTAAGCTCGTGCAACAAGAAGTCTCTTGGAAAGAAAAATTTGAAAGTCTGAAAACAAGTTTTGATATTTTGAAAGAAAATTCAGATTCTCTTTCAAAGGAAAATATCTTTTGAAAAGTGATATTTCAAGTATAACAAAAAGATTTTCAAAAGGATCCAGAAACTAGAGAAAATTTTTTCAGCTCAAATACCATACTTTAACAAATCTGGTTTGGGTATGACTTGAAAAACTGTTTAATTAATTGATTTTCCCAAAGTAAAAGAAAGAATTAAATAAATACATGCAAAAGGCATTTTACAAAAATCATTTTCAAAAAGTTTTTGTAAAACACCGTCGGCCGAAGTGCACTAAGATGTTCAAAGTGTAAAGACTTAGAACATTTCGAAAAGAATGTCCCAGTTTGGAGACCAACTAAGAAGGATCAAAGACTTTTTAATACTAACCCTCGGACCCAAGAAAATATGGGTACTAGAGAAAGTTTGAATTCTTCTTTTGATCGCAGTCCTATCAAAAGGAAGATCAAATGGTATTTGGATAGTGGGATCGCTCGAGGCATATGACATGAGACTCAAGCCGCTTTATAAAGTTTGTTAGATCGAATGAAGGAAAAGTATCTTTTGGAGGAAACAACAAAGGAAAGATTGTAGGATGTGGAACTCGTGAAGATTGAAGCCTAACTATCAACAATCTTTCCTTGGTGGAAGGATTGAATTATAATGCTGAGCATGAGTCGGCTTTGCGAATCTTGGTTTGAAATAAACTTCTAAGAAGACATTTATTAAGAACGAGTCAAGACTTCTCTCGGTCTTTCACTAGCGAAGGCATGGCAACATTTACCTTATGGATGTAAACCCCGAAAGTTCTCGTGTCTTATTTCCATTCAAGATGAAGCAAGTCTTTGGCATAGGAAGCTTGATCATGTTAACTTGAAGCAAATTGCCAAAATTTTTTCTAAGAAGCTTGTTCGAGAACTTCCCAATCTAGCTTACCAGAAGAATGATTTGTGCACTCCCTGTGTCCTGGGAAAACAAGTCAGAAGTTCTTTTAAACCTCTGAATCAAGTCTCTACCAATCGAGCTTTGCAGCTTCTTTATATGGACCTTTTTGGTCCAACCGGAACTCAAAGTATTGGTGGAAAGAAATATTGCGTAGTAATTGTGGATGATTACTCTCGTTTCACTTGGGTATGCTTTCTAGCAAGTAAGTCTGAAACTTTCTCATATTTCTCAAAGTTTGCCAAGAAGGTTCAGAATGAAAAAGGTTATGCTGTTTCAAGCATACGAACTAACCATGGAGGTGAGTTTGAAAATTAAGACTTTGCTAAGTTACGTGATGAATTTGGTTTTCAGCATGTTTTCTATTCTCCATACACTCCAACAAAATGGGATTGTGGAAAGGAAGAATAAATCCTAACATAAGATGGCCAAACTCTCTTAATAGAGAGCAAAATATCCTCTCGATTTTGGGCAAAAACAGGTTTCAAACGCTTGCTATATTATCAACAGAGTATTCTTGAGGCATATTCTAGAGAAAACTCCATATGAAGTGTATAAAGGAAAGATGCCAAATGTTTCCTACTTTCATGTCTTTGGCTGTAAATGTTTTATTCTAAAGAATGCAAATGATCGATCTAGAAAGTTCAAAGCAAAGTCAAATGAAGGGATTTTCCTTGGTTATTCAACTTCAAGCAAAACTTACGAGTCTTTAATAAGAAGACTCGATCCGTGGAAGAATCTATGAACGTCAAGTTTCAAGATTATGTGGAGAATCTATTAGAGTAGACTCAACTTGAAGAGTCTCGAACCATCCGACTTTACAAAGTCTATTTTCCCCGAGGTTCGACTTCGGAGAACAAGAACAAGTAGAACAAGAAGATTCAACAACTGAGAAGATCAACCAACTTTCAAACCAAGCGCGCAAATGGAAGCACATGTCAAGTCATCCCAAAGAGCTCATCATTGGTAACATTGATAAAAAGTTCACAGATCCAAAGGAAGAGAAGAGTCAGTGTTCTAGCACTTATTTCGAGATAGAACCCAAAGATGTAGATGAAGCATTGTATGATGAAAAGCTGGATATAAGATATGTAGGAAGAACTCGGGCCGGTTTAGCATCAAACGATGTATGGGAACTAATTCAAAACCCGAAAGGCAAATCCATTATTGGAACAAAATGGGTTTTCGGAACAAGATGAATGAAAATGGCAAAGTGGTTAGAAATAAAGCAAGACTCATGGTAAAAGGATATACACAGGAAGAAGGGATAGACTATGATGAGACCTATGCACCAGTAGCAAGGTTAAAAGCAATTAGATTATTACTTGCTTTTGCTTGCTATAAAAATTTCAGGTTATTCCAGATGGATGTCAAAAGAGCATTCCTGAATGGATTTATACAAGAAGAAGTCTATGTGGAACAACCACCGAGGATTTGAAGATCTAAGAAAGCCGATTCGATCTATAGACTGAAAAAGGCCTTATATGGACTGAAGCAAGCACCTCGAGCATGGTATGAAAGGTTGAGTAAGTTTCTAATTCAAAATGGTTTTGAAAAGGGAAAGATTTATACAACCTTGTTTATAAAGAAAGAAGGAAAAAGATTTTCTCTTGGTACAAATTTATATAGATGATATTATTTTTTGTTCTCTAACGAAAGTCTTTGCAAGAAATTTTTAAAATCTATGTAGGATGAATTCGAGATGAGCATGATGAGTGAGTTAACTTTTTTCTAGGATTGCAAGTTAGACAATCGAAGAAATGTATATTCATTCACCAAGAAAAATATGCCAAAGATCTCATCAAGAAATTTGGGTTGGAGAATTACAAGAAAACGAGACTCCAATGTTAAGTTCTTCAAAACTGACAAAGATGAAGATGTGAAGAAAGTAGATAAGAAGCTATATATAAGCATGATCGGTTCACTTTTCTACCTTACTACTTCTAGACACGATATTCTATTCGGTGTGTGCATGTGTGCGAGATTTTAGTCGATCCTAGGGAATCTCATCTAAGTCTTTATAAAACTCATCATTAAATATATTGTGACATGTCCAAAGTCAATCCGTGGTATCTCAAAGAATGAGACTTTACTCTTCTTGGATATTCAGACGTTGATTTAGCAGGTTGTAAAGTCGATGAAAAGAGCACATCCGGCACTTGTCAACTACTGGGAAATATGTTGGTATCTTGGTTCTCAAGAAAGCAAAGTCTGGGCGCTTTCAACCGTTGTAGAAGCGAGTATGTTGCTCTTGGGAGTTGTTACTCTCAAATCCTATGGATAAGATAACAACTAAGAGAATTTGGTATTGAATAATCGTGTACCAAGATCAAATGTGAAAACACTAGTGCTATTAATCTCACCAAGAACCCATTCTTCATTCAAGGGCGAAGCATATAAATATTCGATATCATTTTATAAGAGATCATGTCTAAAATGGGGAGATTAAGATTCAATTCATTGATTCGAAGAATCGGTTGGCAAACATATTCACGAAGCCTCGGAGAAAAATTTATTTGAGTGCATTTCGCTCGAAGTGAATATTATTTCTATTTCAAAGTAAAGTCGAAGTGGCGGACTTAGACTTTCCGACACTACTTCAATGAGAGGAATGTCTTGAATCCAGGTATTTTATTTTAGGAATAAAAATGTATGATTAATCGAATTGTTGTTTGCCTATTTTATTTTTAGAAGTTATCTTTTTCGAATTTTTGAATTTTTGATAATTTTTATTCTCAGTTTATTTCAAAAAGGGAGTTTTATTTTTCCTTATGTCGTTTCAATTTTCCTTATGACGTTTCATTTTCTTTATATACACTCTTCTATTTCTTTCAAGCACTTTTTCTAAACCCTAAAATATAAACGCTTTACTCTCTCGTTTCTACTCTTAAGATTGTTCCGCAAGTTTCCAACTTTTTCACTCGAATTTGTTTGAGAGATCCTTTAAAGCTACAAATATGTCTTTCCAAAGGATTTTCTCCGGATTCTAATCAAGGACCGAGAAGCATGCCAGAAGGGTAGACTCACTTTGATTTCATTGAAGAAGACTCTCCGTGCAACTCTCCACAGCATTCTCAACAGCAGTTTACTTAGAATGTTCCGCGTGAACCCCTGGAAGAGGAAGTTGTAGAAGATGCTGAGCCTCTCAGAGCCTTGAGACCCTAGGTTCATTATAAACTTTACACTCATTTAAAACATGGTGGTACTCCCATGACCTTTATCGATGAGTTTTTAAGAGAGAAGGGTTATAGGAATGAGCCTTTGTTTTTAAGAAGGATGGAGGAGTTAGGCATAGCACCAAAAGGATCGGCGTACAATGCCTTTCTTTATTTTCTTAGGACCCTAAGTTTGGTTCTAACCATCCCGAGAATAAGGATGATGATGAAAGATTTTATTCTAATTTTCAACCAAGAATGGGTGTGGCTGTAGATGTTCTGGAGAAAGAATGAGATTGTTTCGTTCTAAGGAACACAAAAAGGTTTACTCATAGTTGTTGAAGAGAGGGGTGATGAACTCTCGTATTGTTGATTTTGACTTCTTGGACTCAATCAGGGTTAACTTGAGGGAAAAGTTAGCCTTTCTTCAATTGGAGAATTTTTATTTTGAGACAATTATTGCTTATCCGAGTTGATTGCTTATTTATATTAGAACCTATCTTTTCTTGACGAGAATCATTTCGATTTACAAAATGTATGATAAAGACTATGTGGTAGATGTAGACACGTTGGCTGACATTATTGGGGTTGAAAGGAGTGGTTTTCAACCAATAAATGTCTATTTTCATCAAGCAATGAGATTCCTTATCAAGGACGAATATTCGAAGGAAGCATCACTTTTTCCGGACCATCAACCTCAAACGTTCGTTGCATAAAGTTGTCATTAACGCATCGGACCGAAGGTTGCATCAAAGACTAATGTTTCCGGTTTGAAGCACGACTCATGTTTGCAATCTGCGATGGGATGAGTTTTTCACTCCCTCATACCATTCGATGCACATGCATGGTACGGTTGTGAAGGACAAAGGACAACTATCTTATCAAGTTGTTTAGACATTTCCAGATTGAGTTTCCCGCCTCCTTTTGCTCTCGAACCGTTGGTCCTATGATTATAGGACTGAAAATGATTTCGAAGATGAGGTTGAAATATTTGAACAAGGTCATTGAGCGCATGAAGAAGAAGTCCTCCAGCAAACCAAAGTAGATTCTGCTACAAGGAAGAAAAAATGCAAGGAAGTTGCAAGTGAACCCGTCAAGAAGAGAAGATCTCTCATCTTGCAGGACGAAGAAGAGGATGATGATGATCTTACCATTTCTGCACTTGCCTTGAAGAATCTTCGAGGTTTTGTTGGTGCTAAGCAACCATTGCACGAGAAAGGAAGAGAAAGAGCAAAAACGAGCTAGAAGAAGAAGCAAGAGAAGAAGAAGGAATAGAAGAAGAAGAGAAGAGGAAAGAAGAGATGAAGAAGGAAGAGGTCATGAGGATGACTCTTTATGAGGCGATCGTTGCCATATCCTTATATGAAGATTCTGAAGCAACTCGGAGTGGTCAAATAGGAGCAAGAACAGAAGAAGGGCATCATTCTTATCCTGAACCCGAGAAAACTCAAGAAGAAGGAATCCCTCTCCACCCGTAGGCAAGAACATGGGGAGCCGTGAGCGAAACAAGGACTTCTTCTCCTTTTGCGAGTGATGGCATCACCGATCTCCCCGCACACCCCGAAGATGTCTATGCTTCTCATTTTCTTGAAGGCGACATTGCGGAATCTACATCAAGTCAAGGGGCTAGACAAGTTGATGTTCCCTCGTTTCGAACTCTCCACAAACTCATTTCGCTGAGGCTAATGCGCAAACGAACCAAATGCTAATTATCCAAGGATGATCGAGCTTCTTTTGGAAGTAAAGGCTCAAGAATATGCTTTGGAGATTGAAATTCGAAACTTCATCTTTAACGTTGAGATCCTCTTCGACTTTCATACGAAAAGGTACGATCCTTAGATACTCGGTGCGGACTCGAATCAGCAAGTATCTCGGACTATTACCTAGAATCAAGTCGAGCATGAATAGACTAGTCGGCTTATCAAGACTATGCGAATCAAGTCGAGAATGTTCATCTCCAGTGCCGAAGATTGAGGAATCGGTGCGGCAATGGGGATTTCCGGCTTGTTCGACTTCTTAGACATCCTTGATTCTTTTTATACTCTCTCTATTTTGCCTTTCTCCACTTTTTGATGTTGACAAAAAAAGGGGAGAAATTACTTTTAACCTTTAACTTTTTGCACTTTTTGCAGATTTGATTTAAGTTTGTTTTGAACATTTACTTATTCGTAGAAATTCTTGTAGTAGTGATGTTTATGGATGTGGATGGTTTAAATCTTGATATGTGTTTAAGATTAACATGTTTTTTGTGGTTGCAAAATCGATGCTATCCAGATCCTTAACTAACTTTTTTAAGTTGTCATGTCTTGTT
This sequence comes from Eucalyptus curtisii, assembly GCA_017140595.1. Taxonomy (NCBI): domain Eukaryota; kingdom Viridiplantae; phylum Streptophyta; class Magnoliopsida; order Myrtales; family Myrtaceae; genus Eucalyptus; species Eucalyptus curtisii. Next base: position 6,734,914 of record CM029500.1, on the reverse strand, counting down.
AAGAGTTGTTTTGCGGGTTATAAATCTTTAAATTTGCAAGGAAGTTTTGTCACCATAAAAAATGGGGAGATTGTTGGAGAAAACTCATTTGATGATTTGAAGTTGACAAAACTTATCCAAAGTCAATTCTGAAGAATTCCGAGACTTTTGTGTCAAAGTCGAAGACTCCCGACTTTATGTCAAAATCTGCCCACTCGACAAATTCAGTTAAACGAAAGTGAAGGATGAAGACTTTTCTAGATAAGAGATTATCTTTCTTTCTTTAATGGATTGGTTCGTATGGATTATATATGGACTCCTGGTTGGAAATATCACCTACGAGATTGGATATCTTTATTGGAATCAATCTAGATACATCAAATCTTTTTGATGGGCAAGTATTTTTGGTAAAAATCTACTTATGGAAACCAAGATCCTGATTGTATGGGCGAACATGATTGACGGGCTTTCATCACAATCTTCAAACGACTCGAGATCTTCTTAATTGATTACGTCCAATGGGTTGATTGGAAAAATTCTTTTGGAAAGTGCCAACGATCGAGAAGGCATGAAGGAGTATTTAAGCAGGACTCTCTAGTTGTTCGATAGAGTGCATGAAAGAGAAATTCCAAAGTCTAAAGCTTATCATTCCCTTGTTACTTCTTACTATGAACTCAAAGTTGTATTCAAAATAGAGAAACTCATAGTGTGACTTCGTAAGAGAGTTGTAGAGACTCTTATTTATGAAGTCGAGATCGCAATATTGTAAATTCATTTTTGTTTCATAGTGGAATCTAGCCAGGTAGGCATTGGTGTGAGAGAGTGGACGTAGACTTAATCTAAGCCGAACCACTATAAATTCTATGTTCATATTCTCTTTCCTAAACTTCTTTATTTTGTTCGTTATTCTATTTAACTGCTAAAGTCTAAATTTGTTCAAAGTCTATTGTTCTTCAGACTCTATTTTGTAAGTAAAATATTTTCACTATTCTTTGCGAAAAATTGTTTTCACATCTATTCACCCCCTCTAACAGATCTCCTAGGTGGAGGTACAATAACTTCATCTTACACCTGAAAGGCTTGAGAAATTTCATTAGGAACTATTTTAATAACAGTATCTTGAATCTTGACGGGCTTAGTTTGTGGTGTAGGAGACTCTACAATTATAAGTATAGACAAAGACAAAGACACAATAGTTTCCACCGTACTATCATTTTTAATAGTCTAAGAGTAGCTATCTTCTGCAGCTACATCAAACTCCAAAAACCTTGCTGTTTGTGATTCCACAATTATTGTGTCTCCATTGGGATTATAAAAATGATAACCCTTCAAATAATCTAGGTAAGATCGAAGTAATGCCGAATGATTTTAAATTACAACTTACATAATGTTGGATTGTATAACTCACTTATGCATGATACCCCAAATCTTAAGATGATTCAAGTTAGATTTACGTCTAGTCCATAACTCAAAAAGTTAATGGAACAACTTTGGTAGAAATACAATTTTGTATGTGAAAGGTTGTATTCAAAGTGTCACGTCATAGCTCAAAAAGTTAATGGAACAACTTTAGCAAAAATATGGTTTTGTATGTGAAAGACTGTATTCAAAGCATCATCTCATAGAAAACTGGGTAAATTAGTCCTACTAACCATCCTCATTATCATGTCCAATAGGGTGTGTTTGCGCCTTTCGGTCACACCATTTTGTTCAAGACTCCCAAGCATAGTAAATCAAGTTACTATCCCAGAATCCTCCAAGTATTTAGCAAATCAAGTTACACCAGACATCCTTACTTTGATGGAAAGGATTACAGCATATGGAAAAACAAGATGAAAGCATTTCTAAGATCAAAAGATCCTCTGGAATTGGAAGTGGTAGAAAAAGGAATCATTCCTACAGTTGTATCAGGTTCAGAGAGAGAGGAAAAGAAGTTGCAGTCCCTATCGAAATGACTCAAGAAGAAATAACCAAGAGACAAGCTCTTGATGCTAAAGCTATTTACTCTTTATATTGTGCTTTATCTCCTACTGAGTATAACATAATATCTTCTTGTGAAACATCAAAAGAAGTCTCGGGATAGGCTGCACATTACCTATGAAGGAACCGATTGAGTGAAAGAGACAATGATCAATATCCTTCTAGGATAATATGAAGTCTTCAAAATGAGATCAGGAGAATCAATCACTGATATGTTTAGCCGTTTCACTGAAATCGTGAATGGTCTAGAATATCAGGGACATCCAATCTCAAGACAAATGAAGGTCAACAAACTACCGCGTGGACTCTCTAAAGACTGGAATTATATAAAGACTTCGATAAGAGAAATTCAAAAGATTGCGCCACTTTCTATAGACGAATTAATTGGAACACTTCAGTCTTACGAAGTAGAGCACACCAACGATGAAGAAGATTCCAAAGGTAAGAAGTCTATTGCTTTAAAGTCTAACGATGATTTTGATGTTACAGACTCTGAAGGAGATTTAGATGATGAAGAGCTAGCACTTATGATAAAGATGTTCAGAAAACTGAACAAAAAGAGGAAGAAGATTCAATTTGAAAAAACAAAGCTCTTAAAAGTTTCAAAATAAATCAGCTGAGGACGATGAATCCAATAAAGATGTGATTTGTTTTGAATGCAAGAAAAAAGGGGCACATCAGACCCAACTGTCCTTTATTGAAAAAAAGAAAGGAAAGACTGAGAAATACAGAAAGGCTCTCAAAGCAGAAACATGGAGTGATACTGAATGTGAAGAAAGTGATGATGATTATGCCAACATTTGCTTAATGGCAAAATCGGAATCAGACTTAGACCTTGAGACAGATACAAACTCAGACTCAGACAGTGAAATTGAGGTAAGTAATCTAAAAATTCCTACTAAAGTTTCGAAATATATTGATGAACTCTGTCTTAGCCTCAAAACCTCTCTTAAGAGGATCTCCGAATTAAAAAAGGAGAATTCTACATTGAAGTAACAGGAAAAGTCTTGGAAAGAAAATTTTGAAAATTTAGACAAAAATTTTATTATTTTGAAAGAAAATGCAGACTCTCTTTCAAGAGAAAACACATGTTTAAAAGATGACATCTCAAACATCTCAAAAAGATTTTCAAATGGATCTGAGAAGTTGGATAAGATTCTTTCGATACAAAGACCCTATTTTAACAAATTAGGTCTTGGTATGACTCCTGAAACAATTCCTCTAATTGATTTTCCAAAGGTAAAGGAAAGAATCAAACAGAGACCAACAAAAGCTTTTTATATAAATCATTTTCAGAAAGCCTTTGTAAAACCTGTTGGCTGAAATGCTCTCAAATGTTCAAAGTGTCAAAGCTCGGAATACTTTAAAAGGAATGCCCTATGGTTTGGAGACCTGTTAAAAAGGATTGGGAAAAAGACATTTATTGCACTAACTCCACTAACTCAAGAAAATATGGGTACCAAAGAAAGCTTGAATTTCTTTTTAATTGGAGGTCAATATCAAAAGGAAGATCAAATGGTATTTGGATAGTGGCTGCTCAAACACATGATAGGAGATTCAAGTTGTTTTATAAAACTTGTCCAAATAAATGGAGAAAAGTTTCTTTTGGTGGTAATAGCAAAGGAAGGATTATTAGACGCGAGCAGTAAAAATTGGAAGTCGACAATCAATAATGTCTCCTTGGTGGAAGGATTGAATTACAATCTACTCAAAGCATAAGCTAATTATGCGATCTTGGATTCAAAATCAACTTCTAGGAAGGAACATGTTCGGGAACTAGTAAAGACTTCTCTCAATCTTTTATTGGCGCAGAGACATGGGAATATTTATCTTTTGGATATAAATCAAGAAAGATCACAATGCTTAATATCGATACAAGATGAAGTGAATCTATGGCACCGAAAGCTTGGCCATATCAACATGAAGCAAATTGCCAAAATCTCTTCCAAGAAGCTTGTTCGAGGACTACCCAACCTTAATTATCAAAAGTCTGACTTATGCACACCATGCGTGTTGGGAAAACAGGTTAGAAATTCTTTTAAACCAATAAATCAAGTTTCCACTAATCGTGTATTGCAGGTCCTGCATATGAATCTCTTTGGACCAACCAGAACTCAAAGCATTGGTAGAAAAAGATTATGCCTAGTAATAGTGGATGATTTTTCGCGATTTACTTGGGTCTTCTTTCCTGCAAGTAAGTCTGAGACTTTCTCTCATTTTTCAAAATTTGCTAAGAAAGTACAGAATGAGAAATGTTATACTATACCAAGCATTCGTACAAACCATGGAGGTGAGTTTGGAAATCAAGACTTTACTAAATTTTGTGATGAATCTGGTTTTTAGCATAAGTTCTCCTCTCCATATACATTAGAACAAAATAGGGTGGTGGAAAGGAAGAATAGATCTTTATAAGAAATGGCAAGAACTCTTTTGATTGAAAGCAATATTTCTTCACGTTTTTGGGCTGAAACTGTTTCTACAAATGTTATGTTATTAATAGAGTATTTTAAAGGCCAAATCTTGAGAAAACTCCTTATGAACTATTTAAAGGAAAAAAGCCAATTGTTTCGTATTTTCAAGAGTTTGGTTGTAAATGTTTTATCCTGAAAAATGCAAATGATCGGGTTGGTAAGTTTGAAGAAAAATCGGACGAAGGATTCTTTCTTGGATACTCAACTTCAAGCAAAGCTTACAGAGTATTCAACAAGAAGACTCAAACGTGGAAGAATTAATGAACGTCAAATTTCAAGACTCTCCGCAAATTCAATCGATTTAGACGAAGAATCGAACTGTCCTCCGACTCTATAAGGTCTACCTCTCCCGAAACAGTTCACACTCCAGTAGAAAAACAACGATCGATGATGAAGGATCAACTCAAGAAAAAGATCAACAACTTGTCGATTGTCCAATGAATCGGAAGAATAAGTCTAGTTATCCCGAAGAACTCATTATTTGTGATATTAATGAGGGGATTCGTACCAGATCCAAAAGGCGAGAAGAGTCTAGTGCTATGGCACTTATTTCTGAAATAGAACCCAAAAATATAGAATAAACCTTAACTGATGAAAGCTGGATTGAAGCAATGCAAGAAGAACTCAGGCAATTCAACATTAACGATGTTTGGGAATTAACTCCTAAACCAAAAGGTAAGTCTATTATTGGAGCTAAATGGGTTTTCAGGAACAAAGTGGACGAAAAAGGAAAAGTGATAAGGAACAAAGCAAGACTTGTGGCCAAAGGATATACGCAAGAAGAAGGATAGACTATTATGAGACTTACGCTCCTGTAGCAAGGTTAGAAGCAATTAGATTATTACTTGCTTTTGCTTGCTATAAGAATTTCAGATTATTCCAAATGGACGTCAAAAGTGCCTTCTTAAATGGATTCATTCAAGAAGAAGTCTATGTGGAACAACCTCCTGGATTTGAAGATCCAAAGAAACCAGGCTTTGTCTTCAGATTGAAGAAGGCTCTATATGGATTAAAACAAGCACCTTGTGCTTGGTAGAAAGGTTAAGTAAGTTTTTAATTCAAAATGATTTCATTAAAGGAAAAGTAGACACTACATTGTTTATCAAAAGGGAAGGTAAAAGCTTTTTACTCGTTCAAATTTATGTTGATGACATTATATTTGGATCATCTAATGAGAATCCGCGCAAGAAATTTTCTAAGTCTATGCAGGATGAATTTGAGATGAGCATGATGGGTGAACTATCCTTCTTTCTTGGTCTACAAGTGAAACAACGAGAGAATGAATTTTCATTCATCAAGAGAAATACGCAAAAGAACTTGTTAAAAAATTCGACTGGAGAATTGCAAAAAAAACTTGACATACCAATGTCAAGTTCTTCGAAGCTAGACAAAGATGAAGGAGGAAACAAAGTCGACCAAAAACTATACAGGAGTATCATTGGTTCACTTCTCTATCTTACTGCTTCTAGACCCGACATTTTGTTTAATGTTTGCATTTGTGCCAGATTTCAATCAGATCCCAAAGAATCACATCTAAGCGCTGCGAAACGTATCATCAAATATGTTGCAACAACTGCTAAGCTTGGTCTATGGTATCCCAAGGAAGGAGACTTTACTCTCCTTAGATATTCAGACGCAAATCTTGCAGGTTGCAGAGTTGATAGAAAGAGCACATCCGGTACTTGTCAATTGCTTGGTAACAGGGCAATATCTTGGTTTTCAAGGAAGTAAAGTACTGTAGCTCTTTCAATAGCAGAAGCAGAATATGTAGCTCTTGGAAGCTGTTGCTCTCAAATATTATGGATAAAGCAACAACTACGAGACTTTGGAATCGAAGACTCATGCACCGAGATCAAATGCGACAATACCAGTGCAATTAATCTCACAAAAAATATAATTCTTCATTCAAGAGCAAAGCACATAGAGATTCGACATCACTTTATTAGAGATCATGTTCAAAATGGAGAAGTCTTGATACAATTTATCAACTCAAAGAATCAACTGGTAGACATATTCACAAAGCCGCTAGAGAAAAGTTCATCTGAGTCTATTCTTTCAAGACTTAAAAAGTTCATCTGAGTCTATTCTTTCAAGACTTAATATCTTATCTCTTAAAGACTGATGAAGCTCAGACTCGGGGATAAAATCGAAAAGGCTCGGACTCAAAAGATCGGACTCGGAAGACCAAAGGTTACGACCGTAAGTTATTTCGATTCTGATCTTTTAGTCTTTAAAATAAAAATCTCGAAAAGGTAAGACTGATTGTTAATCTCTAATTGACATTAAAAAGGCAATTATCTTGTTGAAAAAGATGGTTATCTATTTTCAAAATGGCAGTTATTTTTTTTAAAAGGCATTTTTATTTTTCCTTTTGTGACGTTTCAAATACATTGTTTCGACTGGTTTATATACTGTTCTTCTTCTTCTTATTTGTTTCTATCCACAAACCTTAGAACTCAGTTTTTCACTCTTGTACCTTTTCTCTCTAGTTTAATCTTTAAAGTTCTCATCTTTCTCGTGAATCGAGTTCGAAAATCCTCTCAAAGACTGTGACAATGTTGTATCAAAGAAAGTCGTCAAGGATTGCAAGCAGGGGACCACAGTTTATGCGTGAGGATCCTACGCACTTCGATCTAACCGAGGAAGAAGATTCATTAAGACAGTAGGAAAGTCAACAACAACATTCTCAACCGCGCCATTCTTCTCCTACTAGATCACATGAGCGTCATCACCAACAAGCAGAGGAAGAAATCTTTGAGGATGTCGAACCCGTAAGGTCTATTAAGCTCGCATTTACTTACAAGCTTTACTCCGTTTTAAAAGAAGGTGGCACTGCAATGACTCTTATCGATGAACTTCTAAAAGAAAAGGGGTATTGGAATGAGACTCATTTCTTAAAAGTCATGGAACGTTCGGGAGTTGTTCCTATTGGTACAGCGGAAAGGGCTTTTGCAAATTTCCCTAGCGATTCTCGTTTTGGAACCTGAGGGAAAAGATGACAATGAAAAGATGATAATGCATTTTAAGCCTAGGATGGGTATCGCTGCGAAAATTTGAGGAAAAATGACATAATTGTTTCGTTCTGAGGAACACAAACAAGTTTATTCCAAGTTGTTGAAGCGAGGGGTGATGAACCCAAGAAGTGTGGACTTTGATTTTCTCGACTCCTTAAACATCAAGTTGAGAGAAAAGTTTGAGAAACTTCAACTTGAATGATTTTGTCACCGGACGATCTTTGCTTATTCGAACTTACCGCATCTTCTATTCTAATCTAAGCTTTTTGGATGCGAATAGATTCTCTTTCGGTGTTATAGATCGGGAGTATGTGGTAGACATGGACACTCTTGCTTATGTAATTGGTGTGGAAAGATGGGCTTTCCAATCCATAAGTGTGTCTCGTTGGTCATGCGACCATGGAGCTTGCTAGAGATAGAATTGCGGAAGGGCGACCCTCTTATCGAGGATGAGTGCATCTAACATACTTGCTCCATAAGATTGTGATCAACCTGTCTCGGACCCAAGTCCACATCAAAGATAGACGTCTCAAACTCTGAAGCAAAATTGATGTACGCCATCAAAATCGGTTACAAGTTCTCCTTGCCTCACACTATCAAGTTTCACATGTATAGGTCCATGGCAAAGGACATGGGCAAACTTCCTTATTCTGCTCTTATCACTCGTTTATTCAGACACTTCAATATTCAGTCTCCCAAGATTTTGTGTGTTCAAACCATTGATCAAATGGTGATAGGGCTGAAGATGGTGACAAAGATGCGTCTGAAGGATCTAAGCAAAGCGTTAGAGCAATTTAAGGAGAAGATCCCTGTCAAGCCTCGACAAGACTCTGCAGCTGCGAAGAGAAAATGCAAAGAACCCATGACCGTTCCATCCAAAAGAAGGAGAGCAATCATCTCGCAGGATGAAGATGATGAGGAAGACATTGCTATCTCCGCCTTTGCCTCACAGAACGTACAACGTCCTGTTCCAGAGTCGGGAGAACGAGAACACCAAGATAGAGAAGAGATAGCGAAAGGGAATGAGGAGAAGGAATCGATGAGGGAAGAAGAAGAAGTAGAAAGAGCAGAAGCACAGGAGCAAGGAGGAGAACAAACTGCAGGAGACAGTCGTGATGATTCTCCAGCAGAAAAAGAAGCTTAAAAGCATCATGGCACTGAGGAAGGGCCTGAGCAAGAAGAATACTTCTCTCCACCTGAAGGCATTGAAACGGGGGGAGCTGTTGTGAAAGAAGATATTCCCCTACTCACTTTTACCAGTGATAATGTTAGTCATTCTCCTGTCGATCCAGAGGATGTATATGCCTCACAATTTCCTGAAGAAGATCATGAGGCATCATCTCCAAGTATGGATGCTCGTGCTTTGAAGTTCGATCATCCGGCTTTACTCCACAATCTAACCATCTTTGAAGCAAGCACCCAAACTGACAATTCAGTAGACTTTCAAAGGTTGCTTGAAATTCTCATGGAGCTCAAAGGCCAGGTTTATGCATTAGGATGTGAATTCCAAACTCTGCAGAATGCTCATCATACCATTTCCGTCACTTTGCAAGATCAAGTTCGAGCGCTTAATCTTCGACTGGAACAAGCTGCGAAGGGTACGAATATAGATAGCAACCTGCAAGGAGGATATGAAGAAGCTGGAAGAGACTGTCAAGTCAATGGGAGATTTTCAGCTTATTCGCATTCCCAAATCTTCTTAAATTTCATTTTTTTTCTATCTCTACCTTTTTGCTGTTGACAAAAAGGGGGAGAAGTTGCAGATTTTGACTCTTGGAATAATTTCGATGTTTTTTGCTTGACTTTATCTTTCGTTTGGACATTGGACTGACTTGGATTTTGGATTGCTTTAAACTTTTGATTGCAGTACTTTAAGCTATGCTGATGATTTCGATAAAGATAACTGATAATAGTCTTTACAGGACTAACTTGTTTTTCTGTGGATGCAGATTCATCATTATCTTTATCCTAATTTATTATGAGATATCTTTGTTAACTTAAGTGTTGTATTATAGGTCGAAAGTATCCAAATCTGTAGGAAAGTTTTGTCACCATCAAAAAGGGGGAGATTGTTAGAGAAAACTTCCTGATTTGTTTTGAAGTTGACAAAACGTTTCCATCGATCTAGTCGAAGACTTGAAGACTCTTTTGACAAAGTCTCGAAGACCTCCGGACTCAAGATTCAAAGTCTGTCCTCATTGACGACGTTTCCGGACCGATGAAGAAAAGTTTCATTCGATTAAGACAAGCTTATCCTTATGGATTTGGTTCGTATGGTTAAGGAAGATCTCACGGCTGGAAATAGCATTTTAAGATTAGTTATTCGTATTGATTAAATCGAGTAAATTTAGATTCTTTTGATCCACGAATTACACTTGGAAGGTATGAAAACCTAGATCCTAATTGTATGGGCGAACATGATTGATGGGCTATCGTCATTTTCCTTGAATAGCTCGAGATCTCCCTAATTGATTCTGTCCAATGAGTTGATTGGAAGAACTCCTTTGGAAGGTGCCAACGGTATTGAAGGCACGAAGGAGTATTTAAGGGAGGCGTTCAAGTTGTTCGAAAGTGTCTGATAGAAAAATTTCAAAGTCTGCATCTCCTTATTCTTTTGTGATCTTATTCATTGAACTTTACTTGTACTCAAAACAGAGACTAAATATCTGTGAGACCTTGAGGAAGTGTAGTAAAGTCTCTACACGGTGGAATCAAGGACGCGAGGTTGTAAATTCTCTTTTGATTCTTAGTGAAATCCAGCCCGAGTGGGTTGTCGGTGCGGGAGAGTGGATGTATCTTGGTCTAAGCCAACCACTATAAACTTAGAGTCTTGATTCTCTATTCCTAATATCTTTACTTTACATCGCAGCTTCATACATCTATTATTGTCTTCGCTCTTTTAGTCTATTAATTGTTAAATACTAATCTATCCTGTTACGATTTGCAAAAATCTCTTTGATCACCTATCCACCCCCCTCTAGGTGCTCATACTAGTTCTATCACATCTTACTTCTACAATAGTCTACCTGATGCATAAAATTGTTCTTTAGGCGAGAGGTCTTTCGAGAACAACATTTTTAGCCATATAAGCGACATGTATATATATCATTGGGAGATAAACATAACCTATACAATCCATTCGATAAATTGCAACATCTAACCTTATTTAAATAAAAAATAGAAATAACATTAGTCTTTATTATAAAAAAATAGTCACACAAGTCTAAACATGATAGGAAACTAAGTTCTATGTCAAAGAAAAACATAAAATATGTTTCTTAGTATCATATTAAAATCAGAATCTAGAATAAAAATAATATCTCCCAAGAACTCAATGTCGACTTTATCGATGTTTCCCATGATGAGATTTCTTATAGGAATCCTCATTGGATTTTGTTGCATAAACAATACCAAAACAATCAAAGAATCATTACCTATAGGCTCACGCTTGGACAACCAAGTTTTGTACATTTACTACAGTCTATCTTTATGTGATATTTATTCTTAAAAAGAATCAACGGTCGCCATCCCTTGAAGGATACTTTCTTAAAACACAGATTGTCAGAATAATAAGTGGTTTAATGAGTTTCTTTATGAGTATCATTTTTAGACTTCTAGTCTACCATCCTTAGGACGTAACCCCTAACCTCATCAAAACCATCATATCTTATGTTGAAGAGTCATTGCATATGCTTTCCAATCACAACATTAGACAAGATATAATTTCAAGACATCAAGGCTTCCATAATCTTTTTAGTAATACAATCAGTTGGCAAACTACTCTTTAAGTGTTCCTGAATAGATTGCTCATTAATAGCAAGCAAATTCAATTATTCTTTCCCAAGTAATAAAATGTGCTTTATGGAATTTTGTACTGTCAATAGTGTCATCTACCGGCTTATGCTTTATAAGAGCAATATGAACATCTGCTTTATCCCTAATAGAAAATCCTATTTCGACTACTTAAAGTTTATACCAGTAAGAACCTCAATAGTTATGGAGTTATTGATTATAGATAAGGTGAATATAATAACAAGCATTGTGTATAATTGGCATCATGTGAGTATTGGGTAAGTTGAAATCATATAAGTACATATCTAAAGAGTTACATACATCATATAATCATCTTTGCGTAGAATATATGACATGCAGTTGTATATTCTCCACATGACAATAGTCATGAGAATCTATTTCAACGTTCGTGAATTGTCACCTTTGAGTGTATGAACTAATAGGATTAGTCATTTCTCAATTGTATGCTGTACATGTATCCCTTCATGAACTAATATACCATCACCTCATTTAGGAGTGTAACCACACATTAATACGTGAGACATCCCACTACTATATGAAATCAATATTTTTCAAACCCAATTAAGTGTGCTACTTTGGCGGTCACAACTTGATTGAATTCTTGAAACTCTCTCATAACACATATATAAACTTTATGTTCCACATTTACCTTATACATGTGATTTAGACCTGATGACAAGGGTAATTTGTCACTAAAATCACGTCGTGTCAATTACATTACTCTATTTATTAATACAATTTTAATCTTATATATGTTATTAATGAATCAATGCTCTACACATTCTTTATGTGATAATATACATGTGAGCTTGCACTTATATTTCTAAAATCATAGAAACATACAAAAAAATATGCAAAAATTCCCTAAAAATACACGAATTTAGGGTTTCGTACGTATTTTCATATCCGTAAAATCATCAAGCATAAATATATATATATATATATATATATATATATTACAAAGACTATCTATACCTTCCCACTTTGGCTTTGATACCATAAAGGTATCAGAGCCAGTGGGAAGGTATAGATAGTCTTTGTAAGAACATACTCATAGATCGAGAGCCATTCGTTGGCATCCTTCTTGTTTCTACAGAGTGGTCCAGGCCGTAAGTCCCTGAGAGGCTGTTAGACCGTTGGTTTAGCTCTGTAACGGTTCTGAAGAAGGAATAGTTCCGATCTTAAGTATGAGCTTACATAGAAGATCTACATCTTCCTCTAGTTCTCTATCACAAATGGACTCAGATCCAAGTCCTATACATAGAGAAGAAGTAAGGATAGAAGATTTCAACAAATCTATAGAGAATTGGGAAATTCTAAAATACAGCTTAAGGAAATATACAAGCAATCAAAATTGAAGTTTTTCAAAAAATTAGACTATGTCATAACTACTGAAGAAAGAGATGTTCCTCTTTCTAATTCTTATGAAAAATTACATCTTTTGAACAAAGAGTCCATTCTAAAGCATAAACAAAAATACAACTACATTTATATAGGACTAGTCCAAGTAGGAGTCAAACCTCTTACTAAAGAAGGCCTTAATACTTCCATTCTCTTAGTCTTACGTGATTCACGTCTTTTAAACTATGATGAATCCATTCTTGGTACTTGTAGAAACAAGTCTTTGCAAAGGACCCATACATTTTGACTGTTATCCCAATTTCTCCGTTTCCCTCAAAGATAAGAACATTCTTAGAGCTTTAACACTCCAAATCAAAACCCATAATTATAAAGTAGCAAATGGATCTATTCCTTTAGCCCTTATCTATAGAATTCATTACAAAGCCATGTCCTCCGCTTTTGGAGAAAATGCTTTCAAACATAGTCCACGGGAAGAAACACTCCTTCTCCAAACCGACATTTCTAGAGCTAATACTACAATTCCTAGGTCTATTAATTGGAACCAAGTTACTTTACAGAACAATGGGAATTAGAAAACCAAATTCCCCAACAAGTTGTTCGAATACGAGATCCTACTAATGTCATTCAACATCCAGAAGGAAGAGTGACCATTAGATTTCCTAGAAGATCATTCGATTCAAGATCTAGTCCTTCCTTTCATAATTCCTACACGAGGTCCATAGATCTTAATCCTAATCTTCCTCCTATAATCACCATTCCTCCTAGTACGCATAGAAACACTCCTCCTCCTAGTATACAAAGAGACACTCCCACACGTGTCACAACACCTTTACCTCCTTCCACTAGTAGAAGTAATCATGAGACACCTCTTGAACCAGAAATTAGTGGTTTAGATAATAGATCGGGGATTTCCGGGCCGGTTTATCAACAAAACCAGCCTGAACCAGTTCTAGAAAATACAGATTCTCCTCATCATTCTCCTACTTATTCGCAAATGATAGATGCCGAGCTTAATGTTTTAGAAAAACATTTTGAGTCAAACAAAGCTTTTCTTAATAAAGAATTTAATTCTGAAAACAACAAACAAATCGAGAGAATGGTTCTTCAAAACCTTTGCGATAAAGCAAAAGACATCAAACAAAAATATTACGACTACATATATGAATATGAAGTCCATATATTTTTCTTTGATTGGTTAGAAGAACAATTCCTCGAGCCAAAAGAAATAATTGTTTTAGATCATCATTACAAGTGGAAACTTGATAATGGCGAAACCATAGAATCCAATCATCCACCCCTTAGGAGAATAAAAATTCAGCATGGAGATAGCGAGGTTACAGCCACTCCATTTAGGCTTCCAGACAAAGGAGACTCTTTATACACCCACAAAGTTATTGAACAAAACAATTTTACTAATCAACATTTAGTAACCTTAGGAAAACAATTGAATAGGATAAAATCCACCATCCGAATCCTACTCACATTACACCACAAATTGACACTCTCAAAAAACCCATTTTTAAAGCCTTTGAATTTCCAAAAATCTTAGCCCGAGTTTGCCAAAGCTATAGAACAAAAGAAAAAACTCTTAGGAAAATCAAAGTTAGAAACTGATCCTATACTAGACGCTCCTAAATTCCAGAGTCTTATCATTAAAGACACTCCAGACCAACCTACTATTAGCACCCTGACCAAACACTCTAGTAATTACGATGCGAGTCGATCCACCGAGATTAACGAGACTCAATTGGAGACAACCTCGAAGCTTTATTATAGCGAGCTACCCCACCAGACATTGCCCAAGAAGAATCATCGCAAAAATACAGAATAAATACTCTCCGACGCCATCTATGAATGGAATATTGATGGTGTTGCTGAAACCAATATTATGAACATTCTTAACAACATGGTTATGCTTGCTAATGCCTACAAAACCCAGCAAGATGTTTCTGACCATGCTGTTGCTAATCTTCTAGTAGCCGGATTTACTAGACAACTAAAAGGTTGGTGGGATAATTACCTGACAGATGAACAAAAAACACAAATTTTAACTGCTTATAAGGTAGATGATTTTAGTCAACGCATGGATGATGATCAAGGACATCTCATCCAAGATGCTGTCAATACCCTTATTTATTCCATTTCACAACACTTCGTAGGAGATCCTTCACATATTAGAGATAGAAACCAAGATCTTCTTTCCAATATGCGTTGCAAATCCTTAGGAAGATTTAGAGAATACAAAGAGCTTTTCTTTCAAAGGATTCTTATTAGACCCGACTGCAATCAACCCTTTTGGAAAGAAAAATTCTTAGCAGGTTTACCTCAGATTATAGGAGACCAAGTTAGAGATAAAATTAGAGAAGAATACAGCGGTCAAATTCCTTATGATATCCTTTCTTATGGAGAAATAGTCTCTTATGTTTATAGACAAGGAACACAAATGTGTAATACTATCAAATTACAAAGACAACTCAAGGAAGAACAATCCCTCACCAATAGGAGTCTAGGAGATTTTTGTGCCCAATATGACCCCTCTTATAATGAAAAAACAAAAACAAAATGTAGGGGAACTTGTCCTCCCGAGAAAGAAACAAAGAAACATCGCAACAAACCTCAACCACGTAGGAATAACCAAAGACACCCGAATAACCAAAATAGGACTCACACTGATAAGAAAAATTTTAAAGACATTAAGTGCTACTCTTGCGGTAGAAAAGGTCATATTTCAAAATATTGTAGGATTAATAAAAAATTAAATGAGCTTTCTTTAGATGACAATACTCTTAACCAGTTAAATAACATCTTCATAGAAAATGATGATACTTCTTCGATGAATTTCTTGAGGAAGAAGGTCTTCGATCAATAAAATAGATTCCTCTTGATTCCGATTATGAAGACGCTTCTCGAGAAAAACCCATTCACGAAGTAAACATCTTAACAAAAGAAGAAGAATTCCTTCTCAGACCGCGACAAAATACTTGACCACCGAAGCCAAAAAGAATACTTAGATAGACTACACTCTTCTATGAATATTACTTCCAAACCTAATACTTCCTACAATCTTAAAGATAAGTTGAATAGAAACAAAAAACCACAGTCTAGACCTATAAATATTAATGACCTCCAAAACGAAATAAAACAACAAAAGTTAGAAATACAAGCCTTGAAAGAGACTCAATTAGAAATGAAACAGGAAATTTCTGATATAAAGTCTCTTGTCATAAAAGGAAAAACAAAACTTGATGAACAAAATGAAATCACTAGTACCCAGACACACCTCTGATCCAACCTTTCTTATGTTGTTAACAGAAATAACATCTAGAAAATGGATAATAAATATTAAGATAAAAATCAATAATGAGTATATTATTGAAACAACGGCACTCTTTGATACAGGGGCCGACCTCAATTGTATCAAGGAAGGCCTTGCTCCAACAAGATACTTTGACAAAACTTCTGAATCCTTAAAATCAGCCTCAGGAGACAAACTGAATATACAATACAAGTTACCCGAAGCTCTAATAATAAGAGACCAAATGTCTTACAAAACATCTTTTCTTTTAGTTAAAAACATGAGGCAACAGGTTATCCTTGGAACACCTTTTATACAATTAATCCAACCCTTTACTATTACTAATGAAGGTATAGAAACTCATGCTTTAAGCAAAAAAATCACCTTCAATTTCATAACAAAACCACAGAAAAGAAGTCTTAATATTTTACAAGAACATTCCATTTCAAAATAAATTGCCTTATAAAAGACAAAGAAAACCAGCTTGAATTTTTAAAATAAGATTTAGAATTCAAAAGGATAGAAGAAAATCTTTTAAAACCTAAAATTGTAGAAAAGATTGCTTCCTTACAAAAATACATAGAGAAAACCATATGCTCTACCTTACCCAATGCCTTTTGGGAAAGAAAAAAGCATATTGTAGACCTACCTTATGAACATGATTTTTCTGAAAACAAAATTCCTACCAAAGCCCGCCCAACACAAATGAACCAAGAAGTTTTAAAATTTTGTCAAGAAGAACTACAAGATCTTTTAAATAAAAAACTCATAAGAAAAAGTCAATCACCTTGGAGTTGTTCTGCTTTCTATGTCAATAAAAATGCTGAACTAGAAAGAGGAGTTCCTAGGTTAGTTATTAATTATAAACCTCTTAATACAACCCTTAGATGGATAAGATACCCTATACCTAATAAAAAAGATTTACTAAACAGACTTTGTAGATAAAAAATATTTTCTAAATTTGACATGAAATTAGGATTTTGGCAAATACAAGTCAGTGAAAAAGATAAATACAAGACAGCCTTTACTGTACCTTTTGGCCAATATGAATGGAATGTTATGCCATTCGGCCTCAAAATGCCCCTTCAGAATTCCAAAGAATTATGAACGAGATTTTCAATCCCTATTCAGAATACATCATAGTTTATATAGATGATGTTCTAGTATTCTCTTCCAATATAGAACAACATTTCAAACATTTATCTACTTTCATAAAAATAATCATACAAAACGGTCTGGTAGTCTCTCCTACTAAAATTGCACTCTTCAAGACCAAGGTTAGATTTTTAGGTCATTACGTCCATTTAAGCACCATCACTCCCATAGAAAGATCAATCTCTTTTACCGATAAATTCCCGGATGAGATTAAAGACAAAACTCAATTACAAAGGTTTTTGGGTAGTCTCAATTATATTTTAGATTTCTTTCCCAATATAAATATCCTTTGTAAACCTCTACATCAAAGGTTACGAAAGGACCCTCCACCATGGACCTCTGTCCATACGACATTGTCAAACAAATAAAAATGCATGTGAAAGATATACCATGCTTACATCTTGCTGACCATTCCACTTTCAAAATAGTAGAAACAGACGCGTCAGAATTAGGATACGGTGGCATTCTCAAACAAGTCAATAACAACAAAGAACAAGTTATTCAGTTTATATCAAAACATTGGAATTCCACTCAACAAAATTATTCGACAATCAAAAAAGAAATACTTGCTATAGTTTTATCTATATCAAAATTCCAAGGAGATTTATTAAATCAAAAATTTCTCTTGAGAATTGATTGCAAATCAGCCAAAGACATTTTACAAAAAGACGTTTTAAATGTTGCATCAAAACAAATTTTTGCCGAGATGGCAAGCCATACTTTCGGATTCGATTTTGACATTGAATTTATAAATGGTTCTTCAAATTCATTGCCTGATTTTCTCACAAGAGAATTTTTACAGGGAATACCAATATGCCAAGATCCAAAAAAGACAAAGACAAAGGCAAAGGCAAAGCCACTGCCGAACCCTCCAATACACCACCGAAGCCGAAAGGCTTAACATCTGTCAAGACATGGCTTGAAATGGCAGAAAACAACCAGACATTCCTACACCAAACACATTTGAAAATAGAACACATATCACCTGATCTCATGTTAGCCTTTAATCAGCTAGCCGACATGATACCAAAAGAAACTATTTTATTACTTGCACAGTATATACAAAACAAGACAAAGAAAGAGCCATCCAATGCCATCGAGGTAAGCAACAATCCTTCCCCGCCGGTTACACAAAAACCAGCGAATACAAAAGAATTTCGAATGAGGTGGTTATTAGGCCACGAGCAACCCCTCAATCTCAAAAATCAAAATTTTTCCCCAAAACATCATTTCAAAAAATATTAATCGTAGAAGATGGATTCTTCGATGAAGATCCAATCAAATTTGCAAAAAACATCTTTCCAAAAAACTGGTTATTCAAACCACACAATACAAACAAAACCCTTGCTTATTATGAGCAAATTCTAGTGGAGACGAGAATCAGCAAGATTTACCCATTTTGCTGACACAAAAACAATACGGAAAACATTCTATACTCCACTATTTCCATCGGTAAAGTCATACACCCCTCACACCTTTGGGGAGCTTCACCTCATACATCTAGAAAATTCCAAACCGGACTTACCCAAAGCCTACCATATTATTCCTCACACACCTCGGGACTACCACCAAGCTTGGTGGAACGTTTTCTTTCGGACAAAATACAAATTTCCAACACTCCTGGTTGTTATTCTTCAAAAATAACTTCCCAAGACAAAGCCTACCAAATTGGTTTGACTCTTGGTGGGATCTCTTTGGTCCTTTAGACATAATTTTACACCCCACGATCAAACAAGGTTATGAGGTTTTCGAAATACTTCGTACCAACACCACATGATATAAGGTTCCCATGCCTTATGCATTTCTTTATAATATTCAGAATCTCTTGGGTAACAGCCTGGGAATTTGAATACAATACATCCACAAAACCTGGGGTACCAATCCTTGTCCGAAAATACAAAACAAAATGGTGGGATGGATTCAAACACCATGAACAAGGATCCGAAGCTGCGGTTAGAACATGGCTAAACAGCCGAGAAAAACATGATAACCACGGTCCCACAAATACATCCTTTTTACGGGAGAAATCCATGGCAAGTGCGGCACTTGACTGCCGCATCCCGAAGCAGAGAGGAATACTATAACATCCTCGGGACAATGCTATCGGAAGCGGAAGAATCACAATGTGGATCTTCCAAATCTCAAGACAATACGGACGAATCCTCACGGTCACATCACGGTGGAAACACCAATGAAGATGACTCCTGCGGGATCAACCTAGACAGAGATTAAATTCAAGACATCACATGCTTGACACCGTTACGAGCGGCGCAAAGGCTATACATCGTAGCATACACTGCTCACTTTCACTTTACACTTTGTTCACTCGACTATTCACTTTACAATGTTCACCGTTCACTTTACACCGTTCACTCGCATCTTGTTCACTTTACACCGTTCAAAGACCGTAGCACTTTCACTATAGCACCCTTATAAATACACCCTCTCGACATAGAAGAAGGGACTCGAAATTTTCCAGATTTCTCTCTTATTCCTCTCCCTCTCTCACTTGTAATCCATCATCCCTTCCATCTCCAAGCTCTCTTACCTTGTTTCCCCTGGTTTCAAAGTAAGTTAGTTTTCACATACATAGTTTTATACTGGGTTACCAACTTAAATGATAGTTGGTTAACCATTTCTTGTAATACAAACATCAATACTCCCTGGAGTGCGGATTACCACCCTAGTGGATGACTTGATGCTTTAGTTTCTGCATCTTTCAATACATGTAATTTCAGCTTTTCAGCTTTATATAATACAAGTTCATACCACCTTCATGGTTGGTTTTTGTTTATGCATCCTCTTACTTTATATTTTATATATTGCTTTTGCTCTTTACATTATCTTTAATTCTCGCGACTTTATTTAAGTTCTTTACTTGTTTCTTATACTTGTTTGTTCTCTTGTTATAGTACTCTTGTTTGTTCTCTTGTTATAGTACTCCGATCTTAACCCCTTTATGGTATATATATATACCACAGCGTAGAATATCTCAATACGAGCAAACGAGTACTAGAACGCCCCAATTGGATGTCGGATGTGCCCATATGCATTGTCGAAATGCGCGGCATGTATAGTGCATGCGCGGGCTCTCTGACCGGTCGAACTACGGTCGGATTGGTTCGACCAATCAATAGTTGGTTCGACTGGTTCGATTAGTTTACTGGTCCGGTCAACGAAAACTGGTTGGGCGGGTCAATAGTTGGATCTCAGTTGAGTCACGGTCAATGGGTCAGGTCGTGGTCAATGAGGACCCACGTTTGCCCACTGATATCAGGATATCGTTAACCTCACATGTGCGTTGCATGAGCTGGCAGCGCCCCGTGCATGGGCACGAGTGCTCGACGCACGTTGTCGCCCACCAGCATGTGGCACGCTTGCTCTACACGTTCTTTATGTGATGATGTACATGTGAGCTTGCACCTATATTTTTAAAATCATAAAAACTTACCAAAAAATACTCAAAAATACCTTTAAAATACGCTATTTAGGGTTTCGTACGTATTTTCATATCCATAAAATTATCAAACATAAAAAGATAAATATACCACAGTGTAGAGCATCTCCATATGAGCACATGAGTACTAGAACGCTCCAATCAGATGTTGGATGTGCCCATATGCACTATCGGAATGCGCTTCGCGTGTAGTGCACGCGCGGGCTCTCCTAGACTAGTCTGAACTACCGGTCTAACCGGTCAACACCCAGTCTGACTAGTTTGATTAATCAATATTCGGTTCAACTGGTTCGATTAGTTGACTGGTCCGGTCAATGGAAATCGATTGGGCGAGTCAACAGGTTGGATCTTGGTCGAGTCACGGTCAATGGGCTCGGTCGTGGTCAATGAGGACCCACGTCTACTCATTGACACTAGGATGACATCAACCTCACGTGTGCGTTGCATACGCTGGCAGCGCCCTGCGCATGGGCGCACGTGCTTGACACACATCGTTGCCCACTGGCGTGTGGCCGCGCGTGAGGGTGCATGCACTCCCTTGAAGGCACATCACCCATGATTTTGCTTGTCTCGATGAGCTCTTTCCATTTATATAATCAAAATCGATTTTTGCTACAAAAAAAATCGCAACAAAGGGCAAAAACTATACGTTCAAGTTCTAGTCTATGGAGGCTCTGATACCACATGTTAGTATTGAAAGCGCAACCCCAAAATCTCTATAGCTAGAAACAAGAATACATATAATCAAGTAGAGAGATTAATGCACCTGTTTTGGAATCCATTATTCTTGATACAAAAAAGCGATCCAAAGTACAAGTGTTTCCTCTCTATTGCCATGTGTATTATTGGCTTAATGAGATGGCATTTTCCTCTAAGCGTTTAGTAAACGCTCCTCATGTGAGGATAATTGTGTGTTTGGGTTAAATGAGAGATTTAAGCATTATTTATAGAGTTTTCAATTAGACCATTTCATTTCGAATATGGTTCAACTCGGCCCACACTAGTAAACCTCACATGATACTAATTAAGAAACTTTTTATCTCACTTAATTAGACTAATCCTATAAGATGGTAAATTATAATATCAATTAATGTAGCCCATGTTAAAAAAGCTCTTATAGGAGATGTTCATAGATGCAGAGATCCTTCTCTTCTGTCCTTTTCTCTTTACTGTATGCAAGATTTCCTCAAGCGGCAACGTTGCACAGGATAAAAACCTACTCATTCTTGTGTCCACATTGCATTTTTCTTCCACAATCATAGTACAGACAACTTAGTGGAAGGTCTACAGTTTCACCTCGAAAAGCAACTTTTCATTTCCCCTGGTATCAAGAATCTCACAGCAAAGAGTTGGGATGTCATCTGAAGCAATATGTGCTTGGTTACTTCTTGATCTTGTAGTTTGTGGGTTTGGATTCAAATCAAACAGTGGATGAAAATAAGACGGAATCCTGTATTCGGCACTATCCAAGACCGTGTATATCGGGGCTTATTTAATGCTCGAGTTAAGATAAAGAATGGCAATCAAGATGCAACACTACGAGTCAGGACGTCAGTCGCGAATGTCAACGCCAATTAACTGAATATCAGGAACGGTAGCGGCCGACCCAGAAACTTAGAGCGAAGGAATGACATGAAAAGAATTTCCAGAATCTTGACACGGCGGAAATATCTACTTTTGAATGAAATCTTATATATCACGGTATAAAGTTACTAAATGTACTGTACGCACTGCATCTACCGATTCGGGTGACGGTGGCCGGTGGTCCTCGCCAGCCTTTCTGATGGCCGTAGTTGCTCCACAGCGCGAACTTTCTTATCATGTTGGATAAAAGTTGCGAGCATTTTCTATCATATCATCGGGCATAATACGAACGACTACGACGTGCAGACGCGAATCCAACACCCAATTCCGCATGGAAAAGTCAAAAACAGAGAGGCGCAAGAAAGAGGAGTGAGAGTGACATGATGTGAACTCGCTAACCTTCCCGATGGCCTCGAACAGGGTGGCATTGAACGAGGCCGCCGTCAGGATGACCTGAGGGAAGCTGGTCGCCCCCGGGACGAGGCTTGAGAAACTGGTCCCGCCCCCAATATACGACACCCCGTGCAGCGCCTCCGACCACCACTGGTACTTGGGGATCCCCAGGCGGTCCACACCGCCAGCGCTGTTCATCAAGAACCTGATCTTCTCCCGCAAAGTCAGCTGCTTCACCAGGTCCGCCACCCGCGCCTCGACTCCCCACGACATGTTGCAGAACCCAAAGGTGCTGAAGCTCGTGTCGCCGTCACACGCGAAGACTGGCTCAGGGAACGGGCCCACGATGAACCAGGCGCTGAGCATGGCGCACGAGAAGAGCACAAGAATGTAGCAGAGGCAGACCGAAACAGAGGACACCTTCAGCGCTCTTTTCTGGGAAGGAGTCATGTTGGGAGGGCGCGTGACCTGCCGAGAGCAACTCTAATTGCTAATGGGTATCGGGCGAGGAAGAAGAGGAAGAAAACGAGGCTGCAATGAATGGGGCGGTTGCTATAGAGGATGCCAACAGGGAGAACCCGATGCATCCATAGGGTGGATAAAGCACTGGACGAGCCCTTGATTGGGTTCCTCTCTCCCCCCGATAAACAAAGGGCTCGGCTCGTGATTGGGTTCCTATCTTTCTCTCTCTCTACTCGATAAACAAAGGGCTCTGCTTTCTTTGTTTGGATGCTACTGCCGTAGATAGGGGGAGAGAGAGGCGGCTGTGATATTTGAGAATTTGACTAGGTCAAAAAAAGGTAGTGGGACCCACTTAAGAAAAAGAGAAAAAAGAGGTCCCAGAAGTCAATAAAAGAAA
The DNA here is from genome assembly GCA_017140595.1 of Eucalyptus curtisii. Classification (NCBI taxonomy): domain Eukaryota; kingdom Viridiplantae; phylum Streptophyta; class Magnoliopsida; order Myrtales; family Myrtaceae; genus Eucalyptus; species Eucalyptus curtisii. Next base: position 6,711,552 of record CM029500.1, on the reverse strand, counting down.
GCACAAGGGCCTGGCTTTCTCGTTCAGATGCTTCTGCCTACTTGTCCCATATAATATATATTTATACGGGGTGTTGTCAAATGGATGAAATGACCGTGACACTAAAATCTTTTGGGTAAATATATTGTACAGATATAATTTTGAGATTTTTTTGCGTCATCGAAAAAAGTTTGAGAGGATGGTAATCGAGTTAACAAGTAGAGTGTCAATGGCTGAAATGGTTTTTGAATTAAATGTATCATACATATACAATTTTGAGGTTCTTTGATAAAGTTTGAGATTTTTTGTATGACAAAAAAGTTTCAAGTAATGGTGTCACACATGTAAAAGTTTGAGATTATTAATGTCACGGAAAATAATTTCGGTAAATATGTTACATCGGATAAAGTTGGGTTTTTTTTTTTTTTTTTTTGGCTTTTACCCTTAGATATTTGATGGTAGATGGAGAGGAGGGGCAAAAGGAAAAAAGGAAAGAAGAAGAAAAGAAAATCCACACCACAATTTGCATCCCTTTTTTTTTTTTTTTAAATTTTGGAGGATTAAGATAAATATGTCATAGGGTACTTGGGACTTTAGGATTATAAGTATAACATTTTGACACGCATGCTCAATTCTCGAGATAACATTATACATTACATCACAATATATTATACTCCAAAAGAAAAGGGAAAAGACGGGTTTTTGGAGTTAGCTCACCCTCGTGGGATCACGAAGATCATGAGTCGACAATGGAGTCGGAATGATTCTATCATGCAAAAATGAAGATAACATTAATTTCGTAGTATCCCATACGGACCATCAACACCGCATAAGTCGAGCTTACAGAAAATGAAATGGCCAGTGCCTTTGGTGGACCCTATTATTTCTTCAATACACATCTTTTTTGTATTTACTTTGTCGCCATTTCGAGATGCCTTCGAACTCGCATAGGCACAGACCCAAAAAAAAAAAAAAAAAAAAAAAAGGAACTCATATAGGACAAAAGTGCACCCAAGAAAATGGGGCGGAAAAAAAGTGAATTTCTTTATTGAGTTGGATGTTAAATTAAAAAGAGCAAAGCGTCTTCTTCACTCCGTGTTGACGTGAGAAATTCATTTCCTTTATCTATTTATCTATTTTTGTTTAAGAAATGGAGAATCTTTTAAGCATGGATTGGACTAACCCTACAAGTAAGTCGAAACCTCGAACTCAACATGCCGTGAAAGATAAGCAAGCGCGCTAGATCGCTAAGTCAATCACGCCATGCAGCGCGAAGAACTCCAAAGGTGATTGCGACGGCCCCTCGATAGAGTCCAAAATGAAGGCACTGAGCACTGAATAATTGACGCTAATTATTTCGTATCGGGTGGGTTGCTCATATATTCTTGCATCTCAAAATCAACAGTTGCATGAATGGATGTCGATATGTCACATGGAAGGGCCACAGCCCGGTTCGATTTTCTCCGAGGCTCAATTTGTGGGGTATGCACCGAGCACTGAATAATTAACGCTCACGTAGGCTTAGGGGTATGTGTCCTTGATTCCATTATTACGGGGTAGCCTTGTGTGGTCACTTTTAATGGTGAGGGAGAGAGGTCATGTGGTATTTGGCATAATACGCTTATGAAGATTTAAAGTCAATATGGACATTCATTGAGTCTTGACTTTCAAATTAGAGATAATGGTATTTTAGACCATCCACATTTGTCTTAGGGTTTTTTGAATGGAGATTATAAAAAGAATGTATTTAATAACACATCTCAAATCCTAACCTTCATATTATTTCTCTTCATTTGTTTTTTCTATATTCTCGTTGGATTATTAGATCTGGTAGCTCACCAAGTAGTTTTTAGAGCTTTTGGATTACACTCTTGTACTTCTTATTAAATATAGCGAAATCCCTCTCTCCCCCCGTAATTTTTCCTATTTTGAGTTTTTCACGTATATCTTATGTTTTGTGAAATTTCAATTTGCTTTCATCCTTTAATACTTGTGCTTTGATTGGTGCATTTTTGGGCATTTTTCCGCAACAGCTTCAATAGCCCCTTTTTTAGTTGTTCCCATTTCGAGACGCATTCCAGCTCAAAAGAGGACAGATTGCACACAACAAAATATTGCAAAAAATCAACAAAAACAAAGGTGAATTTCGTTATTGAGTCGGGTGCGGAATCAAAGAAGAACAAAAATGTCGTCTTCCCTCCATGTTGACGGGAGAAATCAATTTTCCTTTTTGCAAAAGCAAAAGGGAGGAAGGAAACATATGACCTCTCGGAAAAGATCCAAACCTTCACTTATCACACGTACCGTAGAAGACAGCCAACAGGCCAAGCCGCATTGGCAAAAGACCGCAAGCAGGGGAGGAAAAGAGATTCCCTGCGACGACCTAGTCGGAAAAAGGCGCGAAAGGATAGGGACGCTGTTCCGGCCATTCGTGGCTCGTCGGGCAACTTTATTGTTGTATGGAAATTGTAATTTAACTTATGTCTTTCTCATTCGGGCAGTTTCTCTATCAAGATCGCTCCAGAAGCATAAATGCATATGCTTTCGATAATGATAAATATCAACTAGAGTTGATTAGGGATCATACTGACAATGGTAGGAACTCGATTCATGATGAGAGGATAACAACGTGCTCATGACTTGATTGACTCAAGTGAGTGGTCCCTAGCCAAGAATGAAACATGCTTCATCCGAGCTCGCTCAAATCGCACCTTCGAGCTTAGCCAGTCCAACCGAAAGGAGAGTTGGTTTGTTATATTTAACGGAAACCAATAGAGGGTAAATTGGTCATAAATGTATAAATTTTTTATGGATTTACTAGCAGCTTCTCTAATAAGTATTGGTCTGTTGTATTTACTTATTGTCACTTATGTAAATTTTAAAAGAAAGGAGAGTTGCTACATAGCAGTCAAAACTTCCGTTTGCTTTTGAACAATTTGACAACGTGAGAATCGGTTGAGAGCCGAGAGTTCTTGTGAACATCTCTCAAACTTTTATCACTTTGATTTCTTCATTCAGAAATGTCTCGGCGAAGATTGGCGTATACTTAAAAATTCCACCGCGGGCCCAGGGAGAGCCCGGACGATCAAATCCGCACGCTTAACGCATGCTTCAAGTCCCCGACGTGGAGGACGTGCGTCTGAAAGGCGACCTTCCGACGACCAATTGAGACATGTAAGCCAAGATTGCGGACCAAGCCGCAACGGGGGGATACCCTTCCATGTCGACCAACTTCCTCAAAATGGTAGATGCAGCAACTGGTAATCCACCCTTTGCGAGACCGAAAGAGAGATAAATTAGAGTCTCCTTCTCAAACAAGTTCTGCTTACCCTCCTCGAAAGCGCATTCCACCAACCCATACGCTTTGTTGAGCCACTGGACATCGAGGGTCTCAGTCAAACTCACTATAAGCTTGTGTACCACAGATTTTCTGGGAAACCCATCCATTTGCATATGTAGCTCATACAACTTCCACGCATCGTCATGTCTACCCTCGTCAATTGCGGTCACCAATTCACTGCTGAGTTTAGCAGGATCTCTAGCTTGTACCAACACTGTCTCAACAAACGATGAAAAGCTAGCTGCGCAATGCCTATTGACTCCACTCCCGGTAAGTTTCGAGGCAAAACCATCTCTCTCTACATCAAACAAAGAACGGACGGACCGATGGCACTTGTAAGCTCGAGGGCATCGGCTGATTGCGGCCCTACCTATAATGCACTCATCAGCGAGAGGCGACTGCCAATTCAAGAGAGGATCTTTCTTGATCGAACGACTCAGTTTCCTGATCAACAGCATTCCCCCGAGAAATTCTCGCAAGAAGATGGGCAGGGAACGCCACAAGTTATGCCAAACTGCAGCAAAACAAGATTCGCAACCTTCACCCGGGAGAAGACTTCAGGCATCACTCGGGTGGATCGAGTCTTGTTGCCGAAATTCCCACGACACGCTCACCACCTGTTCGACGAAATGCCAGAAAGAAGCTGCGACTCGCTCTGCACCGCATACGTATGCGCAGACGCGTATGTTGTATGGGCTGCTTCTTGGGTTTTCGCTCACGAGAGGATATGGAGAGAATGAACAGGGTAAACTGGAGGAGGAGGCGGTGGCGGCGATGGAAGAAGAAGAAAGGAGTTCAGCAGGCGGGCAAATTCTATGAAGGCCAGAGTAGGACAGGACTTGCAAAAAGGTGAGAGAATATGCGTCCAGACCCTTGCCCAAGGATTTGCAACAAATTCCACTTTCACTTGCGTAGCTTTACCAATTTAGCGCCTTAAATTTAGTTAGCCACTGTTTTTAGTATTACGGATTTTATTTGAGTCACTTATCATTATTTATTCGACCCTTTTGAAGTTACGATCTTTTGTTCATGAAAAAAAGTAAAGTTAGGATTTTTGGAATCTATTATTTATTCGACTCTTTTGAGTCATTAAAATCAAGATTTTTCCAGTCCCTTTGGAATCTATAGTAATTTACAAGTATTTGTTTGTGAAGTTCTCCAACATGTAAAATTAACTCTTATCAAATTTTCGAACGTCTGTTTGAATAATTACCAATTTTTCTATGATTAAATTGCTAACTAAAATTTTAGCTCATTGATTATATTTGAGTTTCATACCAACGTTCTTTTTATTTTCCTTTTTGCAGTTCGATTACTAACTTTTATAATAATTCACCACTATCTATTTGGAAAGCTTACCATTTTTTTGTCAAAAGAAATTTTTATTCATTATCAAAATAATACATGAAAGGATCTATACAAAAATTCTCAAAAATTCCCATAATAATACGAGCTTGTAAAGCTCCAAAATAAACCAAAAACGAGAGCATAGAATAATTTAAGGATTTCCAAGAAATGCTTATTCATATGCTTTTTCCGCAAGTATGATTGGCAAAAATAATCACACTTGTCCTCCAAGAACAAATCTGTGACTACATCCAATCGAAGGGATCAATGGCCAATCATTGATTCACACATTATCATTAGCGATGATCACAAGTCGAAATCTCCGTCTAGAGTTATGGTTTTGCCTTTTGGTAGTTCGTGTCGAGGTTCAATATCTCCAACATCATCATCGTATGGAGATAATATAAACTTGTTGAATAAGTTAAGATCTAACACTGGTGAGAGTGAGCCATTTAGCATATGGGAAATGTCAAAACTTTTAACAAAGATACGTTGAACAAGCACATTTTCATATCAAAATTGCTGTGAATACAATTGAAATTGAAGACACTTATTTCGTAAAACTCCCGAATCTAAAATAAGATCGGAGAGAAAAGCTCTAGACCTAGGATCTCGAGACTAAGGAAAGAAACAAGAGGAAATAAAAGGGAAAGTAATTAGACATGGGGGAGAGAGAGCTAGGTCAAATCCCTTCGCTCCAAAAATTAAAGAGGCGAAGAAAGGCTGAAACTCGGGTGGGGAGAGAGATAGAGAGAAATAGTTTTTCCATTGATGCTTACAAATTGTTAAGGTTACTAACTTCTATACGAAATTACTAATCATTAGTTGAGCGATTTAGCAACTGTTGTCCGATTGAGTTACCAACTATTTTTACTTTTCTAACTCTTATTTGTTTCAATTACCAATATTATTTCGTCCCCTCAAAGTTATGATCTTTTGTGGCAACTTCCAACATTTATCTGCGTAGCATACAAATAATTTGTAGTTTCTAACTTAATTTTAGGATCCATTTGTTTTGCAAAAAACCCAAGATTTGAAAAATATGTTCTTAAATATGACACTTATACCACTCACAACAATGATTGAATGAAAAATAATTTCATCATCCGCGAAGCTAATCAAGTATAAATTGTTATCAATGATGAACACTTTTTCTATTGAGTAATTTTTCTAAATAATATAACCAATAATGTTTAGAAAAATATTTTTCAAATAATTCATTTTTCACAAAACAAATAAAAAGTGATTTAGTTTTACTTCAATTGTGAACTCTAACTCATTTGAGATCATCGACTCAACATCAACTCTTATTTGAGTCAATGCCAAAAAAAAAAAAAAAACTCTTATTTGAGTCATCTACCGAAATTTATTTGGTCAATTTTGTAATAATTCATCATTATTTATTTGCATAACTTATCAACGTGTTAAAATTATTAGTTCTTATAATGTATTACAACCTTAATTTGAATAATTTCTTAGTTTTACTTCAATTGCAAACTGTAACTCATTTGAGCTCATCAACTCTTATTTGAGTCATCTACCGAAATTTATTTGGTCAATTTTAAATTACCAAATTCCGTAATAATTTATCATTATTTATTTTCATAACTTATCAACATGTTAAAATTATTAATTCTTGTAATGTATTACAACCTTAATTTGAATAATTTTACCTATTTTTCTCAATTAAGTTACAAGCTAATTTTAGCTTATTGATTAATAACTTTAAAAGGGGTACTTCGTGCAAATAAATAATGTCAAATAATTGGAATAGCTTATAATTTTGACACAACCAAATAAAAGTTAATACTTCTATAAAAGTATTGATAAATATAAGCATCAATCATGATTTTACCATCAGCTTCTGTAATAAGTATTGGTCTGTTTTATTTACTTATTGTCACTGATGTAAATCAAAAACAATGGAGAGCTGATACATAGCAGTAGTCAAAACTTCAATTTGCTTTTGAACAGTTCGGCTACAGGAGAATTGGTTGAGAGAGAATTCTTGCGAAAATCTCTCAAACTTCATCACTTTGATTACTTCATTCAGAAATGTCTCGCTGAAGATCGCAGGCTCAAGGAGAGCCCGGACGATCAAATCTGCACGCTCAACGCATGCTTCAAGTCACCGACATGGAGGACGTGCATCCCCAGGGCGACCTTCCGGTGGCCGAGCTCGTCGACCACGCTCAGGTCCTTGCAAACATCGACCTTGAACTGCACTTGCGCCTCACTTTGTGAGGCCAAGAACACCTTCTCAAAGCCTAGCAGCTGCTTCTGAGGCGCCCTGTGCACCGATGGAGGGCTGCTGAACAAGAACACCGTGTGGCTGCCGCTGAACCTTCCCACGTTCTTGACGTTCAGATGCACGTCAAAGGCCAGATTCGAGCACGTTTCCCCAGTGGCTTCCAATGATTCGCATGCCGATGAGCGGCAAACGTGGCCCTCCTCTAAGGGCACGGACACGACCTGCGGCGCTTGGACTAGACTGTGGCTGAAGCTGGAGTAGCTCAGCCCGTCCCCGAACGAGTACACGGTAGGGCCGGTGTAGAAGCGGTACGTCCTGCCGGGGTAGCCCATTGCTGGGTCGGGCCTCATGCTCATGTTTGTCATCGGGATGGTGTCCGCATACGACTGTGGATACCATGTCATTGGCAGTCTTCCACCTGATTCAAGTTAAAGTTTGGCGACTCAGTGAATCAGAATTTGAATCAAGGATTGCAAAAGTATGTAGTGGCCAAAGACTCTGAATCTTACTAGGATTATGGTCACCGAATATCACGTCCGCCATTGCAGCGCCACCGGCTTCGCCAGGATAGCCAACCCACAAAATGCTCGTGATCTTGTCATTATCCTTCGCGAACGATACATCCATCCCTCCCCCTGACATGATCACGAGGATCACAGGCCCCTTCGACACGTTCGCCACTTCGGAGACCAAGAGCGACTGCTGGCCTGGGAGGTTGAGGTCGACCCGGTCCAAATTCTCCCTCTCGATTGACTGGTCGGCCCCCATTACAAGCACCGTCGCATCTGCTGAAGCTGCTACTTTCTTCGCGTCGTCTGTCTGGGCCATGCCGCATCCTACATCCGCGCAGCCGGCCACATACGTTGTCGAAACGACAGCTGCTAGACCTTGCAAAGGCGTCACGTATTTGCAAGGAATGCCTGCAAGGAAAATGGGACTTCTAATTAAGGTATTTTCCACGACGGGTACAAATAATGAAGCCGATCGAACATTGCACGGTCTATCGCATAAGTTCTTCCATTACCTTCATAGTTCCCGATCATGGTCGTCGTCACATTTGCATTTGGTCCGATCACCGCCATGGACTTTATGGTGGTCGAGGACAGGGGCAATGATCCTGCCGTGTTCTTGAGCAACACAATCCCTTGCCTCGCGGCTTCACGGGCGAGTTCCTGGTTGCTTGGCGTGCACACGTGGTCCGGACCGAGCTTTCCATACAACTGCTTCCTCGGATCGCCATCGAAGAACCCAAGCCTCATCAGCGTGGCAAAATTGTTAGAGATGGCCTTGTCAATTGCCGATTCATTCAACAATCCGCCTCTCACCGCCGCTTCGGTGTGTTGGCCAAGGACATATCCACAGTTGAGATCCAACCCTGTCAAAAAAGGGAATTGCAGTCATCGAAGTACAAGCATTTCACGGCGAATTCTCAGACGCCTCCGTCGCAATCGATCAAAGTACAGTATGAAATCTGTGTCTACCTGCCAAAATGGCCTTAGCTGCAGCCTCTTCGAGTGTTTTAGTATAGTTCTGGAAATTATAGAACACGTACACTGAATCGCAATCCGAAGCAATATATCTGCATTAACCGATCCTTTCACATAAATAAAGCTGCAATAATCGATCAAAAGCATCGAATAGCAGTGCACGAGCAATGAGACATTACCCATTCAATTTCCATTTTCCTCGGATAATCCCAGCGAGAAAGTCTGGGTCTGCGCACGTTGGCTTACCATTAATCTGGTTGTAGGAGCACATCACGCATGCGACATTGCCATCGAGGATACAGCTCTTGAACGGCGGTTGAAACGTATCTTCTAAGTCTTGTTGCGTTACCTGATCAGTCCACCACCACAGGTACGGGAGATTAACTTGAGATGGTCATGCATATAACTGGTTGATGAATCGAATCGAATGAAAACGAAAGGGAAGTCTGCAAATTGTTTTTTACCACAGTGTTGATGTGATAGCGATCGACACCTTTCCAGTTTTCAATGTCATACGCAGTATAATGTTTGCAACACGCAGCGACCTTGAGCCGGTCTGCATTTCCATCATCACTCTGTTGTAGGCCTCGGACATAACCTGACGCGTACTTGCTCGAGAGCAACGGGTCTTCTCCCGGCGTCTCCTGACCCCGTCCCCATCTTGGGTCTCTGAATATGTTGACATTCGGGGACCAAAACGTCAATCCCGCTAACCCCACGTTGTGCATCGCCCGGGCTTCTGTCGAAACCACCTGCTTCAACAAAGCTATTGCGTAATTCGTCTGCTCTTCTACATATCATTGCGGAGAGCTTTAAAATGTTTAACTTTTTGTCCTAGTGGGAATGCGAAACTAATTCATTTTCGGACTACAATCGCGGAGACAATCAGCAAGTTAGTATGAATTCTAAGGGCATTGGAATGGAAGTCTTAAACTTAGGTACCGCAGAAGTAGACGTCAAGAAGCAGATCATGTATTTTCAAATGATCACTAGGAAAAGATTCAGATTGTTTCGTTTTCCCCCCATTTCGCGAAAACTTCAGTCGTTCAACTACTGATTTTCACGTATTTTTCGATGACAAGTCTCATCTATCGTTTCTTCTCAATTTATTCGAAACTCCAGCCGAATCATCAATTCTCCCTTATAAAGATGTTCTCTGTTTCCAGCATTTAACAATTGAAATTGGTCCCCCTCATTGAGTGCAAAGGAAGGAACTTCCTTCGTGCAATGACATGGCAATGCTGATGACACCACCCTCCTTTTGCCAACTCCAGTAATTATCATCTCCACCCACTAACAAATACCAACCAAACAAATCCAAATGATGGTGATGTTAATCGCGAAAACGCAATCTCATAATATTCGAAACTAGAAACAAGAACACATATAATCGAGTAGAGAGATTAACACATGCGACAATCCAAAGCACAAGTGCTTCTCCTCTATTATCCTCTATATCACTAACTCAATAAGATGGCATCTCACCTTATGTGAGGATAATTGTGTGTGTTCGGATTAGAGGAGAGACTTGAGTTTTATTTATAAAGTTTTTAATTAGACTATTTTATTACGGGCCAGGCTTAACTTGGCCCACACAAACTAGCCACATATTAAATTAATTAAAAAAATATTCTATCTCACCTTATTAAACCAATCTCATAAAACGGTAAATTACAATATCAATTAATGTAGCTCACATTAGAAAAAGTTTTACATTCTCCCACTTGAGCTATATTAATTGAAATTGTACAGTAGGTGCGCACCTTGATCAATTGATAATTTTTAATAGTCAATCATATCCCATAAAATCTCAAAAAATGAATCATGACGAAAACTGTCTGTATACACACTGCCTTCCATGATCACAAGTGTTTTAATTCTATTAATATGAATTCAATATGGTGGTATGACAAATAGATAACACATCTCATAGAGAGTAATACCTTATGTGTCATCCCCTTTGTTAGTCAATATTCTCTTACCTTAAGTGTCATAAAACCCTATGCCACTAGAGAATATCTTTATGGTTCTAATAAACCCACGTATGTTTTTTTTTTTTTTTTTTTTTTTTTTTTTATGGTTAACAAGACATATGCTTAAGGTTAATAACTGGATAACTCTAGCCTTTACTTAAGGTTTACACAATATCTTGAAATTTTCAACAAATATATGTATTTTCGATAACAATATATTTAGAATCACTTTATTGAATGCAGAAGAGTTTATAAATATATATCACAATATTACTAAATATAATAAACACAGATACAAAATTTTATTAGAGCAAGATCGAAATAGCTTTCACTAAACAATAACGTCTTATGATTCTCCTACACCCAAGTTAATGACATGTCGTTCAAGAATACAAGGGTAAAGGCCTATAGTTAGTGGATCTACAACTATATCATATGTGGAAATATGCTCTACTATAACGTCACCATTTTGTACCGTTTCTTTATGGTAAAAAACTTGACTGTCATATATTTAGACTCCTTGAGATCTCTATTGTTAGTAAACAATAATGCAGAGTTATTGCTTAATACAACCGTATGAGTCTATCCATAAAGTTAAATATGGTCAACTCTTTAATAAGGTTATGAGCCGAATAGCCTCATTAATTGCCAAAAAACATGCTACAGACTTCACTTATATGGTAAAGGATGACAAAGAAAACTGTTTTTCGCTTTTCCATAATATTACACCTTCTACTAATATAAAGATGTATTTTGTTGTCAACTTGGTGTCATTCTAACAGTTAGCAAAGTTTGCATATGAATACTCTACTAGCTGTAGGAGTTGAACATGTTTGTAAATCAGTATAGTCTTTTGTCCTCTTTAAGTACCTTAAAACTTCCTTGAGAATGTCCTTGTGTTTGAACATACATGATATTTTCAAGTGCACTAACACAAGGTATATCCTTCAATTGGATTTTCTTAATGCTTGAATGAGAACATTGTGACAAATTCAACTCATCACCCTCAAAGACAGGAGTAATTCCTAGCTTGTAGTAATGTATACCAAATCTTTCTAAAATATGACCGACATATGCCTTCTAAGACAACGCAATATACAACAAGAATAATCTTTACAGATCTTAATGCCAAGGACAAAAGATACCTCATCAAGGTCCTTTATGTCAATTTTTTTGACAATATCTGCTTTGTCTCATGTAGTAATTCAAGTTTACTGCTTGCAAGCAAGATATCATGTACATAGAGTGCAAGAAGAATAAATTTCCTCTCACTAACCTTGTAATATATACACTAATTTATTTTGTTCTTAACAAAACTAAACGAAGTGCCAACACTATAAAATATGAAGTACCATTATCTAGAAACTTGTTTGAGGCCATAAATAAGACATTTCAGTTTACACACAAGCTTACCTGAATTACCTACTGTAAAACATTTGGGGTCCATCATATAGACTTTCTAATCAAGGTATCCATTTAAAAAGACATTTTTAACATCCATCTGGCGTAATTCTATATCAAAATAAGCTACTAATGCCATATTCACTCTGAAAGAATCTTTAGAAGAGACTAGAAAAAATGTTTATTCACAATCCACTCCTCCTTTCTAAGTAGATTACTTGGCTACCAGTTTGGGTTTAAACTCTTTAATCTGTCTTTTGAGTCCTTTTTAGTCTTATACACCCATTTGTAGCTTATGAGCTCGTGACCTTCAGACAACTCAATAAGTTCCCAAACACTATTATGTTTCATAAATTGCATCTCATCTTTCATCACATCTAATCATAAATCTGATTGAAGACAAGAAATAACATATGTATAAGTCACTAGATTGACCATGCAATAAATATTGCAGTCATGCTCTCATAGATAGGCTATATAATATGGTGGTATAACTTATCGTCTCTCTCTAACAGATCTCCTAGGTGGAGGTACGATCACTTCATCTTACACCTGAAAGGCTTGAGAAATTTCATTAGGAACTATTTTAATAACAGTATCTTGAATCTCGACGGGCTTAGTTTGTGGTGTAGGAGACTCTGCAATTATAAATAGACAAAGACAAAGACACAGTAGTTTATACTGTACTATCATCTTTAAAAGTCTAAGAGTAGCTATCTTCCGCAGCTACACCAAACTCCAAAAACTTTGCTGTTTGTGATTCCACAATTATTGTGTCTCCATTGGGATTATAAAAATGATAACCATTCAAATGATCTAGGTAAGATCAAAGTAATGCCGAATGATTTTAAATTACAACTTACATAATGTTGGATTGTATAACTCACTTATGCATGACACCCCAAATCATAAGATGATTCAAGTTAGATTTATATCTAGTCCATAACTCAAAAAGTTAATGGAACAACTTTGGTAGAAATACGATTTTGTATGTGAAAGGCTGTATTCAAAGTGTCACGTCATAGCTCAAAAAGTTAATGGAACAACTTTAGCAGAAATATGGTTTTGTATGTGAAAGACTATATTCAAAGCATCACCTCATAGAAAATTGGGTAAATTAGTCCTACTAACCATCCTCATTATCATGTCCATTAGGGTGTGTTTGCGCCTTTCGGTCACACCATTTTGTTCAAGACTCCCAAGCATAGTAAATTAAGTTACTATCCTAGAATACTCCAAATATTTAGCAAACATAACTTTTAAGTTGTTCAAGGTCACCATGTCTCCCAAAATACTCACCAACATGGTCAGATCTAGCAATCTTTGTAACTTTTCCTAACTGTTTCTCTACTTTAACCCAAAAAATTTTGAATTTCTCAAGAGACTTAGACTTTTCTTTAATCAAGTACAAAAGAAATAGTCGTCAATGAATATGTTGAAATAAAAATTTCTACACAACATTACCTTATAGGGTCCAATAAGATTTTATGAATGACCTCCAATAAGTCAGAACTTCAAATTGCATTTTTTTTTTAATCTTAATCATCTTACTTCTACAATAGTCTACACAATGCATAAAACTATTCTTTAGGCAGAGGTCTTTCGAGAACAACATTTTCAGCCATATAAGCGACATGTGTATATATCATTGGGAGATAAACATAACCTATACAATCCATTCGATAAATTGCACCATCCAACCTTATTTAAATAAAAAATAGAAATAACATTAGTCTTTATTATAAAAAAGTAGTCACACAAGTCTAAACATGATAAGGAAACTAAGTTCTATGTCAAAGAAAATACATAAAATATGTTTCTTAGTATCATATTAAAATCAAAATCAAGAATTAAAATAATATCTCCCAAGAACTCAATGTCGACTTTATTGATGTTTCCCATGATGAGCTATGATTCATCATGGTTTAGCTAATTTCAATTTATGAATCCTCGTATGGTAAATGCAATAAATTTGTTGCACCACTATCTAACCACTAGGAACTGGATGAGATTTCTTATAGGTATTGGATTCATAAACAATACCAAAGAATCATTACCTATAGGCTCACGCTTGGACAACCAAGTTTTGTACATTTACTACAGTCTATCTTTATGTGATATTCTTAAAAAGAAGCAACGGTCGCCATCCCTTGAAGGATACTTTCTTAAAACACAGATTGTCAAAATAATAAGTGGTTTCATGAGTTTTTTTATGAGTATCATTTTTAGACTTCTAGTCTACCATCCTTAGGATGTAACCTCTAGCCTCATCAAAACCATCATATCTTATGTTGAAGAGTCATTGCAGATGCTTTCCAATCACAACATTAGACAAGATATAATTTCAAGACATCAAGGCTTCCATAATCTTTTTAGTAGTACAATCAGTTGGCAAACTACTCTTTAAGTGTTCCTAAATAGATCACTCATTGATAGCAAGCAAATTCAATTACTCTTTCCCAAGAAACAAAATGTGCTTTATAGAATTTTGTACTGTCAATAGTGTCATCTACCGGTTTATGCTTTATAAGAGCAATATGAACATATGCTCTATTCCTAATAGAAAATCCTATTTCGACTACTTAAAGAACCTCAATAGTTATGGAGTTATCGATTATAGATAAGGTGAATATAATAACAAGCATTGTGTATAATTGGCATCATGTGAGTACTAAGTTGAAACCATATAAGTACACATCCAAAGAGTTACATACATCATAAAATCATCTTTGCGCAGAGTATATGATACCAGTTGTTCGATAAAGTACGTGAAAGAGAAATTTATAAAGTCTGAAGCTTCTTAGTTTCTTGTTATTCCATATATTGTGCTCTAAATTGTACTCAAAAGAGAGAAACCTATAGTGTGACTTTGTGAGAGAGCAGTAGAGACTCTTCACTGTGAAGTCGAGATCGCAAGATTGTAAATTCTCTTTTGATTCATAGTGGAATCCAGCCAGAAGGTTGTCAGTGTGGGAGAGTGGACGTAGGCTTGATCTAAGCCAAACCACTATAAATTTTGTGTTCATATTCTCTTCCATGAACTTCTTTATTTTGTTCGTAGTTCTTTTTAACTGCTAAAGTCTAAATTAGCTTAAAGTCCGTCGTTCTTCAAACTCTGTTTTAAAAGTAAAATATTTTTACCGTTCTTTGCGAAAAATTGTCTGCACACCTATTCACCCCCTCTAGGTGTTCATACTAACACTTACAATTGGTATCAGAGCTTGTGTGCTTAATTTTTGAAGTGTTTTACTTCTAAGCTAAAGATCCTTTATGGCTAGTATTTTGCTCCAAGTCTGGTTGAAGGTCGGAGTAATACCAGACCTCCTTACTTCGATGGGAAGGAGTACAATGTCTGGAAGAACAAGATGAAGGCAGTTCTTAGATCCAGAGATCCTCTGAAGTTGGATGTTGTAGAAAAATGGATCAATTCTAAAGCAACGTCAGCATCAGATCGAGGAAAAGAAGTCATTGATGCTGACGAAGTGACACGAGTTGAATTTACCAAGAGACAAGCTCTTAATGCGAAAGCAATCTACTATTTATATTGTGCCTTATCTCCTACTAAGTATAACCGAATTCCTTCTTATGAAACAGCAAAAGAAGTTTGGGACAAATTGCATGTTACCTACGAAAGAACTGACCGTGTGAAGAAAACCAAAATAAACATTTTGCTCGGACAGTATGAAGCTTGGAGAATCTATTACCGATATCTTCAGTAGCTTTACAGAGATTGTAAATGGCCTAGCTTATCAAGGTCAACCAATCTCAAGACCAATGAAAGTCAATAAGTTGCTGCGTGGGCTTTCGAAAGACTAGAATCATGTGAAGACCTCAATTAGAGAAACTCAAAGGATCATGCATCTATCAGTTGACGAACTGATAGGCACGCTTCATTCATACGAAGTGGAACAAATAAATGATGAAGAAGATCCTAAAGGTAAGAAGGTCAATTGCTTTAAAATTTAACGTCGATTCTGATTATACAGATTCAGATGATGATATGGACGACGAAGAGATGTCACTCATGATCAAGAAATTCATGAAGTTGAATAGAATTGGAGGAAGATTCAATTGTAAGAAACAAAGCATGCAAAATTTCCAGAAGAGACTAACTGAGGACAATGAAACCAGCAAAGACGTGATATGCTTCGAATGCAAGAAAAATGGGCATATCAGACCTAACCGTCCTCTGTTAAAGAAGAAGAAAGGAAAAACTAAGAAGTACAAGAAGGCACTCAAAGTTGAAACTTGGAGTGACACCGAGTGTGAGGAAAGTGAAGAAGAATATGCCAACATATATCTAATGGCTCATTCCGACTCAGACTCGAGAATAAAAATCGACTACGATTGATTCGAGACAAAGAAATTGAGGTTAGTGATTCAAAAGTTCCTATCAAAGTCTCTAAATACATAGATGAATTTTGTCTCAATCTCAAATCCCCTCTTAAAGGATTTCTGAACTAAAAAGGGAGAATTCTAAGCTTAGGCAACATGAAGTTTCTTGGAAAGAAAAATTTGAAAGTCTAAAAACGAGTTTTGATAATTTGAAAGAAAAATCTGATTTTCTTTCAAAGGAAAATACTTTTTTAAAATTTTTTTAAAGGTGAAATCTCAAATATAACAAAAAGATTTTCAAAAGGGTCCGAGAAATTAGAGAAAATTCTTTCAAATCAAATACCATACTTTGACAAATCTGGTTTAGGTATGACTTCAGAAACTGTTCCATTAATTGATTTCCCCAAAGTAAAAGAAAGAATTAAACAAAGACCTGCAAAAGCATTTTACAAAAATTATTTTCAAAAAGTTTTTGTAAAACCTGTTGGCCGAAGTGCACTTAGATGTTCAAAGTGCGACAACTTAGAACATTTCAAGAAAGAATGTCCCAAGGTTTGGAAATGTTAAGAAGGATTAGGCTAAGACTATTTTTAATACTAACCCTCCTAGACCTAAGAAAATTTGGATACCAAAGAAAGTTTGAATTTTTCTCATGATTGCATGTTACTATCAAAAGGAAGATAAAATGGTATTTGGATAGTGGCTGTTTAAGGCATATGATAGGATACTCAAGCTACTTTATAAAGCTCGTTAGACTGAATGGAGGAAAACTATCTTTTGGAGGAAACAACAAAGGAAAGATTGTAGGATGTGGAACTATGAAGATTGGAAGCCTAACTATCAACAACGTTTCCTTGGTGGAAGGTTTGAACTACAATTTGCTGAGCATAAGTCAGCTTTGCAATACTGGTTTTAAAATAAACTTCCAAGAAGGCATTTGTTCTGGAAAGAGTCAAGACTTCTCTCAATCTTTCACTGGGCGAAAACATGGCAATATATACCTTCTAGATGTAAACCCATAAAGTTCTCAGTGTCTTATTTCCATTCAAGATGAAGCAAGTCTCTGGCATCAGAAGCTTGGTCATGTTAACTTGAAGCAAATTGCCAAGATTTCCTCTAAGAAGCTTGTTCGAGGACTTCCGAATCTGGCTTACCAGAAGAATGAGATGTGCACTCCCTGTGTTATGGGAAAAAAAGTCAGAAGTTCCATTAAATCGGTGAATCAAGTCTCTACCAATCGAGCTCTACAGCTTCTTCATTTGGACCTTTTTGGTCCAACCAGAACTCAAAATATTGGTGGAAAGAAATATTGTCTAGTAATCGTGGATAATTACTCTCGCTTTACTTGGGTTTACTTTCTAGCAAGTAATTTTGAAACCTTCTCTTATTTCTCAAAGTTTGCCAAGAAGGTTTAGAATGAAAAATGTTATGCTATTCCGAGCATAAGAACTGACTATGGAGGTGAGTTTGAAAATCAGGACTTTGCTAAGTTCGGTGATGAATATGATTTTCAGCATGTTTTCTCTTCTCCATACACTCTAGAACAAAATGTGGTTGTGGAAAGGAAAAACAGATCTTACAGGAGATGGCTAGAACTCTCTTGATAGAGAGCAAAATTTCTTCTCGATTTTGGGCAGAAGCAGTTTCAACTGCTTGCCATATTATCAACAGAGTATTCTTGAGGCCTATTCTAGAGAAAACTCCGTATGAAAATTCGAAGCAAAATCAGATGAAGGAATCTTCCTTGGCTATTTGACTTCAAGCAAAGCTTACAGAGTCTTTAACAAGAAGACTCAATCCATGGAAGAATCGATGAACGTCAAGTTTCAAGATTATGTGGAGAATCTACTAGACCAGACTCAACTTAAAGAGTTTGAACCTGTTCCAGACTTTACAAAGTCTATTTCCCCCGAAGAGCTTTAGACTTCTAGATAATAGCAACAAGTAGAACGAGAAGATTCAACCAATGTAGAGGATCAACCAACTGTCAAACAAAGCAGCAACTAGAAGTACAAGTCAAGTCATCCCAAAGAACTCATTATTGGTAATATTGGTGAAGGAGTTCGCACCAGATCCAAAGGAAGAGAAGAGTCCAGTGCTTTAGCACTTGTTTCTGAAATAATAAATGAAGCATTGTCTGATGAAATCTGGATAGAAGCTATGCATGAAGAACTCAGACAATTCAGCATCAACGATGTATGGGAGCTGATTCCAAAACCCAAAGGCAAATCCATTATTGGAACGAAATTGGTTTTTAGGAACAAAACGAATGAGAATGGTAAAGTGCTCAGAAACAAAGCAAGACTCATGGCAAAATGATATACACAGGAAGAAGGGATAGACTATGACAAAACTTATGCACCAGTAGCGAGGTTAGATGCAATTAGATTATTACTTGTTTTTGCTTGCTATAAAAATTTCAGATTATTTCATATGGATGTTAAAAGTGCATTCCTGAATGGGTTCATACCAAAAGAAGCCTATGTGGAACAACCACTAGGATTTGAAGATCCAAGAAAGCCAGACTTAGTCTACAGACTGAAAAAGGCCTTGTATGGATTGAAGCAAGCACCTTGAGCTTGGTATGAGACGTTGAGTAAGTTTCTAACTGAAAATGATTTTGAAAAGGGAAATATTGATACAACTTTATTTATAAAGAAAGAAGGAAAATACTTTCTACTGGTACAAATTTATGTAGATGATATTATTTTTGGTTCTCCTAACGAAAGTCTTTGCAAGAATTTTTCAAGATCTATGAAGGATGAATTCGAGATAAGCATGATGGGTGAGTTAACTTTCTTTCTGGGATTGCAAGTTAAACAATCAAAAAAATGTATATTCATTTACCAAAAAAAATATGCCAAAGATCTCATCAAAAAATTTGGGATGGAGAATTGCAAGAAAACAGAGACTCCAATGTCAAGTTCTTCGAAACTGGACAAAGATGAAGATGGGAAGAAAATAGACCATAGGCTATACAGAAGCATGATCGGTTCACTTCTCTACCTTATTGCTTCTAGACCTGATATTTTATTCAGTGTTTGTATTTGTGCAAGATTTCAATCTGACCCAAGAGAATCTTATCTAAGTGCTGTAAAACGCATCATTAAATATGTTGCGACCTGTCCAAAGCTGGGTCTGTGGTATCCACAAGAATGAGACTTTACTCTTCTTGGATATTCAGACGCTGATTTAGCAGGTTTTTAAGTCGACAGAAAGAGCACATTTGGTACTTGTCAACTACTGGGAAATAAGTTGGTATCTTGGTTCTCAAGGAAGCAAAGTACTGTGACGCTTTCAACTGCATAAGCAGAGTATGTTGCTCTTGGGAGTTGTTGCTCTCAAATCCTATGCATAAGACAACAACTAAGAGACTTTGGGATTGAAGAATCGTATACCAAGATCAAATGTGACAACACCAGTGCTATTAATCTCACCAAGAACTCAATTCTTCGTTCAAGGACAAAGCATATAGAGATTCGACATCATTTTATAAGAGATCATGTCCAGAATGGGGAGATTATGATTCAGTTCATTGATTCGAAGAATCAGCTAGCATACATCTTCACGAAGCCTCTGGAGAAAAATCTATTTGAGTCTATTCACACCAGGCTAAATATTATTTCTATTTTGGAGTAAAGTTTGAAGATGGTCAGACTCAGAATTTCCAGACGCTACTTCAATAAAAGAATGTCTCGAATCCAGGTATTTTATTCTTGGAATGAAAAGGTATGATTAACCGAATCATTGCTTACCTATTTTATTTTTAGATATCTTTTTCAAATTTTTGAATTTTTGGCAATTTTTATTTTCAGTTTATTTCAAAAAGGGCAGTTTTCTTTTTGTGATGTTTCGATTACCTTTTTCCTTGTGACGTTTCATTTTCTTTATATACTCTCTTGTATTTCTTTTGAGCACTTCTTTTCAAACCCTAAGAATACAGTCTCTCTACTCTCTCATTTGTACTCTCAAGTTTGTTCCACAAGTTTCCATCTTTTTCACTCGAACTTGTTTGTAAAATCCTCCAAGCCTGCAAATATGTCTTACCAAAGGAAATCCTCCTCAATTGCTAATCAAGGTCCGAGAAGCATGCCGGAAGGGCAGACACATTTCGATCTTACTAAGGAAGACTCTCCGCGCAACTCTCCACAGCACTCTCCATAGCACTTTACACAGAATGTTCCACGTCAACCTCTGGAAGAGGAAGTTGTAGAAGACGCAGAACCTCTCAAAGCCTCGAGACCCCAGGTTCATTATAAGCTTTACACTCATTTAAAGCAGGGCGATACTCCCGTGACCTTTATCGATGAGTTTTTAAGAGAGAAATGTTATAAGAACAAGACTTTGTTCTTAAGAAGGATGGAATAGTTGGGTATAGCGCTGAAAAGATCGGCAGACAATGCTTTTCTTTATTTTCCTGCAAACCTTAGGTTTGGTTCTAATCATATGGAGAACAAGGATGATGATGAGAGATTTTATGCTAATTTTCAACCTAGAATGGGTGTTGCTGCAAATGTTCCTAGAGAAAGAACAAGACTGTTTCGTTCTAAGGAACACAAAAAGGTTTACTCACAGTTGCTAAAGAGAGGGGTGATGAACCTTTGAACTGTTGATTTTGACTTCCTGGACTCAATCAAGGTTAACTTGAGGGAGAAGTTAGCCTTTCTTCAACTCGAGAATTTTTGTTCTGAGACGACAATTGCTTATTCAGAGTTGACTGCATTTTTCTATTCAAATCTGTCTTTTCTTGACCAGAATTGAATTCAATTTACTGTGTGTGATAAAGACTATGTGGTGGATGTTGGCACACTGGCAGACATTATTGGGGTAGAAAGGAGTGGCTTTCAACCAATAAATATCTCGTTTGGTCAGGCAATAAGATATCTTATCAAAGACAAAGTGCTAGAAGGAGGCATTACTTATTCCAGATTGTCAGTCTTAAATGTTTTGTTGCATAAAGTTGTCATTAACTATATCAGACCAAAGGCTGCACCAAAAACTGATGTTTCTAGGTTCGAAGCACGGCTCATGTTTGGTATTTAAAATGGGATGAGATTTTCACTCCCATACACTATCCTGATGCACATGTATGGGACAATTGTAAAGGACAAAGGACATTTGCCTTATTCTGCGTTGGTTACCAAATTGTTTAGACATTTTTAGATCGAGTTCCCCATATCTCTTTGCTCGTGAACAATTGCTCCTATGGTTATAGGATTGGAAATGATTTCAAAGATGAGGTTACATGATCTAAATAAGGCTATTGAGTGCTTGAAGAATGAGTCCTCAAGCAAAACCAGGGAAGATTCTATTGGAAAGAAGAGGAAAGGCAAGGAAGTTATGACAGAACCTGTAAAGAAGAGAAGATCTCTCATCCTGCAGGACGAAGAGGATGATGATGATGATCTCACAATTTCTGCCATTGCCTTGAAGAATCTTCGAGGTTTTGTTGGTTCTGAGCAACCAGTTCAAAGAGAAGAAGAAGAACCAGAGAAGGAAGAAGAAGCAAGAGAAGAGGAAAGAAGAGAAGAAGAAGGAAGAGATGAAAAAGGAAGAGGTCATGAGGATGACTCTTATGAGGCGAGAATTGCCATATCCTTATCTAAAGATTTTGAAGCAACTTGGAGTGGTCAAATAGGAGCACGTACAAAGGAAGAACATCACTCTCGTCCTGAAACCGAGAAAACCCAAGAAGAAGGAATCCCTTCTCCACCTGTAAGCAAAAAAACAGGAGGAGCTTTTGAGCGAATAAGGACTTCTTCTCCTCTTTTTGCGAGTGATGGTATTAGTTGATCTCCTGTACACCTCGAAGATGTCTATGCTTCTCATTTTCCTGAAGCTGACATTGCAGAATCTACTCCTAGTCAAGGGACTAGACAAGTTGATATTCCCTCATTTTTGAACTCTCCATGAACTCAATTCGCTGAAGCCAATGCGCAAACAAAACCAAATGCTGATTATCCAAGGATGATCGAGCTTATTTTGGAAGTAAAGGCTCAGCAATATGCTATGGAGATTGAAATTCAGAAACTTCATACTGTGTTGAGATCCTCTTCAGACTTTCACACTAAAAAGGTAAAGTCCTTAGATACTCAGGTACAAACTTTGAATTAGCAAGTATCTCAAATTGTTGCCCAAAATGAACAGACTCTTTAGCTTATGAAGACTATGCAAGCTCAAGTCGAGAATGTTCATCTCCAGTGCCAGAAGATTGAGGAAACAGTGCAGTCAATGATGGATTTCTAGCTCGTTCGAATTCCAAGACAGCCTTGATTCTTTTTATCTCTTCTCTCTACTTTGACTTTCTCCACTTTTTGCTGTTGACAAAAATGGGGAGAATTTGCAGATTTTTGAACTTAACTTTTAACTTTTTGCAAATTTGATTTAAATTTGTTTTGAATACTTATTCTATAGCAATTATTGCAGTATTGTAGTAGTGATGTTTATGGATGAGGATGGTTAAATCTTGATATGTGTTTAATGTTTTCAAGATTAACATGTTTTATGTGATTGCAGAATCGATGCTATCCAGATCCTTAACTAACTGCTTTTATAAGTTATCATGTACTGCTAAGAGATGTTTTGTAAGTTATAAATCTTTAAATCTATAGGGAAGTTTTGTCACCATAAAAAATGGGGAGATTGTTGGAGAAAACTCCTTTGATGTTTTGAAGCTTTGTCACCATAAAAAATGGGGAGATTGTTGGAGAAAACTCCTTTGATGTTTTGAAGCTGACAAAACTTATCCAAAGTCTATTATGGATTCTGAAGAATTCCAGACTTTTGTGTCAAATTCTGAAGACTCCCAAACTTTGTGCTAAAGTCTGCTTACTCTGACAAATTCCAGACTGAACGAAAGTAAAGGATGAAGACTTTTCCAGATAAGGGATTATCTTTCTTTCTTCAAGAGTTCGGTTCGTACGGATTATATATGGTCTTCTGGTTGAAAATATCACATACGAGATTGGATATTCTTATTGGAATCAATTTGGATACACCAAATCTTTTTGGAGGGCAAGTAAATTTGGAAATAATCTACTTATGAAAATCAAGATCCTGATTGTATGGGCGAATATGATTGACGGGCTTTCATCACAATCTTCAAACGGCTCGAGATCTCCTTGATTGATTCTGTCCAACGGGTTGATTGGAATAACTCTTTTGGAAAGTTCGAACGGTCGAGAATGCATGAATGAGTATTTAAGGAGGACTTTTCAGTTGTTCGATAGAGTGCGTGAAAGAGAAATTCAAAAGTCTGAAACTTCCTAGTTTCTTGTTATTCTATAAATTGTGCTCTAAATTGTATTCAAAAGAGAGAAACCTATAGTGTGACTTTGTGAGAGAGCAGTAGAGACTCTTCACTGAGAAGTCAAGATCGCAAGATTGTAAATTCTCTTTTGATTCATAGTGGAATTCAAACAAAAGGTTGTCAGCATGGGAGACGGACGTAGGCTTGATTTAAGCCGAACCACTATAATTTTTGTATTCATATTCTCTTCCATGAACTTCTTTATTTCGTTTATAGTTCTATTTAACTACTAAACTCTGAACTAGCTCAAAGTCTGTTGTTCTTCGACTCAGTTTTAAAAGTAAAATATTTTTACTATTCTTTGCGAAAAATTGCCTTCACACCTATTCACCTCCCTTTAAGTGTTCATACTAGCACTTACACAAACGAGTACTAGAACGCCCCAATCGGATGTCGGACGTGCCCATATGCACTGTCGAAATGTGGGGCGCGTATAGTGCACGCACGGGCTCTCTTCGACCAGTCTGAACTACCGGTCGGACTGGTTTGACCAATCAATATTCTGTTCGACTGGTTCGATTAGTTGACTAGTCCGGTCAACGGAAACTAATTAGGCGGGTCAATAGTTGGATCTCGGTTGAGTCACGGTCAATGGGTCAAGTTGTGGTCAATGAGGACCCACGTCTGCCACTGACGTAAGGATATCGTTAACCTCACATGTGCGTTACATGCGCTGGCAGCGCCCTGTGCGTGGGCACGAGTGCTCGACGCACGTTGTCGCCCACCAACATGTGGCACGCGTGCTTTACACATTATTTATGTGATGATGTACATGTGAGCTTGCACCTATATTTCTAAAATCATAAAATGTACCAAAAAAATACACGCAAAAATACCTTTAAAATACGCTATTTAGGGTTTCATACATATTTTCATATTCATAAAATTATCAAACATAAAAAGATAAATATACCACAGTGTAGAGCATCTCCATACGAGCACATGAGTATTAGAACGCTCCAATCGGATGTCGGACGTGCCCATATGCACTATCGGAATGAGCTATGCGTGTAGTGCATGCACATGCTCTCCTAGACTAGTCTGAACTACTGGTCTGACCGATCAACACCCAATCTAACTAGTTTGATTGATCAATATTCAGTTCAACTGGTTCGATTAGTTGACTGGTCTGGTTAACGAAAACCGATTGGGCGAGTCAATAGGTTGGATCTTGGTTGAGTCATGGTCAATGGGTCGGGTCATGGTCAACGAGGACCCACGTCTACTCATTGACAGCAGGATGACATCAACCTCACGTGTGTGTTGCATGCGCTAGCAGCGCCTTGCGCATGGGCACGTGTGCTCGACACACGTTGTTCCCCACTGGCGTGTGGCCGTGTGTGAGGGTGCATGCACCCCCCTAAAGGCACACCACCCATGATTTTGCTTGTCTCGATGAGCTCTTTCTGTTTATATAATCAAAATTGATTTTTGCTGCCGACTAAATCACAAGAAAGGGCAAAAACTATACGTTTAAGTTCTAGTCTATGGAAGCTCTGATACCACATGTTAGTATCAAAATCGCAATCCCACGATCTCTATAGCTAGAAACAAGAATACATATATTCAAGTAGAGAGATTAATGCATCTGTTTTGGAATCCATTATTTTTTATACAAAAAAGCGATTCAAAGTACAAGTATTTCTTATCTATTGTCATATATATTATTGGCTTAATGAGACGGCATTTTCCTCTAAGCGTTTAGTAAACGCTCCTTATGTGAGGATAATTGTGTGTTTAGGTTAAAGAGAGACTTAAGCATTATTTATAGAGTTTTCAATTAGACCATCTCATTTCGAATATGGTTCAACTTGGCTCACACTAGCAAACCTCACATGATACTAATTAAGAAACTTTTTATCTCACTTAATTAGACCAATCCTATAAGATGGTAAATTATAATATCAATTAATGTAGCCCATGTTAAAAAAACTCTTATAGGTGATGCTCATAGATGCAGAGATCCTTCTCTTCTGTCCTTTTCTCTTTAATGTATGTAAGATTTCCTCAAGCGGCAATGTTGCACAGGATCAAAACCTACTCATTCTTGTGTCCACATTGCATTTTTCTTCCACAATCATAGTACAGACAACTTAGTGGAAGGTCTACAGTTTCACCTCGAAAAGCAACTTTTCATTTCCCCTGGTATCAAGAATCTCACAGCAAAGAGTTCGGATGTCATCTGAAGCAATATGTGCTTGGTTACTTCTTGATCTTGTAGTTTGTGGGTTTGGATTCAAATCAAATAGTGGATGAAAATAAGACGGAAATCCTGAATTCGGCACTATCCAAGACGTGTATATCGGGGCTTATTTAATGCTGCATTGATCGAGTTAAGATAAAGAATGGCAATCAAGATGCAACACTACGAGTCAGGACGTCAGTCGCGAATGTCAACGCCAATTAACTGAATATCAGGAACCGTAGCGGCCGACCCAGAAACTTAGAGCGAAGGAATGACATGAAAAGCATTCCCAGAATCTTGACACGGCGGAAATATCTACTTTTGAATGAAATCTTATATATCACGGTATAAAGTTACTAAATTTACTGTACGCACTGCATCTACCGATTCGGGTGACGGTGGCCGGTGGTCCTCGCCAGCCTTTCTGATGGTCGTAGTTGCTCCGCAGCGCGAACTTTCTTATCATGTTGGATAAGTGTTGCGAGCATTTTCTATCATATCATCGGGCATAGTGCGAACGACTACGACGCGCAGACGCGAATCCAACACCCAATTCCGCATGGAAAAGTCAAAAACAGAGAGGCGCAAGAAAGAGGAGTGAGAGTGACACGATGTGAACTCGCTAACCTTCCCGATGGTCTCGAACAGGGTGGAATTGAACGAGGCCGCCGTCAGGATGACCTGAGGGAAGCTGGTCGCCCCCGGGACGAGGCTCGAGAAAGAGGTCCCGCCCCCAATATACGACACCCCGTGCAGCGCCTCCGACCACCACTGGTACTTGGGGATCCCCAGGCGGTCCACACTGCCAGCGTTGTTCCCCAAGAACCCGATCTTCTCCTGCAAAGTCAGCTGCTTCACCAGGTCCGCCACCCGCGCCTCGACTCCCCACGACATGTTGCAGAACCCAAAGGTGCTGAGGCTCGGGTCGCCGTCGCACGCAAAGACTGGCTCGGGAAACGGGCCCGCGATGAACCGGGCGCTAAGCATGGCGCACGAGAAGAGCACAAGAATGTAGCAGAGGCAGAGCAAAACAGAGGACACCTTCAGCGCTCTTTTCTGGGAAGGAGTCATGTTGGGAGGGCGCGTGACCTGCCGAGAGCAACTCTAATTGCTAATGGGTATCGGACGAGGAAGAAGAGGAAGAAAACGAGGCTGCAATGAATTGGGCGGTTGCTATAGAGGATGCCAACAGGGAGAACCCGATGCATCCATAGGGTGGATAAAGCACTGGACGAGCCCTTGATTGGTTTCCTCTCTCTCCCCCCGCTAAACAAAGGGCTCGGCTCGTGATTGGGTTCCTCTCTCTCTCTCTCTCTACACTCGATAAACAAAGGGCTCTGCTTTCTTTGTTTGGATGCTACTGACGTAGAGAGGGGGAGAGAGAGGCGGCTGTGATATTTGAGAATTTGACTAGGTCAAAAAAAGGTAGTGGGACCCACTTAAGAAAAAGAGAAAAAAGAGGTTATTTTTTTTGGTCAGAGAAAAAAAAAAAGGTTTGAGAAGTCAATAAAAGAAAGCACAAGGGCCTGGCTTTCTCGTTCAGATGCTACTGCCTACTTGTCCCATGTAATATATATTTATACGGAGTTTTGTCAAATGGATGAAATGACCGTGACACTAAAATCTTTTGGGTAAATATATTGTAAAAAAATCAGATATAATTTTTTCTAGAATTTTTCCGCAAAGTTGAAGACCTAAATTCTCCGCCGTTGAGGCACAAATTCAAAAATAGGAAAAAACCAGTTTGAGAGGATAGAGATTAAATTGATTATTTTGGGTCATTATTTGACACAAAATTACGAGTTAACAAGTAGAGTGTCAATGGCTGAAATGGTTTTTGAATTAAAAATGGATATCATAAATATACAATTTTTTGAGGTTCTTTGATAAAGTTTGAGGATTTTTTTGTATGACAAAAAAAATTTCTTTGATAAAGTTTGAATAAAAAAAGTTTCAAGTAATGGTGTCACACATGTAAAAGTTTGAGATTATTAATATTACGAAAAATAATTTCGGTAAATATGTTACATCGGATAAAGTTGGGGTTTTTTTTTTTTTTTTGCTTTTACCCTTATATATTTGATGGTAGATGGAGAGGAGGGGCAAAAGGAAAAAGGAAAGAAGAAGAAAAGAAAATCCACACCACAATTTGCACCCCCTTTTTTTTTTAATTTTGGAGGATTAAGAGTCATAGGGTACTAATTTGGGACTTTAGGATTATAAGTATAACATTTTGACACGCATGCTCAATTCTCGAGATAACATTATACATTACATCACAATATATTATACTCCAAAAGAAAAGGGAAAAGACGGGTTTTTGGAGTTAGCTCACCCTCGTGGGATCGCGAAGATCATGAGTCTTCTATCATGCAAAAATGAAGATAACATTAATTTCGTAGTATCCCATACGGACTATCAACACCACAGAAGTCGAGCTTACAGAAAATGAAATGGCCGGTGCCTTTGGTGGACCCTATTATTTTTTGAATACACATCTTTTTTGTATTTACTTTGTCGCCATTTCGAGATGCCTTGGAACTCGCATAGGAACAGACCAAAAAAGAAGAAGAAAGAACTCCTATAGGACAAAAGTGCACCCAAAAAAATGGGGCGAAAAAAAAGTGAATTTCTTTATTGAGATGGATGTTAAATTAAAAAGAGCAAGCGTCTTCTTCACTCCGTGTTGACGTGAGAAATTCATTTCCTTTATCTATTTATCTATTTTTGTTTAAGAAATGGAGAATCTTTTAAGCATGGATTGGGCTAACACTACAAGTAAGTCGAAACCTCGAACTCAACATGCCGTGAAAGATAAGCAAGCGCGCTAGATCGCTAAGTCAATCACGCCATGCAGCGCGAAGAACTCCAAAGGTGATTGCGACGGCCCCTCGATAGAGTCCAAAATGAAGGCACTGAGCACTGAATAATTGACGCTAATTATTTCGTATCGAGTGGGTTGCTCATATATTCTTGCATCTCAAAATCAACAGTTGCATGAATGGATGTCGATATGTCACATGGAAGGGCCACAGCCCGGTTCGATTTTCTCCGAGGCTCAATTTGTGGGGTATGCACCGAGCACTGAATAATTAACGCTCACGTAGGCTTAGGGGTATGTGTCCTTGATTCCATTATTACGGGGTAGCCTTGTGTGGTCACTTTTAATGGTGAGGGAGAGAGGTCATGTGGTATTTGGCATAATACGCTTCTGAAGATTTAAAGTCAATATGGACATTCATTGAGTCTTGACTTTCAAATTAGAGATAATGGTATTTTAGACCATCCACATTTGTCTTAGGGTTTTTTGAATGGAGATTATAAAAAGAATGTATTTAATAACACATCTCAAATCCTAACCTTCATATTATTTCTCTTCATTTGTTTTTTCTATATTCTCGTTGAATTTTTAGATTTGGTGGCTCATCAAGTAGTTTTTAGAGCTTTTGGATTACACTGTTGTACTCCTTATTAAAGATAGCTAAATCCCTCTCTCCCCCCGTAATTTTTCCTATTTTGAGTTTTTAATGTATATCTTATGTTTCGTGCAATTTCAATGTTGCTTTCATTCTTTAGTACTTGTGCTTTGATTAGTGCATGTTTGGGCATTTTTCCGCAACAGCTTCAATAGCCCCTTTTTTAGTTGTTCCCATTTCGAGATGCATTCCAGCTCAAAAGAGGACAGATTGCACACAACAAAATGTTGCAAAAAATCAACAAAAACAAAGGTGAATTTCGTTATTGAGTCGGGTGCGGAATCAAAGAAGAACACAAATGTCGTCTTCACTCCATGTTGACGGGAGAAATCAATTTTCCTTTTAGCAAAAGCAAAAGGGAGGAAGGAAACATATGACCTCTCGGAAAAGATCCAAACCTTCACTTATCACACGTACCGTAGAAGACAGCCAACCGGCCAAGCCGCATTGGCAAAAGACCGCAAGCAGGGGAGGAAAAGAGATTCCCTGCGACGACCGAGTTGGAAAAAGGAGCGAAAGGATAGGGACGCTGTTCCGGCCATTCGTGGCTCGTCGGACAACTTTATTGTCGTATGGAAATTGTAATTTAACTTATGTCTTTCTCATTCGGGCAGTTTCTCTATCAAGATCGCTCCCAGAAGCATAAATGCATATGCTTTCGATAATGATAAATACCAACTAGAGTTGATTAGGGATCATACTGACAAGGGTAGGAACTCGATTCATGATGAGAGGATAACAACGAGCTTTGCTCGTGACTTGATTGACTCAAGTGAGTGGTCCCTATCCAAGAATGAAACATGCTTCGTCCGAGCTCGCTCAAATCGCACCTTCGAGCTTAGCCAGTCCAACCGAAAGGAGAGTTGGTCTGTTATATTTAACGGAAATCAATAGAGGGTAAATTGGTCATAAATGTATAAATTTTTCATGGTTTTACTAGCAGCTTCTCTAATAAGTATTGGTCTGTTGTATTTACTTATTGTCACTTATGTAAATTTTCAAAGAAAGGAGAGTTGCTACATAGCAGTCAAAACGTCCGTTTGCTTTTGAACAATTTGACGACGTGAGAATCGGTTGAGAGCCGAGAGTTCTTGTGTACATCTCTCAAACTTTTATCACTTTGATTTCTTCATTCAGAAATGTCTCGGCAAAGATTGGCGTATACTTAAAAATTCCACCGTGGGCTCAGGGAGAGCCCGGACGATCAAATCCGCACGCTTAACGCATGCTTCAAATCCCCGACGTGGAGGACGTGCGTCTGAAAGGCGACCTTCCGACGACCAATTGAGACATGTAAGCCAAGATTGCGGACCAAGCCGCAACCGGGGGATGCTCTTCCATGTCGACCAACTTCCTCAAAACGGTAGGTGCAGCAACCGGTAACCCACCCTTTGCGAGACCGAAAGAGAGATAAATCAGAGTCTCCTTCTCAAACAAGTTCTGCTTACCCTCTTCGAAAACGCGTTCCACCAACCCATACGCTTTGTTGAGCCACTGGACATCGAGGGTTTCAGTCAAAACTCACTATAAGCTTGTGTACCACAGATTTTCTGGGAAACCCATCCATTTGCATATGTAGCTCATACAACTTCCACGCATCGTCATGTCTACGCTCGTCGACGGCGGTCACCAATTCACTGCTGAGTTTAGCAGGATCTCTAGCTTGTACCAGCACCGTCTCGACGAACGATGAAAAGCTAGCTACGCAACGCCTATCGGCTTCACTCTTGATAAGTTTCGAGGCAAAACCATCTTTTTCTACATCAAACAAAGAACGCACAGACCGATGGCACTTGTAAGCTCGAGGGTATTGCCTGATTGCGGCCCTACCTATAATGCACTCATCAGCGAGAGATGACCGCCCGTTCAAGAGAGGATCTTTCTTGATCGAACGACTCAGTTTCCTAATCAACAGCATTCCCCTGAGAAATTCTTGCGAGAAGACGGGCAAGGAACACCGCAATGTATGCCAAACTGCAGCTAAGCCAGATTCGCAACCTTCACCCGGGAGAAGACTTTAGGCATCACTTCAGTCGATCGAGTCGTTTTGCCGAAATCCCAACGAGACGCTCACCACCTGTTCGACGAAATGCCAGAGAGAAGCTGCGGCTCGCTCTGCACCGCAAACGTATGCGCAGATGCATATGCTGTATGGGCTGCTTCTTGGGTTTTCGCTCACGAGAGGATTCGGAGAGTATGAAGAGAGTAAAGTGGCGGAGGCGGGCGGCGGCGGCGGCGGCCATGGTAAAGGAAGAAGAAAGGAGTGCAGCAGGTGGGCAAATCCTATGAAGGCCAGAATAAGACAGGACTTGCACAAGGTGAAAGAATATACGTCCTGACTCTTGCTCAAGGATTTGGAACAAATTCTACTTTCACTTGCACTGCGTTACCAATTTAACGCCTCAAATTTAATATATATTTTTATATGGAATTATCGACTTTAATTTGAGTGATTTATAAATTTTTCTTAAATTTAGTTAGCGCTTGATTTTCGTATTATAACTTTTATTTGAATCACTTATCATCATTTATTCGACCCTTTGGAAGTTACAATCTCTTGTTCGACAAAAAATAAAAGTTTGGATTTTACAAATTTATTCCACCCTTTTGAGTAATTAAAGCCAGAGTTTTTCTGGTCCCTTTGGAACCTATCACAGTTTATTTGCAAATTAACTCTTAAATTTTCAAACGTCAGTTTGAATAATTACTAACTTTTCTCTAATTAAATTACCATGTAATTTTAGTTTATCGAATTAGATTTGAGTTACATACCAACGTTCTTTTTCTTTTTTATTGTTTTGACACTTCGATTATGAACTTCTATAGCAATTTACCACTATCTTTCTGCAAAGCTTACCAATTGTTAAGATTACTAAATTTTATACGAAATTACTAATCATTAGTTGAGTGATATAGCAACTCTTGTCTGATTGAGTTATTAACTATTTTTACTTATCTAACTCGTGTTTGAGTCAATTACCAACATTATTTAGTACCCTTGAAATTATGATTAGCTTACAAACAATGTACAGCTATTAACTTAATTTTAGGATGCATTTGTTTTGCGAGAAATTTGCAATTTAATTTTTTTCAAATATGATTGTTTGTACTGTTTATGACAATGATTGAGTGAAAAATTATTTCATTATTTACAAAACTACTCTAGTATGAAATGATATCAATAAGGAAAACTTTTTTCCGTCAACTAATTTTTCTAAATGATATACCCAATCACGTGTAAGAAAATATTTTTTAAATCATTCATTTTTCACAAAACAAATAAATAGTAATTTATCAGTTTTACTTCAATTGCAAGCTATAACTCATTTGAGCCCATCAACTCTAATTTGAGTCATCTACCAAAATTTATCTGGTCAATTCCAAATTACCAAATTCTATAATAATTTATCATTATTTATCTGAATAACTTATCAACGTGTTAAAATTATTAGTTCTTATACGGAATTACCACCTTAATTTGAATAATATTACCTATTATTCTTAAATTAAGTTACAAGCTAATTTTAGCTTATTGATTAGTACTTTAATAGGCAGTACGCTGCGCAAATCAATAATGTCAAATAATTGGAATAGCTTGTAATCTTGATACAACCAAATAGTACTTTTACAAAAGTATTGATAAATATAAGCATCAATCATGATTTTACCATCAGCTTCTGTAATAAGTATTGGTCTGTTTACTTATTGTCACTGATGTAAATTAAAAACAAAGGATAGTTGCTACACAGTAGTCAAAACTTCAATTTGCTTTTGAACAATTTGGCTACATGAGGATCGGTTGAGAGGGAGTTCTTGCCAACATCTCTCAAACTTCTATCACTTTGATTTCTTCATTCAGAAATGTCTCGGCGGGCTCAGGGAGAGCCGGACGATCCAATCTGCACGCTCAACGCATGCTTCAAGACGCCGACGTGGAGGACGTGCGTCCCCAGGGCGACCTTCCGGCGGCCGAGCTCATCGACCACGCCGAGATCCTTGCAAACGTGGAGTTTGAACTGCACTTGCGCCTCACTTTGTGAGGCCAAGAACACCTTCTCAAAGCCCAGCAGGTGCTTCTGAGGCGCCCTGTGCACCGATGGGGGGCTGCTGAACAAGAACACCGTGTGGCTCCCGCTGAACCTTCCCACGTTCTTGACGTTCAGACGCACGTCTAAGGCCAGATTCGAGCACGTTTTGCCGGTGGCTTCCAATGATTCGCATGCCGATGAGTGGCAAACGTGGCCCTCCTCTAAGGGCACGGACACGAGCTGCGGCGCTTGGACTAGACTGTGGCTGAAGTCGGAGTAGCTCAGCCCGTCCCCGAACGAGTACACGGTAGGGCCGGTGTAGAAGCGGTATGTCCTGCCGGGGTAGCCCGTTGCTGGGTCGGGCCTCATGTTCATGTTTGTCATCGGGACAGCATCCGCGTACGACTGCGGATACCATGTCATTGGCAGTCTTCCACCTGATTCAAGTTAAAGTTTGGCGACTCAGTGAATCAG
Organism: Eucalyptus curtisii; assembly: GCA_017140595.1. Lineage (NCBI taxonomy): Eukaryota > Viridiplantae > Streptophyta > Magnoliopsida > Myrtales > Myrtaceae > Eucalyptus > Eucalyptus curtisii. The sequence goes on along the minus strand of CM029500.1, from coordinate 6,677,967 downwards.
AGTCTGAATCAGGGATTACAAAAATTTGAAGTGGCCAAAGACTGAATCTTACTAGGATTATGGTCACCGAAAATCACGTCCGCCATTGCAGCGCCGCCGGCTTCGCCGGGATAGCCGACCCACAAAATGCTTGTGATCTTGTCATTATCCTTCGCAAATGACACATCCATCCCTCCCCCCGACATGATCACAAGGATCACAGGCCCCTTGGACACGTTCGCCACTTCCGAGACCAAGAGCGACTGCTGGCCTGGGAGGTGGAGGTCGACCCGGTCCAAACTCTCCTTCTCGATCGACTGATCGGCACCCATTATAAGCACTGTCGCATCTGCTGAAGCTGCAGCCTTCTTCGCGTCGTCTGTCTGGGCCGTGCCACACCCTACGTCTGCACAGCCAGCCACGTACGTTGTCGAAACGACGGCTGCTAGGCCTTGCAAAGGCGTCACATATTTGCAAGGAGTGCCTGCAAAGAAAATAGGAGTTCTAATTAAGGTATTTTCCGTGACGGATACTAATAATGAAGTTGATCCAACGTTGGGCGGTCTATCGCATAAATTCTTCGATCACCTTCATAGTTCCCGATCATGGTCTTCATGACATTGGCATTTGGGCCAATCACCGCCAAGGACTTTATGGCGGTCGAGGACAAGGGCAATGATCCTGCCGTGTTCTTAAGCAACACAATCCCTTGCCTTGCAGCTTCGCGGGCCAGCTCCTGGTTGCTCGGTGTGCACACATCATCCGGGCCGAGCTTTCCATACAACTGCTTCCTTGGATCGCCGTCAAAGAAGCCCAGCCTCATCAGCGTGGCAAAATTATTAGAGATGGCCTTGTCAATCGCAGATTCATTCAACAATCCGCCTTTCACGGCGGCTTCAGTGTGTTGGCCAAGGAAAGATCCGCAGTTGAGATCCAACCCTGTCGAAAAAGGGAATTACAATCATCAAAGAAGAAGCATTTCACGGCGAATTCTCAAACGCCTTCGTCGCAATCGATCAAAGTACAGGATGAAATTTGCATCTACCTGCCAAAATGGCCTTAGCTGCAGCCTCTTCTGGTGTTTTAGTATAGTGTTGTTTTTCATAGAATTCTTTCACCGAATCACAATCCGAAACAATGTATCTGCATTAACCGATCCTTTCGCATAAACAACGTTACAATAATTGATCAAAAGTATCGAATAGCAATGCACGAGAAATGGAAAGTTACCCGTTCAATTTCCATTTTCCTCGGATAATCCCAGCGAGAAGGTCTGGGTCTGCACACGTCGGCTTACCGTTAACCTGGTTGTAGGAGCACATCACACTCGCGACATTGCCGTCGAGGACACAACTCTTGAATGGCGGTTGAAACGTATCATCTAAATCTTGTTGTGTTACCTAATCAGTCCACCACAACAGGTTCGGGAGATTAACTTGACATGGTTATGCATGTAACTGGTTGATAAATCAAATTGAATGAAAACGAAACAGAAGTCCGAAAATTGTTATTTACCACAGCGTTGAAGGTAAGGCGATCGACACCTTTCCAGTGATCGACGTCATATGCAGTATAATGTTTGCAACACGCAGCAACCTTAAGCCGGTCTGCGTTTCCGTCATCACTCTGTTGTAGGCCTCGGACATAACCCGACGCATACTTGCTCGAGAGCAACGGGTCTTCCCCCGGCGTCTCCTGGCCTCGCCCCCATCTTGGGTCTCTGAATATGTTGACATTCGGGGACCAAAACGTTAATCCGGCTAACCCCACATTGTGCATCGCCCGGGCTTCTGTCGAAACCACCTGCTTCAGCAAAGCTATTGCATAATTCGTCTACTCTTCTCCATATTATTCCGCAGAGCTTTAGAATGTTTAAATTTTTGACCAAGTCAGAACGAGGAACTAATTCGTTTTCGGACTAGAAACGCGACAACAATCAGCAAGATAGTATGAATTCTAAGGGTATTGGAATCAAATAATCTTAAACTTAGGTATTGCAGAAGTAGAAGTCAAGGAGCAGATCATGTATATTCAGATGATCACTTGGAAAAGATTCAGATGCGTTTCTTTTTCCCCCATTTCGCGAAAACTTAAGTTTGCTCAACTCGTGATTTTCCTGTATTTTTTGGTCACTAGTCCCATCTATCCTTTCTTCCCGATATATTCGAACCTCCGGCCGAGTCATCTAAACACTTCTCCCTTATAAAAAGCTTTCTGTTTCCAGCACTTAACAATTGAAATTGGTACCCCTCATCGAGTGCAAAGGAAGGAACTCACTTTGTGCAATGACGTGGCAATGCTCATGACACCACCCTTTTGCCAGCTCCAGTAATTATCATCTCATCCAACTGATAAACACCAACCAAACAGATCCAAATGATGCTGATACTCATAGAAGCAAAGACCCTTCTCTACTGTCCTTTTCTTTTCGATGTATGCAAGATTTCCACATGCAGCAACCTTACACAGGATCAAAGCCTACTATTCTTGTGTCCACATCACATGTTTTTCCACAATAGTACAGACAACCCAGTGGAAGGTTTGATGATGTTTTCGTCAAACTTGGCTGTGGGAACAAGCCAAGCGTGGATAGACTTTAGCGTGGTGCCTTTAAAGTCAGGGTCAGTCAGCTCTCTCTATTTTTTTCTTTTAGGGGGGTTGCACTTACTGCAGTTCATATGGTGTACAGCTAAAAAGGTAGCACCAACTGATGCCAGCGTGGTTGAGGATCCAACCAAAAGATCTTCTTCTCCTACAGCACGTAACGCTTCACCTCCTCCGAATTTCATAGTACTTTTCATGACCATTTTCATCATTGCAGTTTCACCTCAAAAAAAGCAAGTTTTCATTTTCCCTAGCATCAAGAATCTCACAGCAAAGAGCTGGGAGATCATCTGCAGCAATGTGCATTTGTACTTCTCGATCTTGTAGTTTGTGGGTTCGGATTCAAATCAAAATAGTGGGTGAAGAAACGGACCTACGACGTATATCGGGGCTTATTTAATGCCGCATTGAGAGAGTTCAGATATAGAATGGCAATCAAGATGCAACAGTACGAGCTAGGACGTCGGTAGCGACTGTCAACGCGAATAAACTGGATATCAGGAACAGTAGCCGTCGACGCAGGAAATTAGATCGAAGGAATGACATGAAAAGATTTCACAGAATCTCGACAAGGCGGAAATATCTACTTTTACATGAAAATTCATATGTCACGGTGTAAAGTAACTAAATTCACTTACGCACTGCATCTACCGATTCGAGTGATGGTGGCCGGTGGTCCCCGGGAGCCGTTCTGATGGCCGTAGTTGCTTCGCAAAATGAACTTTCTTGTCACGTTGGATAAAAGTTTCGAGCTTTTTTCTATCATATCATCGTGCATGATGCGGACGACTACGACGCGCGGACGCCGATGCAATATCTAAATCCGCACGCGAAAGTCAAAAACAAAGAAGCGCAAGAAAGAGGAAGAGTGAGAGATTGATATGATGGTAACTCGCTAACCTTCCCGATGGTCTCGAACAGGGTGGCATTGAACGATGCCGCCGTCAGGATGACCTGAGGGAAGCTGGTCGCCCCCGGGACGAGGCTCGAGAAAGTGGTCCCGCCCCCCACATACGACACCCCGTGCAGCGCCTCCGACCACCACTTGTAGTTGGGGATCCCCAGGCGGTCCACATTGCCGGCGTTGTTCACAAGGAACCCGACCTTCTCCTGCAGGGTGAACCGCTGCACCAGGTCCGCCACCCGCGCCTCGACCCCCAACGACGTGTTGCAGAACCCGAAGCCGGCGAGACTCGGGTCGCTGTCCACGTCGCAGGCGAAGACCGGCTTGGGCGTCTGGCCCGCGACGAGCCGGACGGCGCATGAGAAGAACGCGTGAATGCAGCAGAGGCAGAGCAAAACAGAGGACACCTTCGGCGCTCTGTTCTGGGCAGGGGTCATCTTGGGAGGGCGCGCGACCTCCCGAGAGCAACTCTCTGAACAAATGCAATGTCTTGCGACATGGAGGAGAGACGAGCGATACGTGGGTTATATAAGGCGGGACGCGGTGTTGAACGGGGGGAAGGCGTTTGTTTTGTAGCAGCCCGTGATCGCTGATGGGCTATCGGACGAGGAAGTAGAGGAAGAAAAACGAGGCTGCAATGAATGAGGCGCTGGCTATCGAGGATGCCATCAGGGAGAATCTACTGCATCCATAGAGTGGATAAGGCACAAGACGAGCCGTGATTGGGTTCCTCTCTCTCTCTCTCTCTCTCTCTCCTCGGTAAACAAAAGGGCCCGCTTTCTTTGTTTGGATGCTACTACCGACTTGTCTGCATACAGAGAGAGAGAGAGAGAGAGAAAGGAAAAGGAAAGGAAGGGTTGGGGGGTGCTGAAATATTTGACATTTTGACTAGGTAAAAAATAAGGTGGCGGGACCCACCTGGAAAAAGACAAAAAGAGATTTGAAAATCAACAAAAGAGAGTACAAGGTGGCTCTGCTTTCTTGTTTTCATGCTACTGCCTACTTGTCTTGGAGAAGATATTGGGTGGTTCGGGACCGCCACATCAGCGTGGTCCTGGACAACTCACGCAGCGTCACGTGTGCAGGGAGGGGACAAAGGACCGAACTGGGCCCACTTCTCTGATGCTCTCTCTCCTCTTTCTCTCTTTTGCCCCCCTCCCCTCACACGTGGCGCCGCGTGAGTGGTCCGGGACCACGCTGACGTGGCGGTCCCGGATCACCCAATATTTTCTCACTTGTCTTGTCTGAATATGCATAGAGAGAGAGAGAGAGAGAGAGAGAGCAGCCTATGCAGCCAGCATTCGAAGGAAAAGCCACTTCCACGAAATGCTCCACAGGGTGATGTGACTGTTGTGATTGGCATTGAAACATGACCATTGACTAAGCACCTCCTCATATGATAGGGAAAATAACATGACCGGAGGATATTAGGACTTATTGGAAAAGAAATGACAGGAAACAATTTTAGCTTAAAAAATGCACTTGGGCGCGCACCGGGTACGATGCGAGTGCGCCCGATGCACTTCAAGATTGACTAGCACTGATACCAACTAAAATGTAAGAATACAGAAAAATTAAATTGGGCAAAATGTATATATATTTCAATATATCATGATAAAGTACATCAACTTATTTATAGTTTTTATGAGAGACTATCAAATGTTATATATATATATATATATCAATCAAGATATGCATAAGATATTGCATGATCTTAATAGATACATAAAACTAACATAAGTATTCTAATTATCTCTAATATAAAAAAATATTTTACAGAATTATCCTAATTTTCTCTAATAGGAAATATTCTATCATGCAAAAATGAAGAAAACGTTAAGTTTGTACTATTCCATACGTACAACCAATGCGACATAAGTCGAGGTCATAGAAAACGAAATGGTTGGGGCCTTTCATGGACCCTATTATTTCTTCAGTACACATCTTGTTTATATTTACTTTGTCCCCGTTTCGAGATGCCTTCGAACTCAAATAGGACGAAAAATGCACGCAAGACAGTGGTGAAAAAAGAAAAAGTGAACTTCTTTATTGAGTTGGGCGTTAAATCAGGAAGAACAAGCGTTTTCTTCACTCGATGTTGACATAAGAAATTCATTTTTCCTTTCTTTTTTATTTCTTTTTTATTGTTTATAAAATGGAGAATTGTGTAAGCATTGATGGGTTCAACCCTAAAAGTCCGTCAAAAGCTCAAAATCGAGATTTCTTAAAAATTAGCAAGCACGAGATTGCTAAGCCAATTATGCTATGCAATGCGAAGAACTCCCGAGGTGACTGCAGTGGATAATTATATTAAAAAAAGTTCTTAATTTATTGTGTAATGGTCAATTCAATCTTAAACCTTTTTAATTTGATCAATTTAGTTCTAAATTTTTAACGCTTTACCAAAGTTCCTGTCAATTTCAGCTAACAATCACGACGTTAATGCCAACCATCCTATAAAACACGATTACCATTAATGTGGACAATTTTTTTAAATTTTATAAAAAAATTCTGAACTTTTTTCTTTTTGTAATTTTCTTCTTTTTCAAAAAATACAAAATTGTCCATATCAGTGTAGGTCGTTCCATATAGGTCATGTCATGAAGGACGGCCAACATCTACATTAGCGATTTTTAGCCAAAAATGGCCAGAAGAACTATATTGACAAATCGTCAAAAGGTATAGGACTAATTTGACAATCTTGAAAATTTGAAACCGAATTGATATTCATATAATGAGTTTTAGGTTTTTTTGATAATTTTTCCGCGACTAGCTTGCATAGGTAATCTCAGTTGGGTCCCGAGCAAAGGTAATGAGCACCGAATAATCCGATCGATGCTCTGATTATTTCGTGTCGGATGGGTCGCTCATAATACTTGAATATAAAGTCAGCTATTGGATGAGCTGATGTCGATAGAAAAAGGTACACAACCCCTTTGCACTTATCTCTTCTTTTCTCTTTTCGTCTTCAGTCGAGATAATGGGACAGAAGCATGTGGCCATCGCTAACAACAAATCCGAAAATTCTATGTATAAGATTGTCAAGTTATAAGCATTCACTTCAAATCATACAAGAAAACAGAAGCGATATGGATGAGGCGCGACTAAACCGACATTTGATTTACCCTATTGATACTTTGTGACAAAAATAATAAATATACCTTGCTATAGGTTCAAGTTCCTAAGACTTAATAATGATTATGGCAAATTCCAGTCGCTAGGACGGTTCGGTCATGCGGACCCAAAATGTCGAAATATCATTTTCCCGATGATCAAAATTGGGAGCAATTCTGGTCTAGTTATAGATTTGGGAGTTTGAACTCTCTTAATCTAATTCTAGATCTAGGAGCTATCTTCTCCCAAACAAAATCTGGGAGTTTAATATATATGTTTTATGGGATTCGATATCTTGTGCGCTATCCGCATATTTGGCATTTTGACTAGGTAAAAATATAAGGTAACAGGGCTTATGCGGCTAGCATCGAAAGAAAAGCCACCTTTGTGAAAGGCTCAACTGGGTGATGCGACTATTGTGATTGGCATTGAAACATGACCATCATGGAATGAACTCAACTAAGCACTTCCTCATATGGGAGGGAAAACAACTTAACTGGAGGATATTAGGACTTATTAGAAAAGAAATGACAGGAAACAATTTTAGCTTAAAAAATGCACTTGGGTGTGCACTGAGTGCAAGGCGAGTGCACCTAATGCACTTCAAGATCGACTAGCATTGATACCAAGTTAAATGGAAGAATACAAAAAATATAAATTGAGAAAAATGTATATATATTTCAATATATCATAATAAAGTACATCAACTTATTTATAGGTTTTATGAAAGATTATCAAATGTGACATATATCAATCAAGATATGTATAAGATATTACATGATGTTAAAAGATACATAAAACTAACAGAAGTATTCTAATTACCTCTAAAATATCTTAAAGAATTATCCTAATTATCTCTAACAGGAAAGATTCTATCATGCAGAAATGAAGAAAATGTTAAGTTTGTAGTATTCCATGCATACAATCAATGCGACATCAGTCGAGGTCATAGAAAACGAAATGGTCGGTGCCTTTCGTGGACCCTATTATTTCTTCAGTACACATCTTGTTTGTATTAACTTTGTCCACGTTTCGAGATGCCTTCGAACTCAAATATGACAAAAAATGCATGCAAGACAATGGTGCAAAAAGAAAAAGTGAACTTCTTTATTGAGTTGGGCGTTAAATCAAGAAGAACAAGCGTTTTCTTCACTCAATGTTGACATAAGAAATTCATCTTTCCTTTTTCCTTTTTATTTTTTTTTATTTTTTTATTTTTAATAAAATGGAGAATCGTGTAAGCAACGATTGGGTTCAACCCTAAAAGTCCGTCAAAAGCTCAAAATCGAGATGCCTTAAAGATTAGCAAGCACGAGATTGCTAAGCCAATTATGCTATGCGATGCGAAGAACTCCCTAGGTGACTGCAGTGGATAATCATATTAAAAAAAGTTCTTAATTCATTGTGCAATGATCAATTCAATTTTAAACTTTTTAATTTGATCAATTTAATTATAAACTTTTTAACGCTTTACCAAAGTAGTCATTCTCGCCAATTTCGGCTGGCAATCATTGACGTTAATGCCAACCACCCTATAAGTTACGGTTAGCACTAACGTGGACAGTTTTTGCAAAATTTTAAAAAAAAAAATCTGGACTTTTTTTTTTCAAAAAAATGTAAAAATTGTCCAAGTTAGTGTATGTCGTAACATATGCGCTACGCCTTACGTAGACGACCAATATTTATATTAGCTATTTTCAGCTAAAAATGCTTGGAATGACTATATTGACTAATCGTCAAAAGGTATATGACTAATTTGACGATCTTGAAAATTTGAAACTAAATTGATATTCACATAATGAGTTTCAGATTTTTTTTTTTATAATTTTTTCGTGACTAGCTCGCATCAGATAATCTAGATTGGGTCCTGAGCAAAGGTAATGAACACCGAATCATCCGATGGACGCTCTGATTATTTCGTGTCGGGTGAGTCGCTCATAATACTTGACTATAAAATCATCAATTGCATGAGCTGATGTCGACAGAAAAAGGTACACAACCCCTTTGCACTTATCTCTTCTTTTTTCTTTTCGTCTTCATTCGAGATAATGGGACAAAAGCATGTGGCCAGCGCTAACAACAAATCCGAAAATTCTATGTATAAGATTGTCAAGTTATAAGCATTAACTTCAAATCACACAGGAAAACAGAAGCGATATGGAAGAGGCGCGACTAAACCGAGATTTGATTTACCCTATTGATACTTTGTGACAAAAATAATCAATATACCTTGCTATAGGTTCAAGTTCCTAAGACTTAATAATGATTATGGCAAATTCCAGTCACTAGGACAGTTCGGTCATGCGGACCCAAAATCTCAAGATATTATTTTCCCAATGATCAAAATTGGGAGCAATTCTAGTCTAGTTATATAGATTTGAGAGTTTGAACTCTCTCAATCTAGTTTTAGATTTAGGACTATCTTCTCCCGATCAAAATCTAGGGGTTTAATAAATATGTTTTTGTGGCTTCGATACTCTTGTGCTCTATCCGTATATTGGTCCTGCACTTCAATGATATTATTCACCTATTTGAAAGCAAATTTTCTTCTGCAAAAAGAAAATTTAAAAAATGAAATATTGACTTTGTGACAAAGATTATTGAAAAATCAATAGACCTTGTTGTAGGTTCAAAGTTCTTAGGACGCAATAATGATTGTGGCAAAGTCCTTTTGCTAGATTGGTTCAGGCCAGCCGGCTTGAAATGTTGATAAAGTAACATTATCTCAATGGTTGATATCATCAAAAATCTCAAAATAATATGCTCATGCCACATTTATTCCAAAGTAATTTTCGTATCATCAAAATTCCGATCTAGTGCACTTATGTCACATTTATCCGAAATTAATTTTTGCATCATCATGGCTTCTAATTGATACATCCATGCCACATTTGCCACAAATTAATTTTTGTGTTATAAAAATCCCATATTAGTACGTTCATGCCATATTCACCTTACACTAATTTTTTTTTTTTTTGGTAACCCAGGGAACCCCGTTCGCCGCTTCGTGGCGGAGTAAACCCTGGGGACAGGTAGAGTCACCACCACCCTTGCCTGTCGGGTAAGTCGCTTGACGACGCCGAGAATCGAACACTGGACCTCTCGTGAAAGGAACCAGCGCCCAACCAACTATGCCGCCACCCTGGGTGGTCTTACACTAAATTTCATGTCACAAAAAAAAAAAAAAAACCAAATTACCAAAGTCTTCGATTGGGAAATCTCTAATATCTCTAATTTTGGTGATATGAGATTTTTGATGGCATGAAATTGATTTAGGATAAATGTGACATGCGCGTATTGATTTAAAATTTTTTATGACCCAAAATTTAATTTGATGTAAATGTGGTATGAGAGTAATCGTTTGAAATTTTGTGACACAAGAATTCATTTGGGTAAATTTGGACGAGCTACCATATTGATATTTTTTATCGTATTAACCCTTTTTACGATGATCAGAATTGGGAGTTGTTGGAATTGGCTCTTGGAACTACTTCATGAAGATTAACCATACCCAATCTAATCCAAAATAGTTCCACTGTTATTAGGAATTAGGGTTAATAAAATTAAAAGTCCCAAATTGGTATCCCATGATATATTTATTCCCAAACTAATTTTTCTCTAACAAAAAACAAAACTAATACCCATGACCCATATCTACCATTCTCAACATTCCATCCAATATATCATTATAATGCATACGTGTCATCACGTGTGAAAGACGGCCACAAGAAGGATCTAACGTCGAGAATGATAGATTCGACGTGAAAAATTCACACGTGTCGACACGTACACATTTTAACGAAATATCGGACGAAATGAAGATAGAGGATGGATTTGGGTTGGGGTATCCATTTGGTATTATTTATTATATGAAAATTAGTTTGGGAGTAAATATGTCATGGGGTACTAGTTTGGGACTTTAGGATTATAAATATAACATTTTGACATGCATTCCCAATTCTCGAGATAACGTTGTACATTACATCACAGCATATTATACTCCAAAAGAAAAGGGAAAGATCATGAGCCGACAATGAAGTCAGAATGATTCTATCATGCAAAAAGAAGAAAACGTTAATTCGTAGTATCCCATACGTACAATCAGTGCGACAGAAGTCGAGCTTATAGAAAACGAAATGGTTGGTGCCTTTGGTGGACCCTATTATTTCTTCAATACGAATCTTGTTTGTATTTAGTTTGTCGCCATTTCGAGATGCCTTCGAACTCAAATAGGCACAGACCCGAAAAGCAAAAAAAAAAAAAAAAAAAAAAAAAAAAAAATCATTTGGGACAAAAGTGCACGCAAGAAAAGTGAATTTCTTTCTTGAGTTGGGTGTTAAGTCAATAAGAGATAGCGTCTTCTTCACTCAATGTTGACGTCAGAAATTCATTTCCTTTATTTATTTATTTATTTTTAAAAAACAGAGAATCTTTTAAGGCTCTATTTAGTAACTTGCTAAATAGTAACAGTTTTTATCTTTTTATTTCTGGAAGTAGATGTAGAACAAAAATTCATTCGGTAAATTTTTTATTCCCAAGAACAAATTTCTATTTTTTTTCTTGTTTCCGGAAGTAGATTTGGAACAAAATCGAAAAGTTAAAAAAAGTTGATCATTTGTTCCCGAGAACAATTTCAGAATCAAGCCAACCCATTTTTTTTTTTCTCTTTTCTCTTCTTTCTTCTTGTTCTTCTTCCCTCTCTTCTCTTCCTCAACCACCGCCGCTGCCCACTGCCGCTGGTCACCGGCGACCAGTCCGGCAAGGTCCGACGAGCTTGAGGGGGGCTCACCCAGCCACCGGTGAGGCTTTGCCTCGCCAGATCTAGCCCGGTCGAGCCTCGCCGGTGGTCAGGCGAGCCTCGCCCAAGCCTCTCCTAGCCACCAACAAGGCTCGGCCGAGCTTCGCTCAGTTGCTGGCGAGGCTTGGCCGACGAGGCGCAGCCTCGTGAGGGTCAGCGACGCTTTAGTGAGGTCGCTGACCCTCATCTGGCCGGTTGCCGATCATCCTAAGGCTGGCGATTGGCAACCCTTGAAGAAGAAGAGGAGAAAAGAAAGAAAAAAAGAAAAAAAAACAAGTAATAAAATTATTAAAAAATTAAAAGAAAATGATTTGAGTAGAAAGTTTAAGAACGGTGCCAAACGCAATACTTTTCTGGGAATTGAAATTTTGAATAGTTACCAAATGATTTAAAATACTTAAAAATTGTTCTTATGAATAAAATAAAAAAGAATAATTTCTGATCGTAAAATTGTTTCGGGAACGTGTTACTACCAAACGCGCCATAAGCGTAGATTGGGCTTGACACTAGAAGTCAATTGAAACTCGAACTCAAGATGCCGGGAAAGATAAGCAAGCACGCTAGATCGCTAAGTTGATCATGCCATGCAGCGCGAAGAACTCCAAAGGTGATTGTGATGACCCTCGCGTCATGTAATCTTGATGGAGTCCTAAATGAAGGCAGCGAGCATCGAATAACCCAATCGACAGTCTAATCATTTTGTATAGGGTGGGTTGCTCATATATTCTTGCATTTCAAAATCAATTGTTGCATGAATGAATGTCGGTATGTCATATGGAAGGGCCACAACCCAGTTCAATTTTCTTTCCACTTCATCTCCTTTTTTTTCTTTTGGTGTTCATTCGAAATAATGGATCATACAAGGAAATAGAAACGATATGGATGAGGCGTGGCTAAACCTAGGTTTGATTAACAGCATTAATACTTAACGACAAAGATAATCAATATACATTGCTATAGGTCAAAAGTTCCTCAGACTCAATAATGATCGGGGCAAAGTCGCATTGCTAGAACGTTCAGCCATGCGGACCCAAAATGCCATAAAAATAGCATTTTACCAATGATCAAAATTGGGAGGAAGTTGTTGGAACCGGCTTGAGAAACTACTTCGTGGAGATTAGCCATATAGAATCTAATCCAAATTAGTTCCACCCTTATTGAGGATTAGAGTTCATATCATTAAAATCCTCAAACTGGTTACTCATGACGCATTACCACAAATTAATTGTCATCTTACAAAAAATTCCCAATCAACCCAAATCTACCACTCGTTAATATTCCGTTTAATAACTCATTAATATGCGTATGCATCAACACACGTAACAAATGACTGCAAGATGGATTGGATGTGGAGAATAACGGATTTGACGTGGAAAATCACGTGTGTTGACACGTATTTATTTTGACGTAATATCAAGCAGAATGCTGACGTAGGATAGATTTGAGTGAGGGGTACATATGTTGAGATTTTTAGTTAGACGAAAATTAGTTTGGGTAAATAAACCATGAAGGTACTAGTTTGTGAATTTTATCGGCATTATCCCAAAGTATTATAAGTAAAATCTTGGACATGCATGCTCAATTCTCTTGATTAATTGTGCATTACATGATAAGATTTAATGCTCCGGAAAAGAAGGGAAAAATCGCCGACAATGGAGTTGGAACGATCCTATCATGAAGTAAGGATAACCTAGTTTTGTATTAATGCCATCAATTATACTGATCTAGTTTATAATAAACGATACGGTTAGTGCCCTTAATTGGATTAGATCCAATATTTGGGTTTTGACTTTCAAATTAGAGATAAGAGTATAATGCACCTTTGTTTTAAGGGTTTTTTTTTTTTTTTTTTTTTTAAGGGAGACTATCAAATGAATGTGTTTAACAACACATCTCAAACCCTAGCCCTCATATTATTTCCCTTCTTTTGTTTTTCCTATTTTCTCATGGATCTTTAAACTAATGGCTCACCAAGTGGTTTTTAAAGCTTTTGGACTGTACTCTCATACTCGTTGTTGAAGATAGAGAAACCTCTCTCTCTCCGTAATTTTTCATGTTTTGGGTTTTTCACGTATATCTTGTGTCTTGTGCAATTTCAATTTTTTTTTCATCATTTACTACTTATGCTTTGATTGGTACATCTTTGGGCATTTTTTCGTAGCAAATTAGTCAGAGCATAGGAATTTTGGTTTTTTTATTTGAGATGGCATCTATCAAGTTTGAAGTGGCGTCCTTCAATGGCCAAAACAATTTTGGGCTATGGAGGATCAAGATGAAGGTGTCGCTACGTTGGGAAGCCTCGGTTAGAGCCTTCGACCGAAAGTACCCTGACGACATGACTACGAGTGAGATTGAGGAGATGGAAGAAAGAGCGCATAGCACCATCCAATTGTTGTTATCTGATAAGATGCTTTGTGAAGTTGCTAATGAATAAACAGTTTCAGGATTGTGGAATAAGCTTGAGAGCCTTTACATGAAAAAATCTCCTACGACAAGATTACACGCTAAAGATGCAAGAAGGTACTCCTATCGAAGAACATTTAGATGAATTTAATAAATCGTTGTGGATATGAAAAATCTAGATTTGAAGTTAGATTATGAAGATTAGGCCCTAATTGTGTTATGCTCACTACCGAGCTCATATGAAAATTTTGTAAATTCTATGCTATATGGAAAAGAATCCATAAGTCTTAAGGATGTAAATGTGTCACGCCTCCACCCCACCCCTGGAGTGAAAACATGACCCGATGGGTTAGCATTGATGTCCCAAGCACATGGAACATCCCAAAAGTCTTTTATCTTTAATTAAGCACATGCAGAAGCAAATCATAAACAATCCACATACACAAATAAATATGGAAGTCAGGCAAAACACGTACGAGCTAAGCAAATAAAAGCAAACATATTTACATATATACATATATCAAAAACTGTTATAAGTACAATCCCATCCTATTCCTAAGCTATTTATCTTCATTACCATACATCGATGATCAAAAGGGCTACGATAAATTAGATTCTCTATTAAGCTCCTCCAAAAAGGGCCCTCATCCTAGGCTCATTCCCTTACAAAGTTCCCATACTATCTATCAGAGGGATGAAGCCAAGAATGGGAACGATGACGTCCTCGTTAAAAATGAGGCACCAAGTCTTTTACACATAGGGAACCACGGTGTCTACTCCTTTTTCGACCCATACGGTGGTGGTGTACTTTCGATAAGTGATGTCTTCTTCTATATCTATTATATCCGTCACAGTGGGGACCATATCTATAGGAAGGCTGGATGGACCCCCCGGGGGGGGGGGGGGTAGGTTCAGCCATCACACACCTGGAATGGTGAAGATAACAAGAATAAGTCGACTACTCAGTAAATAGAAATCCTTAATTCCTCTATAGGAGAATGTCTTGCCGTCGAATCTTGGATACAAAATGACTACTCACTTGTCGATGGCAAATCAATAGCAAGGTTTGTGTATTGCCTTGTCTATGTATATGAAAGGCTTTCAAACTATGTGCTTTCAAGGATCAAAGACAAAGAATTAGTGCGTAAAAACAACCTTTCCAAAGATCCGTGGCTTACAACCATTTCGATCACTAAGTGACCTAATGCAACCATATGCTCAAATTAATGCAAGGACTCAATCACTAATATTAAAGCAAACCTAGCTTTTGGAAGCATCAATTCAAACATCGATGCAAGCATCAGTTCAAACATTACAATGCATCCATCAAGCACCACATGTGAACTTCCACTTTATTTCAATTAGTTTAGTTAGTTGAAATCTATCAAGTCTTCCGGTATCAACCGGACATTTGTCCCCCTTGGCAATTGGCATCGTCCCAATCTCATTATCAAGACGGCATTTAGGGCGACCCCCAAGAATCAACCTCACTTTAGCTGGCATCGTCCTTGATCTCAATAAGGGGACGGCATCCGGGGCTTTACCCCAAGTAATGACTCGGCATACGTCAACGTTGGTAGTGAAGGTCCATCATGTGTCCATTTGTTCAAACATCAATCAATCCATTTTTATTTTGATTCATTAGCCGGATGAAAGACCCGAAGGGAAGCCATGCAAGGTAAATCAATAAACGACTCTTGTGCCTTCTAGCTAAACTCATGCCGGATGCAATTCGGGCTTGTGATCTTGACTTGAAATCGTTCGCTCCAGCTTCAGCAACGACCCAATGCTTGTCCTAGGAAAAAACACGCCTCAATGTTGTCTCGAAACCAAGTGCAGGTTGTGCACCTACCTCGACACACGTCCAAAGTCGCCGAGACCTTTCCTCGACATTTGGGTGTGCTCGACACTCATGTGAGATCATGAACTTACTTGATGCAAAAACAAGCAATTAAAACACATGTTGGATGTGATTCGGGTTCATGGTCTTGACTTGGAACCATTTGTTCCAGTTTTGGCAATGACTTATTGCTTGTCTTGAGAAACAACACGCCTCAATGTTGTCTTGAAACCAAGTATAGGTCATACACCCACCTTGGCACACGTCCAAGTCGCCGAGACGTTTCCTCGACATCTGGGTGTGCTCGACACTCATGCGAGACCATAAATTTACTTGATGCAAGAATAAGCAAACAACAACTCAACAAGTATAACAATACAAAGACAATACAAGCAAACGATAACATGATCCTAAAATCAATAAACATAGTACATCGCCCTATTGGAGAGTTAAGAACATTTACATATAACTTTTTGGACCTAACTGCAAGATGCTTCTTTGGGAACCGGTTGGCTCTTAGGCAACTTAGAGAAAGAGGGTGTGGTTCTGTTTTCAATTGAATGAATCGGGCTTTTCATCGACGCGCCTATAGCTCTATTCTCTGAGCTAATCACTCATGAGATAACTAGTTTATCAGGTGAAGCCGTTAAGGAATTTTAACGCAATAGACTTGAGAATTCGACCAGGAATCGACTGCTCAACCGTGTTAGTTTGCAAGGGTCATTACGGCACAGTTAAAAATCGATCAAAGATCAGAGATAGATCGATTTGACTGAGATATGTGATCAAAATGTGGGTGATTCCACCTGATTGCAAAATTCTCGTCGAATGATACTAGACCGATTTTTTTGTCGTTTTGGTACATTGTGTTTGTATTTGAAATCTCAAGATTTTCACGACAACCGAGAGTCGCCAATGTGTCGAAGATGTACAGTGTGGCTAAAAAATAATCGACCACAAGTCAATTGTACTAAAAATTCCTGAAAGCAATCCGATAGGTTAGGTAACGCTAAAATCGCACCAGATTGAAATTAACCGCGAATTTGAACCCGATTAAGTTCTGTTGTGTCACGACTCATTTTAGGAACATCTACTAATCCTCCAAAGATTTTTTTGCAAACCGAGATTTTTTGTAAAAATTCAAAGTAGGGCCGTTTTTATCGAAAAATCATGGACCGTTTTTTATCGCATTTTTGGGATGCAAGATGGTTCTATTGGAGATGAAAAATGTTAATTTGGTCGAGGACACCTTGGTGGAATTTATGGGAACCGAATTATACTCAATTGGAGAGGAATTGAACTCAATTTGGGGGAAATGTGACCAAAATTCGTAGGCCATTTGGGAGATGTGTTGAGGAAGTTTGTGGGCTGCAAAGTAGCCATGGAAGATAGCCAAGGCTGCTGGAGCCTTGCCAAGGGACCAAAGAAGATAGAAGGAAGACTTTTGGGCCAAGGAAGGACCCTCCTATCTTCAGTTGTTCCCTTCTTCCTCCCAAGCCCTACTTTCTCCATTGTTGGACATTTGAAGCTCCAAAAACTGCAGAGAAACCAGCCAAGTTCCCCCCTATCGTCACAAGCCGCCCTGAGCCGTTGGAGCCCCTCCGCTCGCCGCCGCAAGTCGCGCGCCAACCCGCGCCCGTCTTCCTCCTGTTCCGCCTGTCCCACGAGCCCAGCATCCCTCGAGCCTCCCTAGTCACCATATGGCTCAGCTAGAGCCCCGTCAATGCCGTCCAGCAGTCGCCGTCACCCACTGCAGCCCGTCCACCCATCCCTCGCCGTTCCCGCGCCAACCGACCTCCGTTCCAACTCTTTTGGCCCAAAGACAAGCTCGAAAGTCCTCAACCCAACCGTGAGCTTCAAGGCCTGTTTTAGGCCTCTTTCGGGCCTTGTCAGGTGTCGCCGCATGGAGGTTTGTCGCCCGTCTCCACGTCGCCGTCGTCGTGGACTCAACGGATCGCAAAACCAGTGAGTTTACTCGCTAAACTCTGCTTAAAAAGTTAATGATGCTTATTTCAATTAAGTGACTAATCCACTTCAGCAACCATTTCAAAAATAATCAAAATAAAGATATCATATAACATAGTTAAGCAACATATCCTAGTGCTCATTACTCTGCATTGAAATTGCATTGACTTTAGAAAGGATGACAAGCATCATGCCAATTAGCCACTAAAGCATCCTCGCCGATCTGGCCGAGGGGTCGTTCAATGAGCAAAAACCTAAGAAGCGCCACAATCGCAGCCACGATCCATCATCAACCCAAGAAACTAAATGAAGAACCATCACAAACCGAGCATCAACATCGAGAAAATCAAGTGAGAGAGAGAGAGAGAGAGAGACGGCCAGATCGGCGCAAGTGCCCACCAATTCGGGCCCAGGGCTCGCTCGGCGAGTGACCCCTTGGCCAGATCAACGAGGACGCCCGCTGACTCAAGCCCGGGCGCACTCCCGCCAGCCATCGCAAACGACAAACGACAGTGATGGTGAGCGAGCCGTTGCCCAGATCAACCGATAACCACCCATAGTTGCGAGTGAAGGGAACTCACCTTGAACGAGCAGCTTCAACCGATGAAGAAGCAGCAGTAGCCGTCACCGTTCTTGAGGAGAGAATGAACAAGAGAATGAGTTTTGTGATGTAAGAAGAAAAAGAATGGGTTTGAACAGAGGAGGAGAGAACGTAGGGTTGTGAAATTTGTTTCACTTTTTTTTATTCTTTTTTTTTTTTTTGTTTTCGGGAACAAGAATCAACTTTTTTTTTTATTCTTGATTCTACTCCAAATCTGTTACCGGGAACAAAATTTTTATCAAATACGATTCTATTCCAAAACTACTCA
Source organism: Eucalyptus curtisii (assembly GCA_017140595.1). NCBI lineage: Eukaryota > Viridiplantae > Streptophyta > Magnoliopsida > Myrtales > Myrtaceae > Eucalyptus > Eucalyptus curtisii. The sequence continues at coordinate 6,659,491 of CM029500.1, read as the reverse complement.
CGAGAACAAAAAAAAATTAAATTTGACACCGTTTGGCCAGTTACCAAACAGGCCCTAAAAGGCCTTTAATTTTTTCTATTTCCTCACTGCTGAAGGATTCTTTCACCCGTCCTTCACTGTGATTGATTTGTTGGTTGGTCTGTTCAATTAGATGAGCCCGGGGCCTTGGTTGTCCTCCTTTGTTTCCCCACTCTCGTGGTTTGTTATTCAGCTTCCAGCAACATTCCTTTGTATGCCTTGGCTTCTTACAGTAGGTACACCACACACTGTCTTGGTTATCCCTCCATGTAGGCCTTAAAGCATTCACCTTTCCTCTTTCTTGTGTTGATGCATTGCAGGTTATTAATGCTAGTTATTAATGCTGAGCCTTCCACGGCTTGAGGCTCTAGCATTATTCCCCTTCAACTTTCTTCTTACCGGCTTAGAGAAATAGTCTGTTCCAAAGAAGGGATTTCTTCCTTTCCAAGTATCTTAATCTTGACTTGGTCAAATTCAGAATTAAGACCTGCCAAGAAATCATATACTCGATCCTTTTCAATGAAGGTTTTTAGAGTTGTAGCATCATCCACACACTTCATCTCAAATACTCGATAATGATCGAGTTCTTGTCATAGATTTTGAAGGGAATTGGCATATTTCGTCACCGTTTTGCTCCCTTGTTTTGTTGCACTTGTCATTACCTTGATTTCATATACTTGTGCTGCATCTCGAGCCTTTGAATAAGTCCTACGAATAGAATCCCAAATCTCCTTTCCGATTTTGAGAAATATACATGTATCACTTATGGCAGGATCCATTGAATCCCAAAGCCATGACATGATCATTAAATCTGCTTCATCCCATGTGTTGAACATGGGATCTTCTGGTGTTGGACCTATTCCGAGAAGATGACTGAGTCTTCCTTTACCCTTCAAATAGGTCTTGACAAATTGTGACCATTTGAGATAATTCTTTTCATTCGGCCTATAAGTTGCCCTCACATTTTGTTGATCTCCGGTCATATGGTTGGTGTTGGCCTCCTCAGTTTGACCCGAAGTATCTCCATTTAGTATTGTCTCAAACATGGATGTTGAAAATCAGAATCGGATTTTCTAGTTAGCAATAGAAGTGTTGTTATTTTGTTTCCAGTTTTTTCAGTTTTTGTTTATTAGCTTTTAGGAATTTGTTCCTACGTTTTATGGTGCTGTTTTTTTTTTTGTTCCAACCAGCAGATACTAACCAGATTTATGGCTATTATATCGGGTTTTTTGCTTCGGTAGTTAGGGAAAATAATTAGCTGAACATCAGCTATAAAAAGGCTAGATGCCTCATGAAATATATATTCTCCGGAGAATAAAACTCAGAATAATTTCTCTAAATTTCTTCATGGTATCAGAGCTCAATCTAGACCATTCTTTTCTACCATATTTAACCATATTTATGAGTGTTTCCACCATGACAAAATACCCTAGAGCTACCATGGCAAGCGAGGTTGAGAGTTGCTACAGTCAAGGCACGTACCTCAGTCGAGGATCTCAACCATGCTACAATCGAGGCACTCAATCAAACAACAACCAGCGAAGGGGTGGTTGTCCATGGTGTGATCATTTCAAACGGATGGGTCACACAAAAGACACATGTTGGAAAACTCATGGTCGGTCGAATGATTGGAAGCCATTAGCCTCACATCCTACTCAAAATCGAGAGAGTAGAAGCAACATAGTCCAAACTAAAACAATCGCTTCAGTAGATTCGAGTCTCTTCAACAAAAAGCATCTGGAGATGCTAAAAAAGCAAGAATTAGTTCAGAAGACAACCCATTCAAAAAGGGTTAGTACAACAACGATAGCTCAACGAGGTGATTCTCTAAATGCCTTTAGTGCTAAACAAGAGAAAATCACCTCTTGGGTTATAGACTCGGGAGCATCCAACCACATGACCGGAGATATCACGGTGTTCAACGAGTACAATCCATGTCAAAATGACACTATTGTTCGAATTGCTGATGGTTCTTGCTCAAAGGTGGCTGGTATTGGATCGGTGGTTATTTCAAAAGATATAACATTGAATTCAGTATTATTGATTCCCAAACTCAGCTATAATCTTCTCTCCATCAACAAGTTAACCAAAGATTTAGGCTGCATTACTAAATTTTTCCCACACTCATGTGAATTTCAGGTCTTGAACTCGGGGATGACGATTAGCAGTGCTGAGATGGATGCGGGCCTCTACCTTCTGCGAGTTAATACCTCAGAATGGAAAAACGAGAAGATGTCATGTGTAGCATCTCGTGCTAAATAAGAAAGTGACGTAAGCTTGTGGCGCTATAGGTTAGATCATCCAAATTTCTCGTACTTAAAAAAGTTGCTACATTCTTTGTTCAATAAAGATTCAATAAAACTTCAATGTGAGGTGTGTCAATTATCCAAACATACTCACAGTTCGTACCCTTTGCAACCTTATAAGTTTTCTCATCTATTTCACATGATTCATAGTGATATTTGGGGACCTTCTCGTGTCAATAACATTTATGGTTCTAGGTGGTTTGTTACTTTCATTGATGATCATACAAGACTCACTTGGCTTTTTTTAATGAAAGAAAAAGCAGATATTGGCCAAATTTTTCAAACCCAATTCAGCACAAAAATCCAAGTTTTCAAAACGGATAATGGGAGAAAATATTTCGACTCACAGCTCGGGTCTTATCTATTTAGCCATGGTATTATACATATTAGCTCTTGTGTAGACACTCCACAACAAAATAGAGTAGCGGAGAGGAAAAATAGGCATCTTTTGGAAATCGCTCGTTCTCTTATGTTAGTCACCCATGTTCCTAAACATTTTTGGGGAGAAGCAGTGTTGACAGCCACATATCTCATCAATCGTATGCCTTCCTGTGTCCTAGATTTCCAAACACCATTTCAGAGTTTACTTCATACCTACCCACATATTCGTTTTGCCTCACATATCCCACTCAAAGTATTCGGTTGCACAGCATTTGTTCATATAAATCAGCAACATCGTAGCAAGTTAGATCCTAAGTCTCTCAAATGTGTGTTTCTAGGATACGCTCCAAATCAAAGTGGATATAAGTGGTATTGTCCGCAAACAAAGCGTTTTTATACCACCATGGATGTTACCTTCTTTGAGCACCAGCCCTTTCACTCCAAAAATACCATTCAGGGAAAGAGTTGTGAGGAATATTATTTTTGGGACACTTTTCATTCACTCGAGTCACAACAAATAAATACCAATTCTGCTTATCTTCCGTGTCTACCCCATCCAACATCCGAAAGTCTTTCATGTCTACCCATTCAAGATGCTACACAAGACAAAAATAAAGTGGTAATTGTCTCCTCTAGGCGAAAAACTCAAAAGGAGTTGGAGGACCGTACTACATCAAAGCCAGCTCAAGCGACAGACCCGAGTTCAACACCCACAATAGATTAAGGTAATGCTCCTATAAGCTTAGAAAATTTTGATGTACTTAACGATCTTGATAACCCATTGCTCTTAGGAAAGGGAAGAGACAGTGCACTCAACATCCCATTAACAATTTTGTGTCTTATGAAAAGTTGTCTCCTAAATACAAGGCATTTGTTTCAACGTTGAGCAACATTCAAATTCCTAAGAATATCCAGGAGGCACTTGCTCAATCCAAGTGGAAAAAAACGGTTCTTGAGGAAATTCATGCACTTGAGAAGAATAATACTTGGGAATATACATAATTGCCAGTTGGGAAGAAATTGGTGAGATGTAAGTGGGTCTTTACAGTTAAGCACAATGCTGATGGTATTGTAGATCGTTTCAAGGCAAGGCTGGTTGCTAAGGGATTCACACAATCATATGGTATAGACTACGAAGAAACCTTCGCTCCGGTGACCAAACTAAACTCCATTCGAGTGTTGCTCTCCCTTGCAGCTAACTTGGACTGGCCCCTACATCAATTAGACATAAAGAATGCCTTCTTGAATGGGGAATTGGAGGAAGAAGTCTTTATGGAAGTTCCACTGGGAATTGACACTAAAGAGAGCTTCAACAAGGTGTGCAAACTCAAGAAATCCCTATACGGCCGAAAGCAATCACCTCGTGCTTGGTTCAAGAGATTAACAAGGGTCGTTAAGAAGCTGAATTTCACTCAATGTCAAACAGATTATACAATGTTTGTCAAGAAGTCAATTGAAGGTAATGATTGTATATGTCGATGATATAATCCTAACTGGTGACAATCTGGATGAGATTGGAAAACTGAAGAATATCTTGGCAGAAGAATTCAAGGTTAAAGACTTAGGTCAACTCAAATACTTCCTAGGTATGGAGGTAGCTTGGTCACGGAAAGGAATTGCAATTCCCCAATGCAAATATACTTTTGATCTTTTGAAGGAAACTGGTATGCTTGGGTGCAAACCAGCTGACACACCCATGGATTCTACAAATAAAACTAAGATGAAAGAAGAAGGACCATTAACGGACAAAGGGAGGTATCAAAGATTAGTTGGCAAACTAATCTATCTCTCGCATACTCGGCCAAACATTGGTTTCGCAGTAAGTATGGTTAGTAGATACATGAACCGACCAACAGAGAAGCACATGCAAGCAGTTTTTCGAATCTTACAGTACTTAAAGAGAAGTCTTGGAAGAGAGCTCTACTTTAAGAAAACGGATGAGAGAAACATGGAGATATTCACGGATGCAGATTGGGCTAGATCTCTCATGGACCAAAAGTCGACAACAAGGTATTGTACCTTTATGTGGGGCAACATGGTTACTTGGAGAAGCAAGAAACAACCTGTTGTTGCTAGGAGCAGTGCTGAAGCGAGATTTAGAGCAATGTGTCAAAGAATATGTGAAGGCATATGGTTGAGAAGAATCTTAAATGAACTAGGATTCACTAATATCAATCCTATGTCATTATTATGTGACAACAACGCTGCTATTAAGATTGCCAAGAACCCGGTTCATCATGATAGAACAAAGCATGTGGAGATCGATTGACATTTCATCAAAGAAAAACTCGAGGAAGGAATCTTGAAGCTCTCGTACGTTCCAACCCATCATCAAACAGCGGACATACTAACCAAGGTTTTATCCAAAAATAGTTTTGAGACTCCAAGATGATTTCATAACCCCAACTTGAGGGGGAGTGTTGAAAATCGAATCCGATTTTCTAGTTAGCAGTAGAAGTGTAGTTATTTTGTTTCCAATTTTTCCAGTTCTTGTTTGTTAGCTTTTAGGAATTTGTTTCCTACAATTTGGGGTGCTGTTTTTTTTTTTTTTTTTTTAAGCATATACTAACCAGATTTATGGCTAGTATATCGGGTTTTTGCTTCGGTAGTTAGCACAAATAATTAGCTGAACATTAGCTATAAAAAGGCTAGATGCCTCATGTAATATATATTCTCCGGAGAATAAAACTCAAAGTAATTTCTCCTAAATTTCTTCAATGGATAATTCCAGGCACAAAGAAAGTACTTGGAAAGGAAGAAGCAATAAAGGCTACGAGTGAATGAGGTTTTAGGGCAAAAATTGAGACAAGTTTAGAAGCAAAGAGGGAAAAATATAGCTAAAGGGATCACAAAAATGACAATTGCGATCAGATTGTTAAGGACAAAGACAAATCCAGCAATGAAGGCTATGATTGGAAGATTATTGCATCAATAAAGGATGCACTGCCTACCATCCCAAAAAAAATGAGCCTAATGCTCTAATGCCATGAAGAATTTGGAGAAAAAAATTGTGATAATTCTCTATATTTTTGTACCAGAATTACAAAGCTATTTATAGGACTTCTACAAGTACCAACTAGGAAAAAACATATCTAAATGATACAACTATAATCCCACAAATCAAGGGATACTAATAAATCATTTCCTAACTAATTATTTGCAGCTATTTCCTAATAATTAGGACCCCAAAAATCAGGATTGAATATTCCTAATAATTAGGTCCTAAAAATCATGATAATTCAACACCCCTCATTGAGTGCAAAGGAAGGAACTAACTTTGTGCAATGACACGGCAATCCTCATGACACCACCCTCCTTTTGCCAACTCCAGCAATTATCATCTCCACCAACTAACAAACACCAACCAGATCCAAATGATGGTGATGCTCATAGATGCCAGAGACCATTCTCTACTGTCTTTTTATTTTCAATGTATGCAAAATTTCCTCATGCAGCAGCCTTGCACAGGATCAAAACCTACTCATTCTTGTGTCCACATTACATGTTTTTTCACAACAATACAGACAACCCAGTGGAAGGTTTGATGATGTTTTTGTCAAAATTTACTGTGGGAACAAGCAAGCCTGTATGAACTTTAGCCCGGTGCCCTTAAAGTCAGGGTCCGTCTCTCCATTATTTTCTTTTAGGGGGGTTGCACTTACTGCAGTTTATATGATGTACAGCTAAAAAGGTGGCACGAACTGATGCAAGAGTGGTTGAGGATCCAACCAAAAGATCCCCCCCAACAGCAGCCCCTGACGCTTCTCCTCCTCTCAATTTCATAGTAATTTGCATGGCCAATTTCATCATTGCAGCTTCACCTGCAAAAAACAGTTTCCATTTCCCCCTAGTATCAAGAATCTCACAGCAAAGACCTGGGAAATCATCTGAAACAATGTGCTTAGGTACTTCTTGATATTGTGGCTTGTGGGTTTGGATTCAAATCGAATAGTGAATGTAAATACCACATAAATCCTACATCCAGCACTACCTAAGAAGTGCATCAGGGCTTATTTAACACCGCATTGAGAGAGTTAAGATATAGAATGGCAATCAAGATGTGACACTACAAGTTAGGACGTCGGTCATGAATGTTGGTGGCCCCTCCAGGAACTTAGATTGAAGGAATGGCATGAAAAGAATTCACAGAATCTAGGAAGGGCGGAAATATTTACTTTTACATGAAACCTTATATAGCACGTTATGAAGTTACTGAATTCACTGTATGCACTGCATCTACCGATTTGAGTGATGGTGGCCGGTGGTCCCCACCAGCTGTTCTGATGGCCGTCGTTGCTTCACAACACGAACTCTCTTATCGTGTTGGATAAAAGTTTCGAGCTATTATATCATTGTGCATGATGCGGACCACTACGACGCATGGACACAAATACAATATCCGATTCCGCACGCAAAAGTCAAAAACAGAGAGGCGCAAGAAAGGGATGGTGAGAGAGTGATATGATGTGAACTCGTTAGCCTTCCCTATGGTCTCGAACAGGGTGGCATTGAACGATGCGGCTGTCAGGATGACCTGGGGGAAGCTCGTCACCCCAGGGACAAGGCTTAAGAACTTGGTTCCCGGCCCCACATATGACACCACATGCAGCACCTCCGACCACCACTCGTATTTGGGGATCCCCAGGCTGTCCACATTGCCCACACTGTTCCCCAGGAACCCAATCTTCTCCTGCAGGGTCAGCCTGCACCAGGTCCGCCACCCATGCCTCGACCCTGCACAACGTGTTGCATCTAGTTGGATCCCTGCTTACGAGCATCTTGGAGAAGTGATGTCACCTCTGTGGCTCGGTTGGCTTTGCAGTATGCTTTCAAGAGAGAAGAATACACAGCAGAACCCATTCTAACCCCAGCCAAATGCATCTCATCAAGGAGATCGTATGCCTTATCCAACCAACCAAGTGAAATGCACATATTAATGGCATGTACCAAGGCCAAACTATCATTTGAAACAGGCAAGTCTTCTTTCTCAGCCTTAATAAGGAAATCTGCCAAATCCTTGATTTTGTCAGCTTCAAGAAAAGCCTTAACCAATTTCACGTATATGTTCTCTATGGGTTGAAGAATCCCACGGTGAGTTGTTACCAATTCCACCTGCACCTGCAACTTAGCCGAGAACCCAGTAAAAGCTTGCTCTGCCTCAGCCTGCATTTTCTCAAATTTATGATATTTAGAGAACTCTTCATATTATACAATAGCTTGTTGTTTCAATGACACATTCTCCAGGAATTCTAATTTGCTATTTCAATGACTTTGATCAGAAACTACTCAGCCAATCAAATCATTACCCTTCCTAGTACCACTGAATGCGAAAGTAGCAGCATCGAGTTTTTGGCTTCCTTTGCCTTGCGCAGCATATCCAAAACCATGCTGGATGCAGAATGTAGATCCTCAAACTTCAAATGGCAAGTAAGCAAACAATTGTAAAATTGCTGGAACTGCATATAAGTTAGGTTCGGAGCTTCCTCAATGTGCCTCTGAAGCTTCTTCAGCTCCTCTCACCGGCCATTCCTCTCATGTATATGTGCCATTATGATCAACAAGTTTATGTCAGCTTTAATCTGTATCCGCATCATCATGTCAAGGAGTTCCTTCACTTTCCTGCAAGTATCAAACAAGAGGCAATGTTAAAAGCAGTAGTATTGGGCTTCATAGCAACCAAAGGTGCATTGCTCTTTTGATGAGGATCGACTCGTCCATCTTGAAACAAATAACCAATCTCAAGAACAAGTTCAGCTGCAAGATAAGCTCCAGGTGCTGTTTGAGACATGTAAGCCAAGATAGCAGACCAAGCCGCAACAGGTGGGAACTCTTCCATGCCAACCAACTTCCTCAAAACAGTAGTGCAGCAACTGGTAATCCACCCTTTGTGAGACCGAAAGAGAGATAAATTAGAGTCTCCTTCTCAAACAAGTTCTGCTTACCCTCCTAGAAAGCCCATTCCACCAAGCCAAACGCTTTGTTGAGCCACTGGACATCAAGGGCTTCAGTCAAACTCACTATAAGCTTATGCAACACAGATTTTTTGGGAAACCCATCCATGTGCATATGTAGTTCATACAACTTCCACACATCGTCATGCCTACTCTCATCAACTGCGGTCACCAATTCACTGCTGAGTTTAGCAGGATCTCTAGCTTGTACCAGCACCGTCTCGACAAATGATGAAAAACTAGCCACGCACTGCCTATCGACTTTACTCTTGATAAGTTTCAAGGCAAAACCATCTTTCTCTACATCAAACAAAGAACGCACAGACCGATGGCACTTGTGAGCTCGAGGGTATTGCCCGATTGCGGCCCCACCTATAATGTACACATCAGCGAGAGGCGACCGCCAATGCAAGAGAGGATCTTTCTTGATCGAACGACTCATATTCCTAATCAACAGCAGTCCCCTGAAAAATTCTTGCAAGAAGAACGGCAAAGAATACCGCAAGTTATGCCAAACTGCAGCAAAACAAGATTCACGACCTTCACCTGGGAGAAGACTTCACTCATCACTCGGGTCGATGAATTCTTGTTGCCGAAATCCCAGCGACACGCTTACCACCTGTTCGACGAAATGCCAGAAAGAAGCTGCGACTCCACGTATGCTCAGACGCATATCTTGGGTGGGCCACTTCTGGGTTTTTTACCCACGAGAGGATTCGAAGAGTATGAGGAGAGTAAACTGGAGGAGGAGGCGGCGGCGGAGGAAGGAGAAAGGAGTTCAGCAGACGGGCAAATTCTACTTTCACTTGCATTAGCGTTACCTATTTAACGCCTTAAATTTACTAAATATTTTTATACGAAATTATCGATTTATAAATTTTCTTAAATTTAGTCGGTGACTGATTTTAGTATTGAAACTTTTATTTGAATGACTTATCATTATTTATTTGAATCGTTTGAAGTTACTATCTTTTGTTCAACAAAAAAAAAATGCCAATCATAATTTGAATAATTTATCAATTTTTTTCGAATTAAATTACCAACTAATTTAAGTTTACCAACTCTTATTTGAGTAATTAAAACCATCGTTTTTTCTGGTTTACAAATATTTATATGAGAAGTTCTCCATTGTGTTAAATTAATTCTTATCAAATTTTTAAACGTCAATTGAAAAATTACTTAACTTTTCTCTTATTAAATCACCAACTAATGTAAACTCTTTGAATTATATTTGAGTTACATACTGTTCCTTTTTTTTGGTTGGCACTTTGGTTACTAACTTCTATAACAATTTAGCACTATCTATCCGTAAAGTTATCAATTATTAATGTTACTAATGTTTATATGAAATTACTAATTATTAGTCGAGTGATTTAGCAACTTCATCCAATTGAGTTACCAACAATCTTTACTTTTTTAACTCTCACACTGTCTTGTAATTAAGGGTATTAAGTTGACAGGTCGGTTACAAGACACTGTGTGAAGCACAAGTTAAGTAAATAGTATTCCGAAGAACCCAACAAGGACTTCCAACAATAATTCAGTAACTTGACATCTAGCTTGAATGAATATGTTCCTTATTTCAATGTGTTGATGCCCGCACACCCCACCCCTCCTTCGTTCCTAGCCAAGTTTTTCTTCCTAGCTAAAAGGGAAAGCAAGAGGTGACATTGGGAAGTCCCACCCCTCAAGGTTCTTACCCATCTTTCTTCTCTCTAAAGCCTTTTAAGAACCTATTGAAGATCAATTTTATAGGGATGTTCCCAACCACTATGTTTATCGAGGCGTGGAAGCTGGGAGCTACCTCTTTCCCATGAGTTTAGGGCTAGGAGACACCCCAAAATAGGGACCAGCAGCTATCGACTGACCTACCCCACCATTTAGCAATAGGCGCATGTGGACTCCCACCCTGGAGGAGCTCTCTCCCTCTTTCCTGTAGGCTTTCTAAAGACCTGCCTAGGTCCAAATTATCTTTACTTTTCTAACCATTATTTGACTCAATTACCAACATTATTTAGTCCCCTCAAAGTTAGATTATTTGTGGCAACTTCCAACATTTATTTGCATAGCTTACAAACAATTTACAATTACTATCTTATTATTAGGATGTTTTTGTTTTGTAAGAAACCAATAATTTGGAAAAACTTTTTCTAAATATGATCATTTGTACCACTTACAACAATAATTGAATGAAAAATAATTTCATTATTCACGAAGCTACTCAAGTATAAATTATTATCAATAATGAAGGCTTTTTCTGTTGAATAATTTTTCTAATTGATATAACCAATTGCATTTAGAAAAAAAGAAAATTCAAATCTTACGTTTTCGACAAAACAAACAAATAGCAATTTATCGGTTTTATTTCAATTGCAAACTATAACTCATTTGAACTCATCAACTCTTATTTGAGTCATCTATCAAAATTTATTTGGTCAATTCAAAATTACCAAATTCTATAATAATTTATCATTATTTATTTGCATAACATATCGATGTGTTAAAATTATTGGTTCTTATACGGCATTACCCCCTTAATTTGAATAATATTACCTATTATTCTTCAATTAAGTTACAAGATAATTTTAGCTTATCGATTAGTAACTTCAACAGACATTACACTGCGCAAATAAATGATGTCAAATAATTGAAATAGCTTGTAATTTTGATACAACCAAATAAAAATCAATACTTCTACAAAGGTATTGATACATATAAGCTTCAATCATTGTTTCCCCATCAGCTTCTGTAATAAGTATTGCTCTGTCGTATTCACTTATTGTCCCTGATGTAAATTAAAAACAAAGCATAGTTCCTACATAGTAGTCAAAACTTCAATTTGCTTTTGAACAATTTGGCTACATGAGGATTGGATGAGAGAGTATTCTTGCGAACATCTCTCAAACTTATATCACTTTGATTTCCCAATTCAGAAATGTCTCACCGAAGATCGGCAAAGCTTATAACTTCCCCGCAGGGCTCGGGGAGAGCCCAGACGATCGGATCTGCATGCTCAACGCGTGCTTCAAGTCGCCGACGTGGAGTATGTGCGTCCCCAGGGCAACCTTCCGGCCACCGAGCTCGTCGACCACGCTCAGATCCTTGCAAACGTCGACCTTGAATTGCACTTGCGCCTCACTTTGTGAGGCCAAGAACACCTTTTCAAAGCCCAGCAGGTGCTTCTGAGGTGACCTGTGCACCGATGGAGGGCTGCTGAACAAGAACACCGTGTGGCTGCCGCTGAACCTTCCCACATTCTTGACGTTCAGATGCACATCGAAGGCCAGATTCGAGCACGTTTCGCCCGTGGCTTCCAACGATTCACATGCCGACAAGTGGCAAACGTGGCCCTCCTCTAAGGGCACTGACACGAGCTGCGGCGCTTGGACTAGACTGTGGCTGAAGCCAGAGTAGCTCAGCCCGTCCCCGAACGAGTACACCGTTGGCCCGGTGTAGAAGCGGTATGTCCTGCCTGGGTAGCCTGTGGCCGGGTCAGGCCTCATGTTCATGTTTGTCATTGGAACGGCATCTGCGAACGACTGCGGATACCATGTCATTGGCAATCTACCACCTGATTCAAGCTAAAGTTTAGCGACTCGTGAATCAGATTTTGAATCAAAGATTGCAAATTTCAAGTGGTCAAAGACTCTGAATCTTACTAGGATTATGGGCCCCAAAAATCACGTCCGCCATTGCAGCGCCACCGGCTTCGCCAGGGGTAGCCAACCCACAAAATGCTCGTGATCTTTTCATTGTCCTTGGCGAAGGACACATCCATCCCTCCCCCCGACATGATCACGAGGACCACAGGCCCCTTCGACACGTTCGCCACTTCCGAGACCAAGAGCGACTGCTGGCCTGGGAGGTGGAGGTCGACCCGGTCAAAACTCTCCCTCTCAATCGACTGGTCGGCGCCCATCACAAGCACCGTTGCATCTGCTGAAGCTGCGGCTTTCTTCGCGTCGTCTGTCTGGGCCGTGCTGCATCCTACATCCGCACAGCCGGCCACGTACGTTGTCGAAACGATGGCTGCTAGGCCTTGCAAAGGCGTCACGTACTTGCAAGGAGTGCCTGCAAGGAAAATGGGACTTCTAATTAAGGAATTTTCTGCGACAGGTACAAATAATGAAGCTGATCGAACGTTGCGCGGTCTATCGCTTAAATTCTTCAATCACCTTCGTAGTTCCCGATCATGGTCTTCGTGACATTGGCATTTGGTCCAATCACCGCCAAGGACTTTATGGCGGTCGAGGACAAGGGCAATGATCCTGCCGTGTTCTTAAGCAACACAATCCCTTGCCTTGCAGCTTCACGGGCCAGCTCCTGGTTGCTCGGTGTGCACACGTCGTCCGGGCCGAGCTTTCCATACAACTGCTTCCTCGGATCGCCGTCAAAGAAGCCGAGCCTCATCAGCGTGGCAAAATTATTAGAGATGGCATTGTCTACCGCAGATTCATTCAATAATCCACCTTTCACAGCGGCTTCAGTGTGTTGGCCAAGGAAAGATCCGCAATTGAGATCCAACCCTGTTCAAAAAAGTGAATAACAATCATCGACACAAAAGCATTCTGCGGTGAATTCTCAAACGCCTTCGTTGCAATCGATCAAAGCACAGTATGAAATTTGCATCTACCTGCCAAAATGGCCTTAGCTGCAGCCTCTTCTGGTGTTTTAGTATAGTGTTGTCTATTATAGAAAACTTCCACCGAATCGCAATCCGAAACAATGTATCTGCATTAACCGATCCTTTTGCATAAACGTCACAATAATCGATCAAAAGTATCGTATAGCAATGCACGAGAAATGGAATGTTACCCGTTCAATTTCCATTTTCCTCGGATAATCCCAGCAAGAAGGTCCGGGTCTGCACATGTCGGCTTACCATTAACCTGGTTGTAGGAGCACATCACACTCGCGACATTGCCGTCGAGGACACAACTCTTGAATGGCGGTTGAAACGTATCATCTAAATCTTGTTGTGTTACCTAATCAGTCCACCACAACAGGTTCGGGAGATTAACTTGACATGGTTATGCATGTAACTGGTTGATAAATCAAATTGAATGAAAACGAAACAGAAGTCCAAAAATTGTTATTTACCACAGCGTTGAAGGTAAGGCGATCGACACCCTTCCAGTTATCGACGTCATATGCAGTATAATGTTTGCAACACGCAGCAACCTTAAGCCGGTCCGCATTTCCGTCATCGCTCTGTTGTAGGCCTCGGACATAACCCGACGCATACTTGCTTGAAAGCAGCGGGTCTTCCCCTGGCGTCTCCTGGCCCCGCCCCCATCTCGGGTCTCTGAATATGTTGACATTTGGGGACCAAAACGTTAATCCGGCTAACCCCACATTGTGCATCGCCCGGGCTTCTGTCGAAACCACCTGCTTCAGCAAAGCTATTGCATAATTCGTCTACTCTTCTCCATATTATTGTGCAGAGCTTTAGAATGTTTAACTTTTTGTCCTAGTCGGAATGAGAAACTAATTCATTTTCGGACTACAAATGCGACAACAATCAGCAAGATAGTATGAAATCTAAGGGTATTGGAATGAAATAGTCTTAAGCTTGGGTATTGCAGAAGTACCGTCAAGAAACAGATCATGTATTCTTATATGATCACTAGGAAAAGATTCACTTGTGTTTCCTTATTCCCCCATTTCGCAAAAACTTAAATCGCTCAACTTGTGATTTTCTCTTATTTTCCAGTCACAGTCTTGTCTATCCTTTCTTCCAATATATTCAAAACTCTGGCGGAATCATCTAAACACTCCTCCCTTATAAAATGCTTTCTGTTTCCAGCATTTAACAATTGAAATTGGTCCCCCTCATTGAGTGCAAAGGAAGAAACTAACTTTGTGCAATGACATGGCAATGCTCATGACACCACCCTCCTTTTGCCAGCTCCAGCAATTATTATCTCCACCAACTAATAAACACCTACAAAACAGTTCCAAATGATGGTGATACTCATAGATGCAGAGACCCTTCTCTACTGTCCTTTTCTTTTCAATGTATGCAAGATGTCCTCATGCAGCAACCTTACACAGGATCAAAACCTACTAATTCTTGTGTCGACATTACTTGTTTTTCTACAATAGTACAGACAACCCAGTTGAAGGTTTGTTGATGTTTTTGTCAAACTTGGCTGCGGGAACAAGCCAAGCATGGATAGACTTTAGCCTAGTGCCTTTAAAGTCAGGGTCGGTCAGCTCTCTCTATTTTTTTCTTTAGGGGGGTTGCATTTACTGCATTTCATATGGTGTACAGCTAAAAAGGTAGCACCAACTGATGCCAGAGTGGTTGAGGATCCAACCAAAAGATCTTCTTCCCCTACAGCACCTGACGCTTCTACTCCTCCCAGTTTCATAGTACTTTTCATGGCCATTTTCATCATCGCAGTTTCACCTCAAAAAAAGCGAGTTTTCATTTTCCCTAGTATCAGGAATCTCACAGCAAAGAGCTGAGAAATCATCTGCGGCAATGTGCATTTGTACTTCTCGATCTTGTAGTTTGTGGGTTCGGATTCAAATCAAATAGTGGATGAAGAAACGGCGTAAATCCTACATCCAGCACTACCTATGACATATATCGGGGCCTGTTTAACGCGCATTTAAAGAGTTAAGATATAGAATGGCAATCAAGATGCGACACTACGAGTTAGGACGTCGGTCGCAAGTGTCAACATGAATTAACTGAATATCGGGAACAGTAGCCGCCAACGCAGAAACTTAGATCGAAGGAATGACATGAAAAGAATTCACAGAATCTTGACACGGCTATTTTTACATGAAAATTCTTATGTAACGGTGTGAAGTTACTGATTTCACTGTGCGCAATGCATCTACCGATTCGAGTGACGGTGGCCGGTGGTCCCCGCCAGCCGTTCTGATGGCCGTCTGTCACGAACTTTCTTATCACGTTGGATAAAAGTTTCGAGCTTTTTTATATCATATCATTGTGCAAGATGCAGACAACTACGACGGGCGGACACGAATACAATATCCAAATCTGCACGCGGAAGTCAAAAACAGAGAAGCGCAAGAAAGAGGAAGAGTGAGAGAGTGATATGATGTGAACTCGCTAACCTTCCCGATGGTCTCGAACAGGGTGGCATTGAACGACGCCGCCGTCAGGATCACCTGGGGGAAGCTGGTCGCTCCGGGGACGAGGCTCGAGAACTTGGTCCCGGGCCCGACGTACGACACCCCATGCAGCGCCTCCGACCACCACTCGTACTTGGGGATCCCCAGGTGGTCCACATTGCCAGCGTTGTCCACAAGGAACCCGACCTTCTCCTGCAGGGTGAGCCGCTGCACCAGGTCCGCCACCCGCGCCTCGAGCCCCAACGACGTGTTGCAGAACCCGAAGGCCGCGAGGCTCGGGTCGCTGTCCACGTCGCAGGCGAAGACCGGCTTGGGCGTCTGGCCCGCGACCAGCCGGACGGCGCACGAGAAGAACGCATGAATGCAGCAGAGGCAGAGCAAAACAGAGGACACCTTCCGCGCTCTGTTCTGGGCAGGGGTCATCTTGGGAGGGCGCGCGACCTCCCGAGAGCAACTCTCTGAACAAATGCAATGCCCTGCGACACGTAGGAAAGACGAGCAAATCGTGGGTTATATAAGGCGGGACGTGGTGCTGAACAGGGGGGAGGCGTTTGTTTTGTAGCAGCCCGTGATTGCTGATGGGCTATCGGACGAGGAACAAGATGAAGAAAAACGAGGCTGCAGTGAATGAGGCGCTTGCTATGGAGGATGCCAACAGGGAGAATCTTAAAGGGTCTATACATACACTAGCAATAGTGCACTAGTGGATAAAGCACTGGCGAGCCCGTGATTGGGTTTCTCTGTCTCTCCTCTCCTCGATAAACAAAAGGGGCTCTGCTTTTCCTTGTTTGGATGCTACTGCCAACTTGTCTGAATGCCTAGAGAGAGAGAGGGGGGGACAGAGACCGAGTCAGCAAGCAGAGTGTCGATGGCTGAAATGGATGTGGTTTTGGGTTGCTCGTCGATGAGGTTTCTTCTCGTGAAAAATGAGGGCGGGGCTGAGGAATCGGGCGTCGGAGATGGAGAGAAGAGAGAGGGGCAATGGGATGGTGGATTTGCTTGGAGCTTCGAGTTTGTTGGAGTATTTAACGCCGAATTCGAGATTTGATTGTACATATGGAGAGGAGGGGCCAAAAGAAAAGGCAAAAATTAAAAAAAAAAAAAAAAAGAAAAAAGAAAATCCAACTCAGGATTAAGATTTATTTTAGACTTTTTCTTTTTCCTTCTTTCTACTTCTCCCCTCCTCTTCTTCTTCTTCTTCTTCTCCTTGGGCCATCACCGCCTTGTCGCCACTGCTGTTGTCGCCTTTAGGGCCTCCGCCTCTAGGGTTGCGCGGGATCCGTAGTCACTGGTGGCAAAGAGAGAACATAGGTCCTAGGGCTAGGGATAAAGAAGAAGGGGGGACGTGGGGTTGGGACGATGGCGACGGGCGACGGCGAGCTTGCGATGGGCAATGGTGGTGAGGGGCGGCGAGCGGCTGAGGTGGAGGGGGAGAGAGACGGATGGAGAAGGGAAGAGAGGATTCGAGTTTTTTGTTCCAAAAATTTAAATTTATCGATGGAAGGAGATTGTATGTATTCTAATGCGTGAAATTTGGCAAATAGGAGGCTGTATACATAGAAAAAACTATGCCAAATATGCTTCCGATAAAATTTTAAAATGTCCAATCCAAAAACTAAAAACTTATAGGTACGAAGAAGCTCCATTTAAACCCCACAGATAAACGATACGGAATATTGTTGTAGTGTAAATCCAATTAAATAATGGGGTACTTTGGTCAATTTAGAGCAATATGGTCCAGTTACCCTAAAATTGTAGAGGATCCTCATCTTTATTTACTATTATGAAAATGCTCACCATTCTGACTCAAACATTTTATTTTAATTTGCTTTACTTTTAATGAAATAGAAAATCACATGAGTATCGTATAAGAAGTATATAACCCGGGTCCATGACCACAAATCGGTCAAAAGGCTTGAATACAAGATCTCATTAGAGATAAGTGAGCATGTGATCACTAAGCCAATCATGCTATCTAGTGCGAAGGATTAGGAAGGTGACTGCAAAGACCCTTGGATCACGCGACGGCGATCGGGTACTAAATGAATACGGTGAGTATCGGATAAGCCAATTCACATCGTGATCATCTCGTATTAGGTGGGTTGCTCATGATTCTTGCACTCAAGTCAACAATCGCATGAATCAATGTTGATATGTCACATGGAAGGGACCCAACCGGTTCGATTTTCTCTTCACTTTATATAGATGAAATTGTCATGTTATGAGCATTAACTTCAAGTCATACAAGAAAACAGAAGCAATGATAATGATTTTGATCAACAAATGAAGCTTGTCTAGCGGCCACGGTATTATTCCCCTTCTTGGAAGCAAAGCAAAATTTCTTCCGCAATAAAGAAAGTGAAAGGAACTGAAATTTGTTTACTCTTATGATACTTTGTGACAGAGATTATTGAAAAATAAATGAACCTTGCTATGGGTTCAAAGTTCCTAGGACTCAATAATCATTGTGGCTAATCGGTAGAATGGCTCAAGTCATGTCGACCTGAGATGCTGAAAAAATAAAATTTTCTCGAAGGTTAATATTATAAAAAATCTCAAATTAATAAACTTGCAACACCTTTATCTCAATTAATTTTTGTATCATCAAAATTTTTAACCAATGCACTCATGCCACATTTACCTTATATTAATTTTCATGTCATCAAGGTTCCAAATTGATACATGCGCTACATTTGTTGCAAACTAATTTTTGTGTCATAAAAATCACAAATTAGTATGTTTATGCCATATTTGGCCCGCATTAAATTTCGTGTCACAAAAAAAATCTCAAATTACCAAAGTCTTAGATTGGCAAATCCCTAATATCCCTAATTCTGGTGATCTGAGTTTTTTTATCGCATGAAATTAGTTTAAGATAAATGTGACACTAGTGTATTGATTTAGGATTTTTTTTTTTTTATGATACACAATTTAGTTTGATGTAAATGTGGGATAAGGGTAACGATTTGAATTTTTTGTGTCACAAGAACTAATTTGGGTAAATGCGGTATAGATATTATCGAGATTGAGATTTTTGATAGTATTAGCCCTTTTCATGATGATCGAAACTAGGAGGAGTTGTTTGAATTGGCTCTAGGAATTATTTTGTGAAGGTTAACCATACGAAATCTAATCCAAAATAGTTCCACTCTAATTAAAAATTAAAAGTCTCACACTAGTACCTCATGATACATTCATTCATAAACTAATTTTCGTATTTAAAAAAAAATACAACTATTGCCTCTGACTCTTATCTACCATTCGTCATTATTCTATTCTATATCTCATTATAATGCATATGAGTTATCACACATGACAGACGACTCTAAAATAGATATGACGTGGAGAATGACAGATTAGGCGGGGAAAATCCACTCGTATTGATACATATCCCTTTTAACAAAGCATTTGATGAAATGCCAACGGAGAGTAGATTTAGGTCAGAATAACCATTTGGTATTTTTTACGAGATAAGAATAATTTGGGGGTGAAAGTACCACGGGGGTTTAGGACTTTTAATGGTATTGACCATGATGAGGATTATAATAAGTATAACATTCAACACGCATGCTCGATTCTTAAGATAACATTGTACACTATACTCCAAACGAGAAGGGAAAGATCATGAGCCGCCAATGGAGTTGGAACGATTCTATTATATGAAAAAGAAGATAACGTTAATTTTGTAGTATCCCCATACGTACAATCAATGAGACACCAGTCGAGCTTTTATAGAAAACGAAATGGTTGGTGCCTCTGGGGGACCCTAATATTCCTTCAATACACATCTTGTTTTTATTTACTTTGTCGCCTCTTCGAGATGCCTTCGAACAGAAATAGGACGAAAAAAATGCATGCAAAAAAATGGGGCAAAAAGAAAAAGGTGAATTTCTTTATTGAGTTGGGTGTTAAATAAAGAAGAGCAAGCGTCTTCTTCACTCAATGTTGACATGAGAAATTCATTTCCCTTATTTATTTATTTTTCTTTAAGAAATGGAGAATCATTGAAGCATAGATTGGGTTCCACACTCAAGCCAGTCGAACCCTCGAACTAAGGATGTTGTGAAAGATAAGGAAGCGCACTAAATCGAGAAGAACTTCAAAGGTGATTGCAACAATTCTTGCATTGCAGAATCTCGATAGAATCCTAAATGAAGTCAGTGAGCATCGCATAACCCAATTGACACTCTAGTCATTTCGTATCGGATGGATTGCTAATATATTCTCGAATCTCAAAATCAACAATTGCATGAATGTCGATATGTCACATGAGGGCCAAAACCCATTTCGATTTTCTTTTCACTTCATCTCCTTTTTCTCTTTTGGTGTACATTTTTGAGATAATGGATCATACAAGAAAACATAAATACCCTATTGATAATTTGCGACAAAGATAATCAATGTACCTTGCTATAGGTTCAAGGTTCCTCGAAGTCAATAATGATGGTGGCAAAGTCGCATCACTAGAACATTCAGTCATGTGAACATGAAATGCTTAGCATTTTCCCGTTGATCAAAATTGGGAGGATTGTTGGAACTAGCTCAAGAAACTACTCCATGGAGCTTAGCCATGCGGAATTTAATCCAAAATAGTTCCACCTTCGTTGCAAAGTAATTCATCAATTGTTTCAGCTCTGGTTCAAATGGTTTCTGTTTCAGGGGTTAGGAAAGGCTTATAGGCCGTTTCCGCTGTTCTAGAGTCAGTAGGTGGGGCTTCTTCTTTTTCTTTCTGTGGTGAGGTTGACCTTGGTTTTGGTTCAAGAGAAAGATATTAATATTCAAGTTTCCTCCGGGCTAAGGAAAGGGACAATCAAGTCTAATTGGTTCAGCTAGCCCAATGTTAATCGGAATAACCTTTGTTGTTGGAATTGTTAGTCGAAAGGAGTGAAGACCGGGAAATCTCTTTATTAATAGAGAAAGCACACCCGGAACCGGGGAAAGGCGATAACGACCAGGCTATCTCCGAGGCTATGGGGCACTCGCGGTAGAAGAAGAAGTTAGGAATAATGCTAGTTCAAAAAGAAGAAAGGCTATTTACCTTACTTCCCGACTTCCCCAGGGGAGGTTGAAAAAGCTGCGATTGCTTTTGTTTCAGAAGTTTCATTTGGCTTGGTTTAGTTCAGGAATTGATAGAGATTCCTAGCAGTATACTTTATTTGTTGTCGGGAAGGCTACTCTATATAGTTCAAACCATTAAAAATATCAAAACAGTTATCCATGACACATTTATCCCAAATTAATTTTTGTTTTACAAAAAATCTCAAACA
Organism: Eucalyptus curtisii; assembly: GCA_017140595.1. Taxonomy (NCBI): domain Eukaryota; kingdom Viridiplantae; phylum Streptophyta; class Magnoliopsida; order Myrtales; family Myrtaceae; genus Eucalyptus; species Eucalyptus curtisii. The sequence goes on along the minus strand of CM029500.1, from coordinate 6,638,458 downwards.
ACCTAAATCTACCACCTCTCAATATTTTGTCCAGTACCCCATTTTGCGTCAACACACATAGCACATGATTGCAAGATGGATTGGACATGGAGAATGACGGATCCTATATGTGTCAACACATATGCATTTTAACTAAATATCGAGTGGAATGCCGATGAAAAGTAGATTTGAGTCAAGGATGCTCATATTTAGGTCTTCTATCAAATGAAAATTAATTCAGGTAAATGTTTCATGGATATACTGATTTGGGAATTTTATCGGCATTAATCCAAAGTATTATAAGCATAACATTTGACATGTGTGCTCAATTCTCATGATAACTTGCGTATTAAATCAAAACATTTAATGTTCCGAAGAAGAAGCGAAAGATCATGAGCCGACAATGGAGTTGGAACGATCCTATCATGAACGAAATAACATTAGTGTTGTACGAACCCATCATTGCGCAATCATTGCCATTACCTATCTACCGTATAATAAACGATACGGTTGGTGCCCCCGATCGGATTGGACCCAATTGGTAGCTTCAATAGCCCCTTTTTCAGTTGTTGCCATTTCGAGATGCTTTCGAGCTCAAAAGATGACAGATTGCACGCAACAAAATGGTGCAAAAATCAACAAAAGCGTCATCTCCACTCTATGTCGACCTGAGAAATCAATCTCCCTTTTTGCAAAAGCAAATGGGAGGAAGGAAACACTTATCACAGGTACCGTAGAAGACACCCAACAGGCCAAGCCTATCGGCAAAAGGCTGAGAGCGGGGTAGAGGAAAAGAGAATCCTGCGACGACCGGGGGCAAAAAGTGCGAAAAGATAGGGACGCAGTCCGGGCCACTTGTGGCTCATTGGGCAACTTTATTGCTGTATGGAACTTGTAATTTAATCTACGTCTTTATCATCAGTGTAATTTCTCTATCGAGATCGCTCTCAAAAGCGTAAATGTGGACGCTTTCGATAATGATAGCTATGGACTAGATCTAATCGGGATAAGACCGGCAAGGACAAGGAACCTAGTTCATGATTCAAGGTAACAACAAGCTTTGCTTGTGATAGGATCTAACTCGACTGGGTGGTCCTCAATCAAGAAGGAAACATGCTTTGTCCAGGCTCGTTCAAATCATATCTTAGTAGGTCTGATCGAGCTGAACGGTCACAAAGTCCCATGTACTGCTACCCAAACATCAAAGATTGGGTTTTTTTTTTTTTTTCTCATTATCGGAGCCATAAGAAGTCGAGATTCTTTAATGGGCTAATACCACGAAAAACTCTAAATTAGTACACCTATGAAATTTATCTCATACTAATTTTATAATCACAAAAAACCTCTAACTAGTAAATTTCTGATAAATTTACCCTCTATTGATTTCCATTAAATTTTATGATCAAATTACTAAATTATTAATTGACGGATATATTATTTAAACTAAAGGATGACAAATTTGTCACTGATATGTCAATTTTGGGGGTTTTTGGTAGTTAAAATATATAGTTTGGGATAAATGTCATAAATGTATCGGTTTGGGGTTTTCATAATATTAACCCTTCATCCTGGCTTTTTTAAATTGTGCCTTCCAACTTAGCAAGTCTGACCGAGCTCTAGGGTCGTAGAATCCCATGTACCGCCACCGGAACATCGAAGATCAATGTCTTTCTTCTTCTTTTTCCTTATTGTCGGAACTGTTCAGGAATAAAAAAATTCCCAAAAAAGTGAATAATAAAAAGTCGAGATTCCCTAATTAAGTAAGATTAGGGATATTATTAAGATGGGGCCTAAAAGATTAAATTATTTTATAATAAAATTTTCCCAAAATTTGTAGAATCGGTATTCTCCCCCTTTTCATGATAGTGACTAGGGGCGGAGCATGAGAAGGGCCGCTGAAGAGGACCAGTGGGAGATCGGCGTTTTCCTTTGCGGTGGGGCCCAACGAGATACTCGCGGTCACGGGGAAGAGGCGATTGGGACACGGGGGCCCCGGTCCAGCTCGGCTGTTGTAAAATAGCATAGGAGGAAGAAGAGACGAAGAAGAAGTAGAAAAGTTGGTCAACCGTAATGCACTGCAGCTGGAGCATGTGAAGATGATGGTAGGGCCAAAAAATCAAATAGGGGAGAAATCGAGGGCTCGTGTGTGGGGGCCCATTTTTGGCAAGTTGCCTGCACAGTGGCATCCGCTTGAGCAAAACCTTCCTTATTTATTACACGGCGCGCCAAAGGAACAGACTTCGTCATCATGTCGAAGGAAACACGAGGAAAGGCCTCGGGTGGACTGGTTGTTGGGGTCAGATTCGGCAGAGCCTCGTGCCAGGGCTCAACCGGTGTTGGTTTTCATGCGCCGGACCGATCTGGGGATATGGAGATTGCGTCTAGATTGGGACGGGTCGAGATGGGAATGCCAAGTACGGGCCTAGAGAAGATGGAAGGGTTGGAATGATTAAGCACCGTACTAAGCTAAGCTTTTTAAGTACGTCGGTAGGAGAGAGTATTTATTATTGGGATGGCTCTTTTAAACCAACAAAAGTGCAGTTGAGGTATTGAGATCCCTAGGGTGCTTGAGGTGTTAATAAGATTTAATCGGCAAAAGTGTAGAGTGAGAAAGCTACACGAGATGATGAATTGCATAAAGTCATTGCCAATTACTGGATCATATTAAACAAATAAAAGCAAACCCATTAGCAAGTTTGCGGGTTGAACCTTTCATATAAAAAGACCATCTCAACAGCTTACAATTTTTCCATCTACTTAGCAACATGGAGTTTTAATGTGGTTAGTAACTTATGTGATTAGCAGGTTTTTACATGAGAAAGTAACCATTGGCGAATCTATAATTAGTGATGTCCAACCATTATTATAAATTTTCCCAATGTAACTTTCAATACGTTGACAACGTCAAGCCTTCGACCGTAAATTGTAATCAAGCTTTCTCTGAAATAGATATTCTTTCTTTGGAATCAAATATGCCCCCTAACCGCTGATTTAAACTTTTTGAAGTCCTTTTACAATCAAAATGATCAAAATTATAGATAAATGAGATGACTTGAAAGTTCTAAAATTCACTAGATCAAGCGGTTGACCTTAATTATGGCCAAACTTCCGTAGAATCGGACGTTCTTCCTTAAAAAGTACTGTAGACTCCAACCCGCGATCCGAGGATTCGTGAAACTCATTCAAAATCGAAATGAACACGATTGCGAAGTAAATCAGCTTGGTACAAATGCAATAACTTTCTCTACTGCTCCAGTACCCACGAGACATTAGGGTCGTTCTGATTGAGACAATGGGAAGGCTGAAAGACTCCAGGAATTAAAGGCCATGGGGGCCAATTGCTGCAATTTTTTCTCGAATCCGGGCGCCGCAGGAACATTAATCGGGTCGGTGGATCGTTCTTGGGTGGATCGAAAGTGGAGCCCCAACCTTGCACAGATTTCAAAAGCAAGAGAAAACGTGGTGGAAGAGCCATAGATATAGAAAACCGCCTAGTTGATTTGGCTTCAATCAAATTTTAAAATTTAGTCTTAAATATTTTTTTTCATTTAGTCTTAATTCAATCTCTTAAACTTTTTCAATTATAATAATTCATCCATCCATCCTTTAATTTTGGCCAAATTTGGCATTGACGTGATATCGCCGTCCAACCAACGTTGACGTAAATAATTTTTAATAATATTTTATTTTTTAAATTTTTTATTCTTTATTCGTTTTTCTTTTCTTTTCTTTTTCTTTTTTCTCCTTCTCCCTCGTCTCTCCTTCCTCGCCGGCCAGCCAGAGGTGAATGCTGGCAAGGTCAACTTCACTAGCCACTATGAGAGCGAAGCCTTGCCCAACGATGGTGAGGCTACCCTTGCTATGGCTAATTGAGGCCCCACCTGCCTTTGGCGTGAGCGAGGTTGAGCCTTGCCGGCACGATCCGGCAAGGCTCGACCCTCGCCAAATCTTATGAGGGCAAGCCACGCCCAACCACTAGCAACTATCACCAAAGTCTGCGCAAGGTCATGGCCTTCAACCTCGCGACCTCTAGCAAGGTCGATCCTCACCCATGGCTAATAAATGAGGCTTGACCCTCACCAAATCTATGCGGACAAGCCTCGCCCAACCAATGGCAACCCTCACTAGAGGCCGCATGAGGTCGCAACCTTCGACCTCACAACCTCTAGCGAGGTGGGGCCTTGCCCATGGCCAACCAAGCTCGACCCTCGCCAAGATCCAATGCGATCGAGCCTCGCCTAGCCATTGGCAAACCTCGCCAAAGGCCACGCGAGGTCGCAGCCTTCGACCTTGCAGCCTCTAGTGAGGTTGGGCCTTGCCCATGGTTGGCAAGGCTCAACCCCCGCCAACTTACTTGGCAACTTGGGCAAGGTTGCACAGCCACAGCTAGGCTTCCCTGAGCCCTTTGGCCGGTCTCTACTAAGGATTGACTAGAGGAAGTAGAAGAAAGTGAAGAAAAAATGTTAAAATAATAAAAAAAATTCCAAAAAAAATAAAATGTCATTAAAAAATCGTCCACATTAGTGTCAACTGGCTCAAAATGATAAGATGAATTGAATTGATATAATTATAAAAAATTTAGGATTGAATTAGAAAAATTACAATAGATTTAGAACTATTTTGGTAATTGTCCCATCAAGTCATTTAATTTATTACACTTTTTAAAAGTTATATGACTCGATTACACTTTTACGATAAGTCTTGAAACTTGATTGGCTTTTTAAAAATTTTAGGACTCGATTATACTTTTAAAAATTTTAAAACTTAATTATACCTTCGTGATAAGTTTTAGAAACTCTAGTGATAAGTTTTAAAATTTCTAGTGCACTTATCTCTAAACTTATCTAAAAAGACCTGTTCATAGCAAATCAAAAGCTGATCTTAGCCTAAACCCAACTTATACTATTCGATTCGTGAGTCGATTGAACCACAACTCAAATAGGGGGATTCGACTCCTTTTCTCCCCCTCTGAACATGCCCACCTAGGACATGGAACTAAACAGGCTGTGCCAGTTCTAAAAGGCTATATTGGACGTCCTCCACAGACACCGCGTTCACACGGTGGAATGAGATGAGCACAGCCGACTTATAGCCACCGGCAATCGACATATGCAGAATTCCGTTGGTATTTGTTTGAAATTGAGTCGAATAGAGAGCAGAAGGTGAGGAAAACATGAAGGCGTATCACGGGAACAAGATATGCACATCCGACTTCGGATGTCCACATCGGCATCAACTGGAAAAGCTCTTCTTTAAGAAGACCGGTTCACGGCGCTGAAACCGACCTGATTTATTGGGTTACCGAGTCAATCGAATCACTATGAGAACCGAGGATCTTTTCTCCCCATGAACATGCACATCTAGGACATGGAACTTAACTGGTGCCGGTTCTAGAAAGGCTATTTGGATATCTTTAATGGAAACCGTGTTCAGACGGTTGAATTGGATGAGCACAACTGACCGATAGCCATTGGGAATCGACATATGCGGAATTTCCATCAGTATGAGTTCGCGATGAGTCGAATAGAGAGCACCGCAGGGAGAGAAAAACTATAAAGGTGTATGACAAGAACAATATTATGCTCATCCAAATTCGGAGAAAGATACTAATCTCAGAATTCCACTCGTTGAACATGGTTCTACGTCCAAGATCCTTAAACTACTGCAATTGACATTGGCAGAAAAGAGGACTAATGCATAATGAGGAAGAGTGAACGGTGCATACTGGGCTCTCGTCACTATTCCGTTGAGAGGTAACTACTTTCTCAGAAGATATCCTCAGCAAGAAGGTAGAATTACTTGGCCATCCCAATCTTCAGTTGTGAGGAATAAATCAAAACCTTGTGCTTATCTGAATTGCTCGATTACAACATTGGACGGCCAAGATGAGAACATCTAACTAGCAACAATAACCAAGATAAGACAAATTATGCCGCAGCTGTGCATTTTTCCATCAAAGAAACTTGAAAGGCGGCATCATGTTTGTATTTAGACATGGAGGCACTGGAAGGCATTTCTGTATAAAACTATGATTACAAGACTCAGGCCTCGATGAAAAATGGTCGTCCCATCATTGCAGCCACTATGGTCAGGTAATTTTTCAACCTTGGAATATAAGTAAATTTAACAAATGAACTGCTGCATTTAAACTGCCTGTTAGCTATTCACTACATTTACGACCAGGAATTGGATTGTTGCTTCTACCCAGAAGAAGAACATCAATTAGCAGGTTTGACATACCACATGTCTTCTTCGAAGATAGTAAATGTCCAACGGACCAAAATAGTATCTCACCAGAGCCGCCTGACAAAGCAGCTTTCATAATTTGCAATAAGGCACCATGCAGATGACTCAAGAATGGTGAAGGCATGATCAGTTTCAAAGTACCTAAAGCTGCAGACAAGCCATTTCAAGGGAAAACCATACCTTCTCAAGGTGATTTCAGTCAAATTGTGCCAGTGCTTTTGAAAGGTAAACAATTGGATATTGTTCAAGAATGCATAAATGGTTCATGCTTTAGAGATAGGATGCAGATTATATATGCAACTTTTAACTGATGGATTAGTGAACAGCTCGAAACAAGAATTCAATAGGTGGTGATGCATACATGATGAGGACGCTGCAGCATGCACAGTTAGAAAAGAAGGAGAAGACCATCGACTGAAATAAAAACCCCAGAGAAGTTTCACATAATAGAAAAGAACCATCATCATATTCAGCAGGTAAGGGAAAGCACATACCCCAACTTCTCCCAACAATCAACATGATGAAGATTAACTGAGGAGTTCATGTAATTTTTCTTCCATTCACTCCTCTAAAGGGCACTGAAATGAGATCATGTTCACTCTGACGAGAGGGAAGAACACAATAAACATAAAACTTATGACAAGAATTGTCATGCATGATAAGATTTCATCTATTCCACTGAGTTCCTAAATGCACTAAACATCCTAGGAAGATCCACTCATTACTTGCAGCTGAAAGAATGTACGACTGTAATATTTCCGACAACATCGATCTTAGCCCTGGAATGTGCAACAGCATAAGGCTTATCATCACACATTTGGATCACTGAAGCAAATGTACTCAAAGGAGGTAAGATTGGCACTAAGGTCCTGATATCTAGGATGAGTCCTACTTCAAAAGCTTCACAATAGCCTTTCTGAAGGTAATATCCAACAATAACAGGCTATGTGAAGACTATTAATTGAGAGAAGGCCAATCCTTAATTAAGCTGGATTATATTTGCCAAGACCAGTTTTGAGTCAGGCCAAAATATGTAGCTTTTATCTAGAGTTAATGTGCTAAAACAACCAAGGTTCCTAAGACATAAAGATTATAATAAAGATGCCAGCAACACGGAAGTACAGTGAACCATGAGATCTCCAATAGTCTTCCCTGAATCATTTTCTTAACTTACATATCTCGCTTCACTTTTTAAAGTAGTTCTTTTTGCATCTTCATGCTCTCAGAGAACTTCCTTCTGCATGATTAAGTCACTGGAATCATATTTCCTGCCCCTCTCTCTGTCCCAATTTTAATCTACTGAAGAAAAAAAAAAAAAAATAACCTAAAATGCAAAAAGAAACAATATCTACTACTTGATGTCATTGTTGCATTTTCTTTTGTCACTTTCACTTCTCCAGTAAAAAGAACATTTCCACTAAAATAACAAAATCCCATGCGCAGTACAGGCAGTACAACTAGCTTCTCCATGAAAATTAATGAGCTCATAATTCTTCAGCTTCCTAACACAAAACAATGATAGTCCTTGATCCTGAAGACCAGAAGTGGGTAACTGGATTGCCCCACTTATTCCATCTTAGTGTCTGCAATCCCAACTCATATTTTGAAGGCCGAATGTCGCAACCATTTTTAAGTACTGGCTAAAACTCAATTCTTTAGTTTACAGTTCCCCACAAAACTCTAGCAAATGGAAGCAATCTTTCTAGAAGCAAAATTCCTGGCTGTGAAAGAATTGAATCGAGTGAAAAACTCTGCCAAGTTCACTAAAATTACACTGGCTAACTTTTGTAAAACAAACAGAGATTCAAGCACCATTATGTGTCAAATGAGCAGTACAGAAGATGTACATACCCGATGCTAAGCTATGCTACTGCTGCCTGCAGATGGCACAAGAGTCCTCCGTGCAGGCCGGGACGACTTCTTCACATAAGTGGAATTCCACTCCCCACCGTCCTGGGCATAATAATCCATCGGGTAATCTCCAATATCGTCACTCTTCGAAGCTACACTACTCCCGCATTCGCATCCCGAGTCGCCCTTGCTGCAACCGGAATCAGCTACACAACCTGAATTCGTCTTCGAATTTCTCTCCCACCAACCAGGAACGAACCCAAGAGCGATCTCCGCCTCGAACGGTGTCAATACCGGCTTATGAAATGCATCCCCCCAGTCGATGGAAAGCCTCGGACAGGCTATCTGAATCCAAGCATCCACAGAATCCTCGAACAAAGCAATCCTCCCAGGAGTGATCTCCGACATCAAAACCACCGTGTAATCAAAGCCCTTTTCCCTCATTTTCTTCTCCAACCTCTCTAAAATCCTCGGATTACCCTGCCTCCCAAGCGTCCCCAACACGACTCCCCAACTCCTCGCGCACTCCTGCGCCTTCAATATCGCGTTCCGCCTCGATTCCCTCATCCCCTTTTGATCATACTCCTCAAGAAACAACTTCCCCATGTAGGGATCGTATCGAAAGGTCTTAATCCCCGGATTCGCTATCATAAAAGCCTCCAAGTGAAACCTCCCGTCCGCCACGAACACCGCAACCGTCCCCTCGTTCGAGTCAGACCGGACCCTCGGCGCGGTGCAGCCGAGAACCTCACCCGCCGACAGCGGCTTCGCCTGCGGCACCAAAACCCTAAACCTGCTGCCCTCGAGCTCGGTCTTCGCCGCGCGAATCGCGCCGGCGAACTGGATCGTGCCGGCGAGCACGACGTCCGACCACTCCCCGCCCAAGTTCAGCTTCAGGGTCTCCACGAGATGGGCGACGTCGATCCGAATCTCGACGAACACGTAGAGGCAAGGCACGGCGGAGGCGTCGACGGGGACGAGGCAGCTGTGGCCGTAGTGGATGAGGAGGTCGGCGCCGAGGGCGCTGGCGGAGAGGTCATCGACGCAGCAGGCGCCGTAGGTGACGTCGCCGAGGACGAAGCAGTGGTCGACGGCGGCGAAGGCGGCGAAGATGTCGGAGAGGACGAGGGAGTACATGAGGAGGCCCTCGGGGAGCTGGAGGGCCACGCGCTTGGCGCCGGCGGCGAGGATGCGGGCGACGCACTTGTGGACCTCGAAGCTGTAGTTCGCCGGGAGGAGGGCGATGGCGGCGTTGAGGGCGGCGTTGTTGAGGATGGCGTCCGGGATCTGGGACTTAATGAACCGCTTCGGCGCCGGCCTCGCCGGCCTCACCGCCGCTCCGCCGTCGCCGGCGCCGCCGCCGCAGTCCGCGGCCGTGGCCATGGCTGCGCTCACGTCCCAAGTTCGCTCGCCCGCTCTGTCTCACCTTCAGTTCGGCCTCGGAGCAGGGATCGAATTCGCGGCAGTCAAGAGAACTTTGTAATTATTTTTTTGGATTTATATATCGATGGGTTAACCATTTTTTTTTTGGATTTATTAATCACTGTCATTTTCAACAACTCAATTGAAAATTTTTCCTTGCAAAATAATTATTCCTAGCAATATATATATGGGCTGTCGATAATTGTTAAACTTGCTGCACGAAAATCATTCGAATTAATTCTTTTTGATAACGTATGTGAATCTATTTAATCATTGTTCATTCAATCTTTCTTATGAATTTGAAAGTGTGTTATTTCAGAAAATTACCAAAAAAGCTAATTCACTTCTCACGATGGCAAAGTACATTTTTCCAATATTTTATACTTACCACCAACGACGCCTAAAGAGAGCCTCGGGGAGGCTGACCCTTGCCAATGGCTAGCAAATTGATAGAACGCCTTGTAGAGACTTCTTGGATTGGGAAAAATCCCCAAATTTTCTCCCAAACTGAAACTTAAAATATTGTTTATATTTATATATATAGTAATTTTTATATATCTAATGAATGAATATTTTATTTAATCATTTTTTAAGATATGGATTGTTTAAATAAGGAGACTATCATCGGTAAATAGAGTTTACTAGTTAAAGCAAAATGAATATATATGGTGAGGCTAATAATTATTTTAGTTTAGTTAATAGTAATTTAAAATTTTTAAAAGTTTTATTGAGTAATTAATTATGATTGTTGTTTGTATTGATTTCAAGTGGTTAGAATTTGGAACAATTTTTCATGGATGATTGAGGATTAAAATTCTCTAATTTAGGTTTTATTCTACATGTTTTGAACCTTTTATTATTTATTTTATTTTACGTGTTTATCTTTTATGGATTGTTGTTATTGACAAATGAGAATCTTTCATTTTTGTTGTTGCATTCACTTTCGTTTTACATAACTTAAAATGAATAGTAATAAAAAAAACATGTTAGATCTTGGAATTAATCTTAGAACTTGTGACAAGATAGGTTCTTGGTTCCAAGTTCTAATAGATAGGTTCCAAGTTAAAAGAAAAGAAACCTATACCAACGTGTAAGTTTAAATGGAACCTATAAGGAACCTCAAACTTAGAACCTAAAACTGCTCGCCCACAATTAATAGCTGCAAGAAAAAGCTAGTATTTCATGAATTTTGACTAATCAAATTTGGCCAAATTTTAATCGGATGATTTCATTCTAGGGTTAATATCACTAAAAATCCAAAACTTGTATATTTGTGAGTTCTCATTAAATTGGATTAATACCATGAAAATCTACAAACTAATGCACCTGTGGCAAATATAAAGTAAAACTACAAAATTAGTATATCTATCAGCTACCATGTGTCATCCAACTTAATAATTTGACGGTAAAATTAACAAAGACTAATACATGGCAAATTTATACTTAGTTTGAGGTAAATTTATCATATATATACAAGTTTGGAGTTTTTCGTAATATTATCAATTCATTTTAATAGAGGGAGGGAAATTAGGTACAACCGATTGGTTCAAAAATTGCAATTATATATATATTTTTATATATATATTTTAAAGTATCGGGATCACAAATTTCTAGGAATCGAGCTAGACATATGTGATATTTTCTTCCTTGAAAATAAGATTGTCTTTATTGAATTAGATGATTACAAAGCTTTAAAACTCACAATGGCTAGTATTTCAAATAATCTAATTAGGACAAACATTGAAAAAGGATATTCAAAATTTTTAACCGAAATTTGGCTAAATTTTGATTGGGAATAATTTTTCCATTGACGTTTCATTGACTCAATTTTTGTATCTACATAAAACTCTTGACCTGATTGTTCTAAAAATGTAGTTCAATTTTTGTTAAAAGGTGTAATGATCGCGAATATGTAGGAATCAAACCGAACATAAGGCTAAGATATTTTATCCATTAAATTTCAATCACCACAATTGTTCTTAAATTATTTAGATTATTAGAAAGCTCTAAATATGTACTAAGCCGAGAATTCAAGAAATTAGGAGATCATCATTGAATTCAAGAATCTTAGACTCGAGAACACTTCTGACTTTTAGAAAGTTAGTATTTCATTATCTTTCAAAATCAAGAAGCATTGTGCCGGATGATTTGTTGATTTGGACTTCTCCAAAGAGAGTGGAGATAGCGTATTGTCTATCTAGTTTGAAAAACTCCGAATAAAATGAGGGCATGAACATGCAAAAATAGGGATGATCAAATCCCAATGTACTCTAGTCCTACATGGGAAACGAGAACCAAACCACCTGATCTACGGACTAGACCAGATCGAGTTGGTCTCAAACAGTTCAATGGAATTTATGTGGACGATTTTCCTTTCTTTCTTTTGTTTTCCTATCATCTCTTCATCGTGAGAGGCTAGCCTAAGTAGATTGTTTGCAAATAAAACCAAACATATTATAGCACTTGCTTCAAGACAAGGGATGTTGGGGTGGATAGGAGGGCCAAAGACAATGACTTGAACAAAGCCTACAAGAAGCTGGCCATGAAGTGGCAGCCCCACAAGAGTATGACCTTAAAGGCCAAGTGCAAGCAAATCTTAGAGGCATATAAGGTGACAATCTTCGTTCTTTCAATATTTACCCATTCTTGTTTTGCCTGCTTGTTTCGATTCCAGCAAGTTCTTTTCTCCCCCTAATCGATTGGCATGAGAGCTAAGAAGGAAAGAGGAGGCATGACAGGCAGGCAATTCGTTAGGGTTTACACATACACACCACCAAACACCAATTTTTCTTTAAGAAATAAAAATAAATTAAAAAAATAAATCGACCCTAAACTTCAGTCTCGGAGGTCCGATTCCCATACTAGAACTGAGTGATAAGGTTGATAATATTATTTTGCTATCGGAAGGTTAGATTGAAGTATGATTTGATTCTACTATCGGAAAATCATATTAGAGTAGGAGATATAATTTGATTTTGCCATCGAAAGATTAGATTAGAGTAGGAGATATGATTTGATTTTAATTATTCTAGTTGCAGGTTAATTGATCCGGTAAATCCGTAAGATTTGACATTCAAGATATAGAATATGAAATTTAGTTGTCTTCTTAATATAAATAACAGTATGTACTATAGAAGCAAAGTGTACATTATGACTTTTAGTGAAGAAGATTCTTCTCCTAGGGAATTTACCTTTGAATCGTTGCTTTCTTAATTCCTCTGATTTTCTTCATGGTATCAGAGCCTTATACTAAGAGTCGGTTTTATCATATTTGTTTTTATCCTTTTCCTTGAGTTCATCTATTCTTCATCTACACAATCATGGCGAAAAACCCAAAATCAAGATACCCATACCCTATACATAGAAACCTCTCAAACTTTGTGACTATCAAACTTTCCGAAGGAAATATCCTTCTATGGTAGACATAATTTCTTCACTTCATTAGAAGCCAAGATATGTTGGGTTTCCATCAATGGTCAAATTCAATCTCCACCACCTAGAATCTCACGCACAGAAGGGGAAAATTGTGAAGATGTCCTTAATTCGGAATATCAACTATGGTATTGTACCGACCAACTTGTGTCGTTGTGGATCACTGGATCCATGTCTGAGGATGTGCTAGGACTCATAATCGGTCTTGAATAAGCTTTTGAGATATGGAATACATTGTGTGATCGTTTTACTCAAAGATCTATGGCCAAAGAATTCGAATCAAGAGGTAAACTTCAATCCTATCAAAAGCATAATAGGCTCTTGACCGAGGATTTGCATGAGTTCAAATTAATCAGTGACCAGTTAAACATGATTAAGAAACCGGTCGATGAAATCACAAAGGTCTTCAATGTTTTAGGTCTCAAAAGTGACTATGAGACATTCAAGACAATTATGTATTGTCTCAAACTCGAGTCAAGCTACAAAGATGTTATTGCTGAGCTCAAGAGATATGAAGTGTGACATCAAAATTATTTGTCGAATCAAATAAACCCTAATTTGGCATTTACTAGTGAAAAGATTGATCAGTCTAAATTGAGCAGTGAATTTGATTCGGGTTCATTTAATTCAAAATTTTTTTTGGCTGGCCAAAGAAATGTTAACTGAGGTTTTGAAGGAAGAAATGACAAGTTTGACAAAAGAGGAAGAGGATATGGTGGAGGTTCGGAAATTATCTCAAATTCCATAACTATGGACCTTAAGGAACTTTTGGTGATTCATCTGTTGGTCATCAATCTAATAAAAATTACAAACCAAATTCACCTTCACAGAATCAAGGCTTCCGTATACAAACACTACGACTAAGGTTGCTAATTCAAAGGAGTATTCACCTGTAGGTGGTAATTCTACTTTGGACAGACAGTTTTATGTGGATAAGACGAAACTTCAATGTCAGATATGCAAGAGGCCGGGACATGACCCTTTACATTGTTGGTACCACTTTGATAATTCTTATCAAAGCAAGTTGATACTAAATGCCTTAATTGCTCTTCACTGGGAGGATGATCAAGGAGGAGTTTGGTTCCCAGATTCTAGGGCAATAACCCATATCATATCATTGACTAGTAATCTCAATTCTTTCTCTACTTGCTATGGTTCAGACATGGTAATAGTGGGAAATGGAGTTTGTTTGCCCATTACTCATAGTGGCTCAACATCTTTTTCTACTAAATTGAATTCATTTCCTTTAAATGAGGTTTTGGAAGTCCCAGAGACTAAGAAAAACTTGAGTTTGGCATCTAAGTTAACTAGCAATTACCCTTGCTTTCTAATCTTTGATGAACTTGGTGTGTTTATCAAGGACCATTTGACGGATTCGGTAATTAATCTGGGAAAGAAATGTGGGGGCCTTTACAAGGTGAATAGGCATGGTACTCTTAAAGAAAGCGAACCACTAGTAGTGAAGTCTAGCACATTTGGCTTGGACACTTAAACTATCAGATAATAAAATTTCTAGAGAATAATAAGATCAAATCTACAAAGGTGACAAAGATAATATATGGAAGCTGCCGGGTTGGAAAAAGTAACAAGCTACCTTTCAATATCTCGGAGTCTCTAACTGGTAAACCACTTAAAAAATCTATTGTGATGTGTGGGGGCCTACCCCGGTAGAATCTTTTCAACGGTTTAAATTCTATCTAGTCTTCAAAGAGAGTTTTTTATGGTTCTCATGGGTGTACCCAATGAAGAGAAAGTCTAAGTTATTTTCCATCTTTGTCATGTTCCAAAAATTTGTTGAGAACCAATTTGAAAGTCGAATCAAATCTTTCCAATGCGACGATAGAGAGGAATTTAATAGTAGCTAGTTTGTTAATCATTTGACCGAGAAATGAATTAAAATGTTGGTCTCCTACCCATATACGCCATAACAAAATGGAAAGGCCAAATGAAACATTAGCACATGGTTGAGTTGGGTCTTTCTATACTTTATCATGCACTAGTACTGTTGGTTTATTGGGTCGATGCATTTTTTACTGCTATATTTCTCATCAATCTGCTACCATCACTAGTGTTGGAAATGAGTAGTTCATTTGGTAAGCTCTTTGGTAAAAAGCATGACTATAGGTTTCTTCGAGTCTTCGAGTGCGAGTGCTATCCACATCTTAAACCATATGGTGCAACAAAGTTTGATCCACGCTCATTACCCTACATTTTTCTTGGGTATAGTTAGAGACATAAAGGTTATCGATGTCTTTATTAACCTACAAGAAAGGTGTATGAGATTCCCATTTTCTAATAAATTGGAGACTATTTTTCCTTGGTATTCACAGTTGTGTCAGACTTGGTTACAAGGGGTAAAATTTTTTACTAGACAATCTGGAACAACCAGAAAGTGAAGGGCAAACATCACAACACATGTGCATGAGATTTCTATTCGATGATAACAACTCTGGACAACAAAAATTATGCGCTGCCTTATGAGACAAATATGTAACAACCACAGTTGGGTTCAAAAGAACCATGCATAGACTGTGAAACACATAAAAAAGCAATAGTCTCTGCCTCAAGTGATATACTAGTTCCATCCACTCAATAATAGTCTACTCACCCAATGCAAACAAGGTTGAAATCGGGAATAAGGAAGCCTAATCCGAAGTATGTTTTCTATGCGATCCGTGAGATTCCAAAGGAGCCGAAAACAATTAAACAAGCGCTAAGTCATCTAGGTTAGAGGAAAACTATGATAGAAGAATTGGAGGCTCTCAAATTAAATCAAACATGGGAGCTAGTACCAAGATCTTCAAATATGAATATCATTGGATGTAAGTCTATGTTCAAAGCCAAGTTGGATGCGAAAAGAAACCTTAATAAACAAGAACAATTAGTGGCGAAAGGGTACTATCAAGAGGAAGGCATTGGTTTTACCGAAATTTTCAGTCCTGTGGTTAAACAAGCAACCATAAGAATTGTCCTCTCCATGGCAATTGTTAAAGGATGGTTTATCCATCAATTAAATGTGAAGAACGTGTTTCTTCATGGGTCTTTAAATTAGATGGTGTTTATGGGAACAACTGCCAACCTTTATGAGTTCTATGATGCCTAATTTGGTTTGTTTATTCAAGAAGGCATTATATGGCTTAAAACAAGCTCCGTGAGCTTGGTTTGAAAAATTCAGCAACTTTTTGCTGGAATAGGGATTTCATCACAGCTCTACCGATCAATCGTTATTTGTTCTTCACATGGGTCAGCACACCTTGGTATTATTATTATATGTTGATGATATTATTTTCACGAGCAGCTCATCATCTTTACTTTGGGAATTAATAGAAGTTTTAAGCATATATTTTTCAATGAAAGATCTCGGACGACTTTAGTATTTTCTCGATATTGAAGCCAAGTTTACTAGTTTGGATCTATTTTTAACACAGTCTAAGCATGCTGGTGATTTGTTGCAGAAAGCATAAATGCAAGACATTAAGTTTACTGAGACCCCATTGCCTATCAAAACTCATCAAACAGAACAAGACATGGAATCTTTTCATGATCCTCATGCCTTTAGAATTCTTGCGGGTGGATTACAATATCTAATGATCACAAGATTGGACATCTCTTATTTAGTAAATCAAATATGTTAAAAAAAGCATTCTCCTATGAATGGCCATTTCAGACTATTAAAATGGGCATCGCGGTATGTAAAAGAAACAACAATTGGGGCTTTATCTTCACTCTAATGGCACACTGAATCTATATGGGTATGCAGACTCTGATTAGGTTGGCTATTTTGAGACTCGTAGGTCAACGACTGAGTTTTGCACTTTCTTGGGATCGAATATCATTTCATGGTCCATAAAATAGCAAGTGACAGTGTCAAGGTCATCAACAGAAGCTGAATATAAGCCCTTAACTTCTGTCACAGCGGATCTTATATGGATCTCTTTTGTATTGAGAGATTTGGGTATTCTGGCTCATAGATCTGACTCTGCTTTATAGTGAAAACTACCCGGCCATTTCATTGATAGCAAATCCAGTCCTTCATGCAAGGACAAAGCACATGGAGATCAATTTTCATTTCGTCCGAGAGAAAGTTGCTCTCTAGTTACTTGAAGTTCACTATGTTCATGCTACTCATCAAATTGTTGATATATTTACAAAAGCTTTACCGCGCTTTGATCATTGTAGGTTACGATACAAACTGAGACTAAGTTTTCCACCTAACCCCAGTTTGAGGGAGGCTGATAAGGTTGATAATATTATTTTGCCATCGGAAGATTAGATTAGAGTAGGAAATATGATTTGGTTATGATTATTCTAATTGAGGGTTGATTGATTCACTCAATCCGTAAGATTAGATATTCAAAATATAGAATAGGAAATCTAGTTTTCTTCCTAATATAAATAGCAGTATGTACTGTAGAAGCAAAGTGTGTATTACGGCTTTCAGTGAAGAACATTCTTCTCTTGTGAAATTTACCTTTGAATCATTGCTTTCTTAATTCCTCTTATTTTCTTCACTGAGAACCCAGAAAATCATCATTTCCAATTTTATGGAATCGGGAATTGTATAGACACCTCGGGAATCACCCATAACCGACCAATGTGCTCCAGTCTAGACGGTTTCCATTTTGAGTGGTTCTATATGATCACCCTTGTGTATAAACATTATGATTCTAGTACCCATGCATACAGTATTTTAACGGTTTAATGAAATGAGCTCACAAAAGAAGATGCTCGTTCTATGGTCAAAGCAAAATAGTTTCAATTGACTAGTTTATTTCCATATCAAGATAGCCATGTCCCATTTAAATGAGTTCCTGCTTTGGATTAGTCTTCAACCTTTAGGCTATTCTTACCTAACATCTTGCATAATCGTAAATGGTTATGGTCGGCCCGGTTAGCCTCACTTGGTCTAGGGTTGCCCTCGCCTACCATAGGTGAGGTGCAACTGGGAGAGAGCAAGCCCCCAGATAAGCAAAGGTATCGTTAGGTGAGGCTAGCTAGCCCGACCATGGCTTGTGGTCGACTAGTCACTGCCAAAAGAAAGAAAAAAGGAAAAAAATAATATATATTATTAAAAAATTATCTATATCAGTACCGACCGTAGGATGGTCAGCGTCCACGTTAGCAAATTATGATCAAAATTGGTCAGATAAACTCAATTGACAAAACGTAAAAAGATTTAGAACTCAATTGAAAATTTTGAAATATTTGTGGCTGAATTGGTAAAACTCCAATAAGTTTAAACATTTTTGGACAATTTTTCCCCATTCTCTTTGGGTTGAAGGAAAAGATTGTTTAAAGAAAAGACAAGAAAGATTGTCATTTGGAGAGGCCCAATATCTGAGTTGGATATATCATTCAATGAATGAACTGATTACTTATACAAAAGGGAATAGCTAAAGACTCGGGGATATCTCAAGTTCTTGACTATGGTATAGACATTGCTGTGCAATATCGGCTACCTACCAAAAGGCCCAATCTTGGACAAGTCGAAGTTGCCACTTTTGCAATTCTATGCCTGCCTATATTGGGGACAATGTACATCGTACGGTAATCCAAGGTAAATTGCTCGTTAAGCTGGTTCTCCTCCTCCTCCCCTTTTCTCTTCAAAGCTTTCTTTGATCACTTCGCTCTCCTTTTGCGCCAACTCTCGAACATTTTCGCCCTCCTTAATGCCGTTCTTGTCAAGAGAGGCGACAACAATCTCGATGGATTCAGATTCACCAAGACCGGTCGATGGCACTAATTGATTCATCCTCTTATTCTCCTTTTTTTTGCCCCACAGCACCGCATAGAGACCGAGTACTATGAGCCCTGAACCTAGAATGCTGCCATCGAAATAAATCGAGAATTTCAGATATCCTTGTGTTAAGTTATTCGAAGGGTTCAGATACTTTAAAAATACACATATTTCTATCAATATATATACCTTCCCAAGTGCAATTTTTCGTCCAACACCATAGACCCCACCAACGCCACGGTCACCAGCATAAGAGGATTAAAAACCGACACAAAGACTGGTCCTCTCATCCGCACGCACCAAGTGATTAGAGCATAGCACAATCCGGAAGCGACGATCCCCTACAACACCAAAACCAAAATCGCGCCAACACAAGGGTTGACGGGTCAGCTAACGACACATGCTAGGATAGTTCGATAATCGATATTAAGCCCTAATAAATGCACACAATATTAGAGAATACGGTGTTTGTCATAGGTATACCGAGTATGATACGGTGAGGAGCCTGATGTTCCATCCTAACTTCCATTGGCTCCAATCCCTTTCTCGACACAATGCGTAAACCACTGCTTGGATTGACCCCATGAAGGTCATCAACGCTGTGCTCGTGTAATGGCATGGGAACCTCTCACTCATCTTGGCCTGTCAAACAAATCATTCTTCATAATGATTTCTAGTTACTGAGAAACAACACTTAGCGATGTGCACATGAAATATTATCTTCATTTTAACTATACAATTTGTTTATTTCAAGCAAAAAACTGAACGTTTTGATAAGCTGGTAGGTGTCACCTTCATGGTTATTTGGATGGGAGACGTCGGGATTCAAACATAGAATTCGCACATCACTCGCTTAGATCTATTGAGACAATAATAAGTGAAGCATCGAACAGGATAAAAAATCCGCGTTCTATGAAAAGAATCTTCGGGATGTATGGACGCGCATGCAATCATTTCCCAGACAAACTAGAAGAAACTTGAAAAGGAAAAGGTGATCGGCACTAGAAAGATCTCACACAGTGAAACGAAGAAAAATCGAAGGCGGCAACATGAAGACGTATCGAGAAGAAAAGGCGCAGAGACCCACCTGAATGATCAACCACAAAGCGTAGCAGAAGCAGCTGGCCACGGCCAAAAGCGATCCCAGGAGGAGATTGCTCGAACCCTCCTGGCCCTGCTGGGTCGCCGCCACGTGGCGCAAGAGGTTCACGTGCGTTGACCACATGTTGACCTCCGTGCCCTTGTAGAACGTGAGCAGCATTGCCCCACCTATCCCCATTAATGTTCCCGCCACTTTTGCCTTCCCTGCAGCTGTCCTCATCTTCACCTTTTCCAACCTAATTTCGATCGACCAACGTGAACACGGAAGCAAAACCACGCTCCACGTCAGAAGAAAATCCCAGCTGAAGATCCCCAAAAATATTTGCCATGGTCGATTCTTCTAAATTATAAGGCGATTACATATCGAGGAATTTGCATGAGAACATACCCAAGAAAAACGGCCAAGACGAAGGTTACCGCTGGGACGAGGTTGGCCATGGCCGAGGCGTAGGTTGCCGATGTCATTGACAAGCTTGCTAGGTACAAATTTTGCCCCAATGATCCCCTGCAGTTCGTTCAATCGGAGTTAACAATACAAGACTAGAAACTTCCCCATGCGTGAACACCTGCGTCCTCCATATTAATGTTCTAGACGTCTCTGTTGTAAAAAAACATCTAGCAAAAATCGTATCTTGTCTGCCGCAGTTGGAAACATGGCTTTTAGGCTATTTTGATAAGTGCTATCTTATAGCACCACAAGTCACTAAGCATTTCCCGTCTGTTATAGATTAAGCAAAACAAAGGGCATGGTAATCAAGAACCTGAATATCAGCGCATCCAGAAACATATACTTACCCGAATAGCCCAGAGAAGAAGGCTTGCACAAGCACTGTCCACGTTATCTTTGGCCTGCTCTTCCAGTTATAAACAGAAACACGAATTCAGTATATACCTATACACATTAGAATTTGGTTTAACAAGAGAAGTGTGTTGTGGTGTGTGACCTTTCTAAGAAGAAAGCCAGAGGGGCCATCAAAAGTGTCGCGAATATGAAGCGGTAGGCGACAACGAGCATCAAGTTCATCCCGTCGCTCGCGGCGAGCTTGTACAGTATGTTGACGCCGGCAAACGCGACCTGGACGACCACCATCATCAGCAGGGCCTTCATTCCGTGCATGGCCTCGGACAAACGAGACATCGTCATCTCTCTCTCTCTCTCTCTCTCTCAAAATTTTGGTCCTTGAAGGAGTATGGAGGAAGTATCTTTATCAAACGTGAAAACAAGATTTTGGTTCCTTGAAGGATATGAAGGAAGTATCTTAATCAAACGTGAAAACTAAAAAAGATGGGATTTGCTAAATCTTTGTCCTGAAAATGAGGAAGAGAGGAGAACGAATGTTGCAGGAAGACAGGAGGGGAAGTGGGGGTTATATATAATGCAACAGAGAACAAGGCCACCAGGTGTTTTGCTTGGCTATGTACTCACGTCACCATGCACTGAATCATCATCGCACGTGCCATCCCTGAGCTGGCACTTGCCAGGAAGGATAGAGAGAGAGAGAGAGAGAGAGAGAGAGAGAGAGAGAGAGAGAGAGAGACTCTATTCAGGTGTTGGCTTCTTTAATGCACGATCGCCAAACAAACGCACGGAAGTGGAGCCGCTTTTTTCGTCAAAAGCATTGCATGGCTTTGCCAATGATCCCAACGTCCACTTATATTACACCTAAGTTGATGCCGAGTATTATTTTACTTATATCATAAGTGCTTAGCTACCGATTCAAGCAAATAAAAAAATCAATTTGGACTATTAAACCACATGCTCCGCCGCTTGTGCAGGCCCCATCAATTCCTTTTGAGTTTCGGTCTTGTGACTGTACTCCTCAGGCGGAGTGTTCCACGCGTTAGCTGGGCCCTTGATCCGCGTACACCTAGGGCGAATTCTCATCATTTACAGCATGGAATACTGGTGCCGTGTTTATGTTAACTTCATACTCTCTGTTGACAGAAAGACATGGGAAATTTGCTCTATGTTGAGGGGCTACCTCGGCAGGGGTTAGGGGGACAAGGCCCCTGTCGCTAGAGAGTTTTTATAATTTGAACTCATATCTTATTGGTGGTTTAGGTTTGCGCCCATAAATAGTTACTGTTGTCTATATATGATATTATTTTCTTATAATTGATTATAGTAATAAAAAGGTGGAAGGTGCTTATTATAGTGAAAATCCTGTACTAGATGTATTCCTAGTTAATGATAAATCTTGTGTCTCGATTTCTCTTTCTCACTTTTACTTTCTCTTACGTTGTGTTTGTGTGCCTGATCTTAACATGCGTTATATATATATATATGTATGTATGTATGGATTTGTGTTCGTAGACAGTAACGGGGCAATCGGATTCAAACACTTAATTTTATCAAATCGTACGTAATTCATATTTAAGTCCTAGGATATGACAGAACTCATCCGTCATAGTGATTGTGGAGCACTCGAGTGCACATGTGAAACTGATGGGGTCATTTAACTTCTGCCTTCGTGCCTAATTTAACTAGGAAATTCTTTGAAAATAAGCTCGTTTAAACTAGGTTTAGACGTGGACGTGACGCCATATGGAATACGTGCTGGGTAAATTTTTGGTGGGGATGGGCAAATTGTCCCTGGCTCGCACAGTCTACTTGCTTGCCTTATCTAAGAATTTAAATTTTAGAGGGTTGATAGTGCTTTCACAAAATTTCATATGTTTTGACTAAGCTGGTCCTTCCGTAAATGTAATTCATTCTCTATACAATTCGCATCTATCAACATTGATTGGATAGAAAGTCAAATTTTCAAAGTCGAGCTATATATATATAGCGATCGAGGCGGGTTCCATGACAAAATAGATTACACGGACCGGGTAGCATATGATAATCCTTCTTCGTTTATCAAACGGATAGTCTTCGCGATGACATTCCATGGGGTTTTTCTTTCCTTAAACGCTGATGATGCACGAGGACCATTAAGGCCAAGTTCAAGCTTGGACTGAGATACTAACTCGACATTATTGAGCTGGATCGAATCAAGTCGAGTCAGTCGGGACTTTCCGACAATGATAGACAAGTATAGGAGCTTCAAGGAATAGATGCGATAATTTTGAAGACAAAAGAAAAGAAAAGAAAAAAAAAATAGAGAACATTCTTCTAGAAATTCCATTAGCACCGCGACGAAGTAAACGAAAGAAAGAGCGTAAAATGTCATGTGCGACATTATTGAAGGTAGTGTTTAACGTGGGAGGTGTGTCGGGGTTCATTTCGACGTGGCTTCGTTCGCAGCACGTGCAACAGTGACTGGGCGTGCTGGATGGATAGACCTTTCTTGACCAGTTGAGTGCTATCTGATTTCCACTGCCCTTTTGATTATCTATTTCCTCCACTAATGAAAGCCGCAGCCAATTTGGCTTTTTGGGTTTGAGATCTAATCTGTGTCTGTTTCTAACTTTTATCTAGAACGCGGTTCTAAAAACCATCTCGTATTGTCTTTAAAGAAAAGTATTAAAAAAAGTTATAAATCTATTATATTTGCGTCAATTCAACTTAAACTTTTAATTTAACCAATTTTTTATAAACAGTTTCACATTTTATCAATTGAATTCATCTGACCAATTTTAATTAAAAATCGCTAATGTGGATAATTTAATATTTTTTTTTGCAAAAGTTTGAATTATTTTTTTCTTTCTTTCTTTCTTTTTCCTTTTATTTTGGCTAAAAACCCTCACCAGGCAGTCAGCCACTGGGCAAGGACTGGCCGCTGGTCAGGATCGCGGTCCTCACTTTGGTCACTCCCTCGAGCTCAACGCCTCCCTCTCACTTTGAAAGTGTTTATGTAGCCTTGGTTAATTGGATTTTTTGTGTTTACCGGGAGCTTGAATGTTCGAGTTGGGTTCATTTACCGCCGTTTTTCGTTTGCTTGATTCAGGATGGTCCTCTCCAAAACCTTGGCTGGAGCGTTGCTCCCGCACTTAACAGCTCAGTCGAAAGGGGCAACAAGATCTTTCATTATTCTCAAAAGGCTTGGGATCTTTCAAATTCAAGAGAATGCTCTATACATGGGTGTTGCTGCCTTGAACATTTACTTATTGTTTCTTTAATTCCGATGAACTGATCCAACTATTCTTAAACCACCTTCAAGAAATTCGGCATTCTTAATTGTTCTTTCGGAAGATATAGGAAGCCTATTCTCATCCTTAATGATTGAATATCTCTCTCCCTCTTTCACCGGTTCCATTAGACCACCCAAGATCTAGACAGATCCAGTCCAGTCCAATCCCAAGAGCAAGTTGTCCGATTTCAAGTTTCTAGATGGGATTGGACTAAACCGCGAACCAATCACTACTAATTTGAATGGTAAAATGATATATATATATATATATATAACAAATTAGAATTGATAATGCTAAAGTTGATAATTCATCAACAATTAACTTATGGGAGATGCTATTTTTACCACCGCAAGCCCCTCTAACTCCCCCTCAAATGTTTTCTTCCCCAAAGAAGAGAGAATATGGGGGATGACATTGCAGGATCTCCTACCCTAGAGTGAATCTCTTGCCCGTTTCTTCTCTCTTAAGTCTTTTAAGGACTTCCTTAAGTCCCTCTTTTTAGTATATATACATCAAAAGGAAAAGTAAGACGATTTTATTCTGTCTAAATTGTAACGTATCAATTCATAACATCATTTATATGAGTAGTGTCCTCCCATATCGTGTAGAAGGATTCCATGGATAACAATTAGTGGAGTCTCTAGTGCCTAGGTCATATCTACAGGACCATTGGGTGAGATGTTCCATTCACAAATGTGACAATTCAGATAGTCCCTCCTTTGTACATGTATATCAAATCAGTGAAATTGACCCGGCCATGAAAAGCTACAAAAAAGGTCCTCCCAAAGAGGTTGAGTCCGAATTTGGATTCCCAACCGCTTGTTATTTGTTGGATTTCAAGATCATCGTCCTGGGATTTGCAATGAATTGTTAAAGTAGTTCCAGCCGGCAAACCGTTCTCAATGATGACATGTGCCGCGCCCCAAACATCTCCTGCAGAACTACTTAGAGGCAAAGAACAAATAAACATGAGGTTAGCTGATGAATTCATCATTGAGGGACATCTTTGCTTCAATTTCAATAGCATTCAGCTATTTAAAGGTGAGAAATGGAGGATAGCGGATCTCGTTAACTGGCTATAACTATATAACCTTTTAGTCTAGGTGGGAATTCTCATATTACCTTTTATATTTTCCTTTTTGGATAAGAATTTCCACATAAGATCAGCGACAAATCAAGTAGAATATCTCATTTTCGTGACCCTTTTCTTTTTTCTTCTTTTTTGGTGTGGAGTTAGGATTCGCATATTACCTTTTGTTTTGCCATATTACCTTTTAGTATTTGTTTACTTTTACTTTGGGGTCTCATTGGCCGCGGGTAAGGGTGCAAAAGCCCTCCCCTAGGGCGTTGCAGCCCTGCTGCCCCCAGGCGAGGGTGTAAAGGAGCTAGATTTGGGCAAGGACCATGACTTTCACCAGCCAAAATGAAAGAAAAAGAAAAAGAAAAAGAAAGAAAAAATAATAATAAATAAGAAAAAAAGAAAAAAAGTAATATTATTAAAAATGTTCGTGTCAACGCTGGTCATACCACATAGGATGGCCAGTGTTCAAGCTAGCGATTTTCAATCAAAATTAACCTAATCAACTTAATTAGTAAAATGTAAAAAGATTTAGAATTAAATTGTCACAATTGAAAAGTTGAGAATTAAATTGGCACTAATACAATAGTTTTATGACTTTTTTTTTTTTTTTTGTATTTTTTCCTCTTTTTAGATGACCGGACTGAAAAGGTACATGTGATGATGTCGTATGTACATATATATATACTTAAACGCACACAAGGCAACTCGACCAAGTACCCTGAATAAATCGCCAAATTGGAAATTCAAATGTCGATATCCAATATCTCTAATCTCCATAAAAAAGAATCCGGTAAAAATGCGTCTATAAGGTAACAAGTTTTCTCCTTAAATAAGCAGAATATTAAATAAATCTTTACAACTTTCCAGCATCGTCGACATGTCACCGGACCCGAGTTATTCCCACTTCACCGACCATCCTCGGCAATTCTCACTAAATCTGAAAAACGTCGGATTATACAGCACAAATCCACCATGGTAGGATAAACCCAATATAATGATTAATCCACATATTATCGTCTAATCCAACTTTACTGCATGGAAATATGATTGTTCTAGAATATTCAAAAGTAATAGCCTGGAAAAAATGCTATCTTAGAAATTCCTAACAAAGGCAGAACACTTATTTCGAACTCTTAACCAACCCAAGTTCCTAAAATGATAAAGTAGTATCCTCAGCACCATACTAGTGAGTCAAATAAAATAAAATGTCATTTCTAACATTTCTCAAAATGATAGTTCAACAAAGTTATTTCCAAGCATAAAGTTCAACAAAGTTATTTCCAAGCATAAAATTACCAAAATGCCCCTAGTATTCTGAAGCGACTCGACTACTTCCCTGATCTTATAAAAAGCCCATTTTTGGATATCACCAAAAAAAAAAAGCCCTTCAACGCTCTTATGTATAGAGAAATTGGCAAAATTCAAGGAAGATTGAATAACATGGCACGCTCACATGTGAGCTTTACCTATATTTTTTTCATGGTCACTTTAACAAATCTTTAATCCCTGCAAATCTCACTGACCAAAAAAAAAAAAAAATCCTTGCAAATCTCTATTTTTGCATCCTTCAGTCTTATGCATATCGTGATAATAATCTTTAAAAACTATTGCTATGTATATATAAATTCTATTTTAGAATATCCGTGTACATAATCTTTTATGATGAGATTTTGAAAGAGAATACCAATGTAGGGATCCTTATCTCCTGTTTGACTCATATTTGACAAATAATACATTAAAAGATCAATCATGTGAGGCTTATATTTGGCAAATAGGTGGTTTAATCATAATCGAGACACTATAATATTAAATGGTTATGCACACCAACAGCATCCTCATGATGCATGAGAATTCGTCCAAGTCTTGCGGTTTTTTTTTTTTTCCTACCAATTGGGGCTCTTCCTTTGCCACCCTATGAGAATGGTTTATAGGGTTCATAACCACTCTTCTTACCACATAATGCTCACTTATTCATTATCTAGATCCAGCTCTCTCCAATTTTTTCTAATTCACCATAACATTCCCCACTTATCCATATGTTGTTGAGCAGTTTTTGGATATTAAAGAGACCTCCCAGAAGGTAATTTTAATGTGGCCAATATCACCTAGTTTGCAATCAATTTCGCTATAGCACCTGCTGCTCCGACTAATTGTCCATCGTTTACAAGTTTGATTTCTATGTTATGTAAGGCCGTGCCTAAGGTATACCGGCTAAAGCGGATTCTTCTTTTTGATCAATGAAATCCCTTTTCGAAACTGTAAAAGCTTCTTCCAAAGCATATGGCTTTCTAGATGTAAATAATGATATATATACAAATGAATCTTAAAGATATATATATCTTATAATAAAGTACCCCATGCATAGATATAGAGGAATCTAAATCTACTGAAATCACTCATGTCATCGTCTTCTACATTTTAGGTCTTTTTGTTCCGTCATATGCCTTAAGATTTTTGTGCCTTTTTTCACCGAGTGGGGAGAATCTTATCTACGTTACAATATTCATCCCCACAAAGGTAAACCTTCTTGACTATTTCTGCCAAAATAATGTTCTTTTCTATTTAGGCGAAGTAGTTATATCAGTTTAGTTTTCTCTGCTCTGTTCATTATTACATCCCCGTCCTTGCCTTGAAATGACCGATAAGTCTTTGCAAATCAACAAAATAAGTTTTGATGTGAGTTTTGTGGACCCATAAGTAAAACCTTTTTAGGTGATGATTGTTTATTGACAAGTCCATTCACGTTATTAGAAGAAGAGGGGAAGGAAGACTGAATCATTCAAGGTAGATTAGATTAGGCTCATGTTTTTTCCACCCCTTAAATACCTTTAGATACATCCTAAGATTTAAACGGTCCAAAATAACCCTCAATAAGGCTTTATTAATGGTAAGATTAATAATAGAGGCAAAATATACCTTAAACATAGATCAATCAATCTAATATTTTTATCAACTTTTACTCACTATTATTCATTATTCTTTTACGTTCAAATCAGAGAAGTTCATATGTTCTCTTTTCTAAGAGAATTATCTAAGATTCGAGTATTTTAATTAATTCACAAGATTTTGATTTAGAAAAAGAGTGTCGGATACCCGGAGTGCCAAAACTTGGCACGGGGGATATTTAAGTGCCAAAAGTTAGGAACGTGACACTTAAGTGCTAAAATCGGAGCAAAATTGATCACTTAAGTGCAAACGGTGAGAAAATCCAACCAAAATACTAACGTGACGGATTTTCGACGAGGTAAGTGCAAAACGGCGTCGTTTTG
Source organism: Eucalyptus curtisii (assembly GCA_017140595.1). Taxonomy (NCBI): domain Eukaryota; kingdom Viridiplantae; phylum Streptophyta; class Magnoliopsida; order Myrtales; family Myrtaceae; genus Eucalyptus; species Eucalyptus curtisii. The sequence goes on along the minus strand of CM029500.1, from coordinate 6,610,266 downwards.
CACGCTGACATAACTAGACAAATGCAAAAATGATGTCGTTTTACTACTGACGTGCTAAAAAATAAATATAAAAATTAATTAAATTAAGTTTAAAACTAAATTTATTTAAAAATTTTAAAAATATAAATATAAATATTAAAAAAACAAAAACAAAAGGGAGGAAGAAGACGGCCGAGGACCGAGCCCTCCCAACCGCTGCTGCCTCCCCGCTGTCACCGGGAAGGGTCAGCGACAGTTTGGGGGAGAGTCTACCAAGGCCGTCGAGCCCTAGCCAGGGGCAACCCCGACCGATCGGCAATGAGGGCCCGCGAGCCCTCGCCCGGATCGAGGGCGAGGGGTCTCGACCCTCCCCCAAATCCGGCAAGGGTCAATGGCCCTCGCCCAACCAGGCCAAGGAATGCCACCCGTTGGGGGTCGCCTCAGCTAGACGAGCGAGGGCTGCCACACACTAGGGGCCCGTCCGCTGGGGGCTCACCCCAGCCAGCGTTAGCCCTTGGTCGAATCAGGCGAGGGCTCGCTGAATCTGGGTGAGGGCCGCGACCCTCACCCTAGATCCGGGGCGAGGGCTTGCGGGCCCTCGCTGCCCGTCAGCCACGGTCGCTGGCCACGGCCCGGCGACCCCGGCCGACCCCCCCAATCGTCGCAGGCTCTTCCTAGCGATGGCGAGGGCTCAACCCTTAGCCTTCTTCTTCCTTTTAAAAAAAATATTTATTTATTATAATTTAATTTAATTATTTTTATATTAAATTCAAATCCACGCCAAAATGATGTCATTTTTGGGCTGAATCAACTCTTCGGCGAACCATGTAAGTAAGAAAAATAATAAAAAATTACCACGTAAAACTTTCGACGAGGTTCATCGGAGGTGGCACTTAAGGTCCTATTTGGTAAATTTTGTTTATATTCCCTAGAATAACTATTTCTGTTATTTTGTCTTAAGGAACGAAAAAAGAACAGAAACCCGTTTGGTAAAATTTTTGTTTCTGGGAACAAAAAATCTTTTTTTTTTTATTCCTTAGAATCAATTTGGAACGGAAACAAGAAGTAGAAAAAAGTAACTTCTTTTTCCCGGAAACAATTTCTTGAATCTATTTTTTCTCTCTCTCTTCTCTCTTCATCTCTTTCTTTTCTTCTTCTTCTTCTTCGTCTTGGCCGATCACCGGCCTTAGCCATGGCTAGCACCGATGACTGCCCAAACGAGGACCAGTGACCTCGCCAGAGCATTGCCGGCCCTCGAAAACGCCAAGCCACGATGAGGCTCGTCCGCCCGAGCCTCGCCGTGGCTAGGGGAGGCTTGGCCTTATCGGGCCACCTCTAGGATGGTGTCGCCTAGCAATGGCCCGGTGAGGCTGAGCCTCACCTGGCCACGACGAGGCTCGGCTTCCCCAGCCGACGCAAGGCTGGGCCTCGCCCAGATCTAGCGAGGTTGAGGCTTGCCGTGGCTAGGCTTGCCGTGGCCAGGCTAGCCTTCGGCGAGCTCGCTAAACCTCACTCAGCCGGTCGTTGGCCAAAGAGAAAAAGAAAAAGAAAAAAAGGAAATATATATATATATATATATATAATGAAAGAATTAAAAAAAAAAATCTAAGAATCCTACCAAACATTTTTCTATCCCAAGAATAGAAATTTTGGAAAGTTACAAAACACGTTCTTTTGTTTAGAAATTGTTCCCGCTAACAGAATCAGAAAAAACCATTTCTCATCAAAAATTGTTCCCCAAATTAGAATCGTTACCAAACGCACACTAAGTGTCCCACTTTTCAAAAAAATAGCACTCAAATGTCGCTTGCCTAACTTTTGATACTTAATTGTCCCTCGTGTCAAGTTTTGACACTTGGGGTGTACTTCTTCCAAAAGAATAGTAATAAGGTACATTTGTTTACAATGTTTCTCTAAAGTTCATATTTTTACCAACTTTTGAGTGCCAGATAACCCAAGTGCTAAAAATTGGCACGGATGAACACATAAGTATCAAAACTTTCAAAATGTATACTTAAGTGCCAAAATTAGAGAAAAAATGAACACTTAAATGCCAACAACGAATCATGTCAAATTTCCAATGAGCCACGTTGGATTTTCAACAGCCACGTAGATCGATTTTATCAATAAAATAATATCATGTCGGATTTTTGACAAATCTCACCAAAGTTGGCAGTTAAGGGTCTGCATGAGAACATTTCTATTCCTAAGAATTTCTATTCTTTTGTTCCCCGGAACAAAAAAAGAACAGAAACCCGTTTGGTAACGCCAAGTGGATTTCTATTCCCTAGAATAGAAAAGTTAGCCCCGGAATAGAAACGAAAACAAAAAAAAAAAAAAAAATTGCTTCTTGTCCAGGGAACAATTTCTAGAAATAAGCAAATTTTCTTTTTTATTCTTGCTTTATTTCTCTCTTGTCATGGTCACCTCCAACCGCCCGAAGCCACCACCGATCGCCGCCCGCCGCCGCCGCGTCGGTCGTGTCGTTGGTCGCCGCCGCCGCCGCCAGCGCCGCCGGCCGCGATCGCCGCCGCCACCGTCAAAGTGAGCAAGAATAAAAAAACAAATAAAAAAATAAATACAAAAAAAGAAATAAAAACAAATAAATAAAAAAACAAATAAAAAACAAATAAATACAAAAAAATAAATACAAAAAATAAATACAAAAAAACAAATAAATACAAATAAAAAACAAACGCAAGAAAATAAAAAAACAAATAAACAAATAAAATACAAAAAAATACAAGAAAATAAAAAAATAAAAATACAAAATACAAAAAAAAAATAAAAAAATAAATACAAAAACAAATAAAAAACAAAAAAATACAAAAAAAATAAATAAACAAATAAATACAAAAAAAAAACACAAGAAAATAAAAAAACAAATAATAAAAAAAATAAAAAATAAAAAGCAAATAAATACAAAAAGAAGAATAAAAACAAATAAATACAAAAAAACAAAAAAACAAAAAAAGAGAATAATAAATAAATAAATACAAAAAAGAATCGTTGCGTTACCAAATGCATTTCTATTATTTTTCTATTCTAATAGTAGAAATTTTGTGCAGTTAACAAACGGGTTCTTTTGCTCAGAAACTGTTCCCCGGAATAGAAATAGAAAAGAACTATTTCTAGAAAAAAACTCTTCCCCAACCAAGAAATTTTACCATGCGCACCCTAAGAATCCAATTTTCAAAAAAAAGTGATATTTAAGTGTACTTTTTCAAATTTTTGGCACTTATTTGCCCACCCTTATTAAGTTTTGACACTTGGGGTATACTTTTTCTGGAAATCAACTCATGTCCAATGCATACCAAGCCTTCTGGGAAATTCTAAAGATTTATTTAAAGGGTGCGCTTGTTAAGGAGAAGACCTATTGCTTTTACTTATGCCTGGAGACATTAAACTTATGAATACAGATTCACTAGATTATTATTATTTTTAAATATAGATAAGAAATTATCGAGAGATCTTGAATTGTCTATATTTGAATTCCAATTTGATGACATATTCAAGGTATATGGTATAGTTGCCTTGAGTATAAAGATCGCACATTGTTGACGCCTAAATTTTGATTAGGCTATTAATTAAGCCTTAATTTCTTTATTTTTCCTTTTTCAGATAATAAAAAAAAAAAAAACAAAAAAATAGTAAAAACAAGAAACACAAAAAAAGAAGCAGCCCATCGGGCCGGGCCTTGCACCTAGCCCCCTCTTCTTCTCTTCCGCGCGGGCCCTCAGGCTCATTCTCTTTCTTTTCCTTGGCCCGACCCTCCCTGCTTGTCTTCTTCCTCTGTTGTCTTCTTCCCTTATCAGATAAGCAGCACGCGCCGGAGGCCGGACGCGCGCGACGTCGGAAGGTGGGAGAGGATGGCGATGTGCGACGTTGCAGGCGGAAGGGACGCGTCTTCAATGCAAGGCGGCCTAGCTAGAGCCACCTTGGTGGATGAGACACCGGTTCGGCTGGCGGAGGTCGTTCGGTGCGCGAAGACCGGCGGTCGAAGCTTCGTCGACCGGCCGCCCCCTTGCCTATAAATAGCAGGCCATAAGCTCCGTCGAAGGGGACGGCGAGCTCGGAGACTTTCCCTTGAGAGACTTCAAGGGAGACTCAAAGAGCGAGCGCGCGAGAGAAATCTGGTCGTGAACTCGAACGACCTCCCTTCGAGAGACTTCGGGGGAGGCCGATGACAAGCGAACCCGGAGAGAGAGGAACCGGCGCGAGACGACGGAGACATCGAAAGCTTGCGAGCGTCGGAAGCTCCCCTCGAGAGACTTCGAGGGAGGTCCGAACGCCAGCAAGCCCAGATCTGTGAGCAGTTGAAGCCGAAGGAGAGGGGAGGGTTCTGGATCCGTGAAGAGGGCCTGAAGAGGAGAGGAGATCGGAGGAGGTCCCGTGCCCCGACGCCGCCACGGTGCCAGATCTCGCCGTGATGCCTCACTGTCGCCGCAACTGAGGCCAGGCCGACGCCGTCACTGTGACAGGTAACGACGGGTCTCGCTCGCCCCGTCACCGTCGTCTCACCCCCCTCTCTCGAACCCCATCCATCACCGGATCTCGACCTCAGTGAATTGGGGCCTTCGTCGTGTCTCCTACCGTCGCGCCACGAGCCCCATCGTCGATCCAGTTGAGCGGCCGGCTGCCGGTTGCGACGTTGCCGCCGTCGAACGCCAAGCTGCTGTTCATTTGAACCCCTCCGTCCCTCATCAGCGTCGCGAATCGCCAGATCTCGCGAACTCCAGAAAACCGGGTCAGCAAAGGGGAAGACGGGTCGAAGTCAGGTGGATCCGGGTTGGCGTCCGGGTAGGGTTTCCCCGAGTCGGGCCTGCGCGCGTGGGATGGGTTGTGTTGGGCTAGAATTTTTGTGAAGTGGGCCATAAAAATAGGTTTGGGCTTTTACGCTAAAAAAAAAAAAAAAAAAAAAAAAAGAGTCGAGCTGCGTTGCACTGGCCGTCCGCGTTACGGGCGAACGGCCCGGGTCGGACCCAACCCGGGGATCCGACCCGATTCGTTTTTATATTATTTTAATATAAAATAATATTTTAAATAAAAAATAAAAAAATAATTTATTTTCTGAAAAATAAAAAAATAAAAAAATATCCCATATTTTCCTAAAAAAAGCCAAAAATGTCAAAAAAAGCCAAAAAAAATGATTTATATTTTCAGAAAAAGATCAAAAATCCAAAAAATGCTTTTTATGTCCAAAAAAAAATGAGAAAAATACCAAAAAAATGTTTTTCCTGAAATGCATGGAAAATCCCTCAAAAATCCAAAAATGCCTTAGGATTTAAATAAGATTAGGTACCGAAAGGGCATTAGTGATTAACTAGTGTAGTCAAGTCCCCGATCCTAATTTCTCTGGTTGCGTAGGAGCAAGTATTTCTCCCGATACTTCGCTTGGGTTTCTAATCGACCCACCCCAAACCAATTAGTGGAGACTCCATTTTAAAATTAACTTACAGGTTAAAAACTTGGACTATTAAAGTTGTCAATTGGTGGACTTGGGAGAGTCTCGGGCTAAAATAGACATAGCCGAACCATTAGCCTCCGTAAGGCGCCCACCCCGATTGGGCACCGAAAAAAAGAGGTCGCGACAGCTTGGCGACTCCGCTGGGGACTTGAAGACTTAGGCCTTTTTTATCTTATTTAAATGCTTTGCTAATTTGGTTTTCTTTTTGTGTAGGTTAGTGGTTTTTATTTTATTATGTTAAAATAAAATATTTTATGATTATAAACTGTTGTGCATGCTTTATTGTTTTAACACTACACATGGCACACACAACCCGGCCGCCGGACCTGGGCCGCCATAAGATATTAGGATGGTGTTAAGAAAGATATGACCTCGAACGCGAGACTGCGTTGTAGAGGTTGCCTTTCTTTTCCTCGAATTTCTTTAGTCGAGGTTAAAAGGATACGCTGCCAACGCGAGACTGCGATCAACGGATACCCTTTTAATTTCAACAAGCCTTCATAGTTAGAAATCGAGCCGCACGTTCTATGCGCATGTCTCTGTGCTTGTCATTTTCTTTAAAAGCAAAGTAATTTATTTACTTTTACTTAGTAAAGTAATTTATTTACTTTTACTCAATCTTTTTTATTGGCCCATGGCAATTTAGGGTAGGTTTTTTCGAGTCCCAGTTTATATGCGATGGGAGAAGATGATATCCAGTTTATTTCCGCTCCTAAAGCAGAACTCTTCAGATGGTGGGGTCAATTAGACCAGTATGCCCAAGAGCGCGTGAAAGCCAAAGTCTATCATCTTCTATCGTTGATCCGAATCACTGTTCATCCTGAAGTCATACAGGCCATGGCACATTTCTAGTGCCCGAAGACGACTACTTTTATGTTTGGTAAGTTCGAGCTAACCCCAACTCTGGAAGAATATAGCATCATCATTGGAATGCCTCTTGAGAAAAAGCTGGTTAGGCCATCAACATTCATTATCCTGTTGCGTGGGTTAGCACGACTTTTAAGAACTGAAGTCCATGTTATGAGGCAAATTCTTGAAAACAACCATAAGCCTGCCCACTAGCATTTTTGATTGCCTGTTTTGAAAATCAACCCATGACCCAAAAAAGTGAGATTTTTCTCCTGGCCTTCTTCGGATTCATCATTTTCCCCATCAAAGAAACGTCATAAGTCCAAAGATGGCATGGATAGTTGATCAAATCTCAAAGGGGCAAAATTATGTCAACATGATTTTAACTGAAACATTCTTGTCCCTCAATCGTTTTAAAGAAAACACGGAAAAAGTCATGCGGGTTTCCCCGGAAATTTTACAAGTCTGGTTCTTTTCTCACCTAAATGAATATCGATGCTTTATGCAATTGTCTGAAACAAATAATTTTGAAAATCCATTACAAAAATTTATGGTTTTAGGACCATACATTCCTAACCAAAGCTGTTTAAATTGGATAAACTTCCTAAGAGACCCAACTCATGAGGTATTCCAATGGTGTGCTGGTTGGTTCCATGAAAAGAGAGCTTGCTTTGCTTACAAATGCTGTCATCCAATTTCGTTGCTCGGCCTCACCGGTGCCGTTTCCTATTTCCCATATCGGGTGGCACGACAATATGGAGCCCTTCAGGAGATCCCACCGCATTTCAAGAGGAAGGCCCCTCCACTCCTTTTCACCCATCAAAGCCATGAATACACATTCGAGATTGACATTATCGAGGAAACATGGAACAAATGCCATCGCAAAAGGATCGTGGTACCTACAGGCTTGAGGGACGGGAAATGGCCCATAACGCCTTTGAGTCCTACATCTACAACCATCGTATCCCGACAAAATGGAAGCCATTGGTCCGTCACTCAATCAGCGAGAGCAGCCAGCATGAGCAAGCAGAGCTTATGCAAAGGGATTTGGGAATAGACTGGATACATATCTCAGAGTCAGTCCAAGGAAGCAGGCATCCTCGCAAGAACAAGACTCCCCGTTGCATATAGAATAGCAGTCATGTGCTCCCCAGTATTAACTTTGTGAAAAGTTTTGTCCCATTGTTTAGGGACTTTTGTTTAATACCTAGTATTTCGTTCTGTCATTTTAAAGTTTAGATGTCAGAAGTGTGTTGTCTAAGTATGTTGTCTATAAAATCTTTTTCTAAATAAAAAAGCTAGACCATTGCCATGGGTCAATCTTTGTTTACTTTCGTGCTCATTCAGGGTTTTTGCGACGACAGGTAATTATGAATCGTTGGCTACCAGCTACCCACGAACGGCCTCACGTGATAGGGCTCAATCAGAATGATGTACAAAATCACCTTGTCAACATTGAAGACGGCGTAGGACAGATGTCCATTATCCTTCGACAGCTCTCGAGGCAAATGGAATCCACTCAAGCCAAACCCAACTCTGTAGCTGCTTTAAGCACACTTCTGGCATCTGCGAATTTGGTAGAGGATGACCAACAGGATAGACAGCTTGAAAAGATCATGAAAAAACTCAGCCAGCTGCAGGAGCAAGATCCCATGGACTTGTCTAATTACGCCGACATTAAGATCCCTGAAGAGCTCAAAACACTTGAATGCGAAAAGTATGCTGATACCTCTCGCCCAAAGACCTACTTACAGGCCTACTTGGTCCGGAGGATGATTCAATCGTACCAATCAAACCTAACTGGCCCCGCCTTGCGGTGGTACATTGTAAGGAAGATTAATCTCCTTAAAACTTAGGGGGAACTAATCGATACTTTCCGTCAAGAGTATAATGTTGACATCAACGTCGACATCACCCTGCCTTATGAAGAGCCGATAGTCGCAGAGCATGAAGAGCCTATGGTCACAGAAACGAGGGGAGATACGTTTTTAAGAACACATGCCGTATCTGGGAGAAGCCCGACCGCCCATTCTAACCTATGGCCCACAGAAGAAGATGTCAATGAAGCATTGCATGATAAATGGACGACCGAGCAGCATCCTATTATTGAGAAGCTTCCCGCTAGGAAAGGCAAGGAGCCCACAGATGAAGTTAACACTACTCAGAGCCGAAGCATGATGGGACGGCTTCTCAAGCTTACCGCAAGAGCTAGGGTCCAAAGAACGCCGACCCCCATCAATCTAGGGAGTGAAGCTCCATCATCTCCCACTCCTCTTGACAAAGTCCAACTAGCAAAACGAAGAGCCTTACTCAAAAGGTCCGGACTAGGAGTCAAGAAAAGAAAGCCTGAGCAGCTCGAGTCACTGTCTGCCACTGAACGTGGGCAAAACCTGATAATCAATGAGTCGCCACACCAAGACTTTGAACATCCCATAGGGTACAATCCTCGAGGCTACCAGTCCCCAGAGTACAACCCTGAAGACTACCAGTCCCTAGGATACAGTCCCAAGGACTACCAGTGTTATACAGATGAAATCGACCATTCATCGTATAACTGCTTCCTACCCACACACAGGGTCGAAAGCCTGTCAGAAGAGGGAACATTTGTCCTTATTCGCTATGATCCTAATGAACTACTAAGCTTGTCACCTGACCATGAGGATAACTTAAATGCCTCATCCTCATTTGGAGATTTTGACTCGGAAGAAAGCAATGGGATGATATCAGTAGAATCCAGCTTTCCTGAAGCAGCATAATTCACCACTGCAATGAATATGCAATGGGAAAACCAGTGGCCTAATCAAGACACACCAGGCCCGTCTTGCCCTCATAATATCATGACCCCCAGAGAAATATCGATACCTACTCTCCGCAAGTACAACGGCACTACTTGCCCCGTGGCTTGCAATACCTCCACGTTGAAATGAGTCGATACTATAGCCCGATGTCATTCACAACTCAGGCCTTCCAAGAAAGTCTTACAGCATTGCAATGGTTCGTCACAGCAGATATCTACCTCATGAGAGATTGGAATGAGCTGTCTTCTGCATTCCTACTTCAGTATCAAAGCCAAATTGGAACTGAACTGCCTTGCGAGAACTTGGTTTACTTTAGAAGAAGACCAATGGAGGATTTCCGAGCATATACAAGGAGGTGGGAGACTTTTATGATGCAAACCTACCCTAACCTGGCCGAAGAAGAAATGATAAAGCTGTTCACAGGAGCTTTACCTCGCAAGCATCGTTGTTGGTTACATGGGTTGCACTTCTGTAGCTTCAATGAAGTGGTCCTCTCATGCGAATACTTCGAGTCTACTGGAGGCGAGGAACTCAAAGGCGCATGATTTCAGAACCAGCACTATCAAAGTGTTCCTTTTTATAGGAGTTTTCATGGGTGTTGCTTGTTTTTATAATTTCATGTTTCTTATCTTGTCTAGTGTGCTACTGTTGCTTTTTCCATTTCAGTAATCTAATGTACAGTTCTAATATTTTGTTTTGAGAGCATTAGGCGGTATTCCAAACCAGCCCGGTGATGCTATCCAACCATGAAAAAACAATATCATCCAAGGAGAATACTGAGGGCTGGGCTTCCTCATGCTTTCTTCCCCCCGAAGTTATATACTTTTGAAAACAAAAAACAGTTCGTTATCAAAATTTTTTGTCAAAACAAGATGTTAAATCATGTTTGTTTTTCTAACTCATCCATTTCGTGTCTCAGAATATCATCCCCCTTTGACTTAGTGTGACAGGAGGCATTTGAAGCTGGCACATCGTGTGAACTCGCCGAATTCAAAGACACTCTTTCAAGAAAGTGGGGGCAAACAAAAAAGGATCATCGTGTTTCAAAGAGGGTAAGTTTTATTCCCTAAACATAATTTTGAAAATGACGTCCCCTCTCTTCTATGTACAGGAAACAAAAGATAGGACGTAATAGGCATAGGCATACGGTTAAATTCGACGCATGCACACCATGGTAGCTCAAGGCAAGATAGCCTCCTCCATGCTGCCTTCAGCCTTCACCCTTGCTTTGACGAGCCAAGAAGCACAAGGAAGAAATTTCTTCAATCCCTTTGAATTGACTACTGTCAATACGGAGAAAATCTAGACAGTTGAGGTAGTCTCTAGCCCCTTATTTCAGACGATGACTTAGGGCCTAGAAACCTCACTTCATGCTCTAGACACATGATCTCCCAAGAAGTGATTGCCATCAGAGAATTGGAAGTTTTGATTGTCCATCTCAGATTCCATAGAAGCTTGAAGTACATGACTTTGCCCAATGGTCATATAGTCAAAGATAGAAGAAAATTCCACAGAAGGAAGGCGTTGAAGATGAATCAACAACCATCAATCATGCATACATGGCCACGAATGAGGAAGGCCAATCGAAAGAAATGTCGAACTATGTCAAGACGAAGAGGTTGTCATCAACATACAGACATCCTTAGGAATCAGCAAATATAAACTCTGGGGAAGAGTAATTTAGTATCGTTTCCAATACTCCCAGTATCTAAACTCGCTTGTGACATATTTTCTCCTATTGACAGGATGCATAGGATTCAAGAATCAAGCTTAATTGTTAATTTAGGCCAATCAAGTGACTCGTATCGAATTCACCTGACTTCATGTAAAAGGATGTGTTGTCCAGAAGCCGGTTCGGTTAAATGAAAAAAAAAAAAAGAAGAAGCGCCCTACGGACACCACCGGCGCTTTAGCCTAGTGATGACCTAATGGAATGAAAATTATAGGACTTCATATCCTCCTCGTACTTCAGGTCTATTCAAACATCTGCAAACCAGTGAAGGGTAATGTTGTATCACTTCCAAGTTATTCGACTCTTGAAAGAGCTTCCGACTAACATGATCTATTTTATCTGTTGCAGGATCACTTGACCGTAAAAAACAAGGATAACAAATCAATGAGAGGCATGACAAACTCTCCTAAGCAAAATGGCATCCTGAGTAATCGCCAAAGCAAATGACAAAAAATCTTCAGGCCTCAACTCACATTTGATTTTGGCCAGACTAATTGATCTACTTGTACATCTTCTCTTCTACAGGGGCAAAAGCAGAGATGCCCGATCAGATTCCCAATCCTTAGCTGATCATTCATGTGTCATATCCCTAATCAATAGGGACAACCATCGACACCCATTTATGAATAACCCTTTTGATGTTCAAAATTAACATATTTGGAAACACCACTATGTTAACCCCTAAAGCTGTCAATAGGGCCTTTTTTGAGTCAAAACCATTCATTTGTTTTGAGAGTACAAACTCTCTCATACTTAAAAATGCGGTATGCCTTCTCCAAATGGATTTTTGCATGATGATTTTGTCTGTCTAAATCACTGATTCCATTGAGGATTATTAGAATAGACAGCTAAGTGAAGAATACAAGATTGATTGAGCATGCTAGATGAGGCGCGTCAGAATGATGACAGGCAAGCCATATCTTAAACACAGTCCCCCATTTATACACTTGTGAGATGAGTGCAGAAGATTCCATGACTGCAGGATAAAGAGTTCTCTCACGAATGGTACGCTAACCAAAATAGTGAGAGGCATTCCATTGCTCTCCCCCATTGAGCCCCATACACTGGTGAAATTTCTGTCCTACCCCCGTCAAGAACCACCCCACATTGGGGCAGATCGGAGGCGAAGCAGCATCACAAGGTGAGAAGAGAGATAGAAATTTTCTTGCTCGCACTTGCATCAATCTTTGGGTGTCTTTATTGCATATGAACACTCGCTTTAATTTAAGTGCCCTAGAATGACGAAGAGCAATTCTTTCTTTACGCACTTGTATTCATTGTACAACCCAATTGAGTCTGTAAATTCACCATCACATGGAGGCAAAACAGAAGTTACTGCCATTCGAGCAGCAAAATCAGGAGCAACGGCAAAAGATGAAGACTTAACAGTCTACAACAACGTTTGTGTTGACACCTAAATTTTGACTATCTTATTTACATGGTTCGTCATATAAAGCATTTCATAACATTTACATTTAGGTAATAATAGTATTTAATTTATCTTTAAAAGTTGTTCTAAAAAATGAAAATGAAATAAAAAATGGATAAGGAATAATCTAAAATATTTTGTTGTGGAGGGAGATTTTGAAAGATTTTAGAGTTGGATAATGGAGCTTTGTCTTTAATGGTTGAGTGAATTATCTTGGAAAATCTTCACAAAAAATTTTTTAGATTACCTTCGGCGATTGAGTCAATATATACAAATCTTCGTTGGCAGAACAAATTGATTTTGTTTTTTTTTTTTTGCTCTATAAAGGCAGGGGGCTCTCGGTTTTCGAGGGGGGAAGAGGAAATAGGTTTTCGGTGACTTTTTCCTACCGCAAAAAGTGTTGTAGAAAGGGAAAAGAAAAAGAAAAACAGGAGAGCACAAAGACGGAGAGAGAAAGTGACGGAGAGAGAGAGGTGAAAGCAAAAGAAAAGAAAAAAAGAAAAAAAAAACAAAAAGCAAAAGATGAACAACTGTTCATCTTCTTCGTGAGTTTCCACCCGGCGTCCTGCTGCCCGTCTCTTCCACGCCGCCGAGCCGCCGGTGCTGCTCCTGCGCCCCGCACCGCCCCGATCCGGCCACCAACCACCTCCGAGTCGCCAACCGCTGCTCCTCTACCGGCGATGCCGCTTCCCGATCGCTCAGACCCTCCGCCCAGATCTGCTCGAGCACCAGCAGCACCGCCCTCCACCCGCAGCCGCGAAGCCACCAAGCCGCACCGGTTCACCCCCACACGTGCGCCCACCGCCGATCCCGCACCACCGCAGATTGCGACACCCGCCGACCCGACGCCCCTTGCCGCAGCCACCCGACGTCGCAGTCCCCGTCCGATCCGTGACGTCGTTTCGCTGTCGCTTCAACGACGGCCGCGCTTGACAGCCCGACTCCGCTCCTTCCGCCCGCGACCTAGACTGGGCCACCGAGGTCCGACGCCCTCGCTTCCCCGACCCGCGACGCCCGAGCGCCGTGACCCATCTCGCTCGCGACCTCCGTCGCGCCCGACGCTTGCCGTCCCTGAGCCCCGATCCGGCGACCTGCGGCCGCCCGAGCGTCGCCGATCCTCCGCCAAAGCCAGATCGAGCTGGATCGTCGCCCCCCTCCCAGCTGCTTTGCTCCGCTCGCTGCCGAACCACCCTCACCGGAGCCGGTGACCAGCCGCGCGAACACGAAGCCCGAAAGGGAAAAAGAGAAAAAAAAAAAAAAAAAAAAAGGAAAAAAGGAAAATCAATTAGGTAGTTTTTATTTTTATTTATTTTTAGTTATTTTGCTTTATTTTGTTTATATTTTTAAGTTTAGTTATTTAAATTGGAATATTGGATGTCAATACTCATGTTTTCCCTAAGATTATTGTAATTATTAATTTGACCCTTAAGATGTTGGGTCATTTTTTTAATTGTATTAATTCTTGGGGTTTGTTGATATTTTAAATTGTTGAATCAATATAATTATTAATTTGATCCGTAAGATTTCGGATCAGATTTTTAGTTATTTTGAACTCTTGTCGTGATAATTAGGGTTAGGTTAATCGTTAATTTGACTTGTGAGACAACAGTTATTTTTTCGGTTATTTTAATCCTTTATTTTGTTGATAGTTTAGAGTTAATATTTATTTGATAAGTACTCATATTTTAGAAAAAATCAAAAGCAAAAAAGGTCAAAATCTTGCATCAAAGCATGAAGGTTTAGCAAGTTAGACATATAGGTAATAAATTAGATTTTTTTAGGATTATATTTTTAGTATTGCATTTTTAGAGATAAGTTAGTTTTAGACTTAAATATTTTTTTAAAATAGGATTTTATTGCGAATTTAGAAAAAATTATAAAAGTAAAAAAAAAGTGCATTCATTTAGGTTATTAGTTTTTTTTTTTTTTTGAATTGCATGTTTAATTACGTGTTAGTTTTAATTTCGAATTTCATAAAGAAAAAACACAAAAAATCATTGTGCATATAGGTTGAAATACATGTTTCATTTTAAATTTAGATAATCTTTTTAGATAAATTGCATTTTAGATTAAGATAATGTCTTAGTTTAAATTATGATTTAAGATGATTTAATCTTTAGTTTAAATTGGATAGAATCTTAATGTAGCTAGATCATTTTTGCATTTTTTCTTAAATTTCGAATTTCATAAAAAAAATGAAAAATTAAATTCGTCTCTGCATAAGTTAGACTCAATTTTTAGAATAGGTTGCATTTTTAAGAATAGAGATATCAAATGCACATCATTTAGTTGTTATTAGGTTCATTGAATTAGAAATGACCCGTCATTAGAATTAGGCCATTTTTAGTTAATTTAGATTGCATATTAAATTATTGCGTTTCTGCATGCCATATAGTTTAGGTCATGTCATATTAGATTATTAGAGTGCATCACATGATATTCATAAAAAGAAAAGTGAAAATCAAAGTTGAGTTTGCATGTTAGGTTTGTTTAATTAGAATTAGCTTGTTAGATCATGAAGTTAAAATGCACATTTCGATTTCAAGATAAAAGAAAACCCAAAAAATGCTTTGTGTGTTTATTTCTTTTAATGGACGTCTTTTGACTGTTTAATAATGATTGAGCACTCGTGTGGCCACTCATTTGCATGATAGGAATTTAGATTAAAATCAATCCAAGCTGCTTGCAAAAACATTTTTGAAAATTAAAAAAGAAATGGTACCGAAAGGGCACTAGGATAGTCTAGTGTAACCAAGTCCCCGTACCCTTAGTCTCGGTTGGTAGGAGTAAAATAATACTCCCATTATTTTACTTAGGTGTCTAATCGACCTACCGAAAACTGATTAGTGGCGACTCCTAGAAAATGATCATTTGCATATTTGAACCTTAAGTCGCGAATTGGTATGGGCTTGAGAGAGTCCGAGCTAAGCTTAAAGACTTAGTAGTCCATTAACCTAGTTTTAGGTGGTGCACCCGAAAAATAGGTCGCGACAGCTTGGCGACTTTGCTGGGGACTTGTGTTAAAACACTTAGTGGATTTAGGCCAATTTTTCTTTTTACTTAAAAAATGTTTTTGTTTGGCAGCGAGGATCCAGGTACGTCCCTAACATTTTTAAGGTGTTAAATGTTCTTGCAGATGGGAGGTATAAGGCGAGTAGTCTTTGCTAACATTTGTCTTGCAGGTTGGAGTGTGGGATGAATGATTTATTTTTCCAAATTAGAAGTGTTGTTTGCATTTAAACTGTTGTGCATGCTCTATTGCTTTAGCACTACACTATTTGCACACACAACCTGCGGTTGGACCTGGGCTGCGATAGGATTTCTAGGATGGTGTTGAGAAGTATACTTCCTCCAAAGCGAGACTGCTATGTAAAGGTTGACCTTCTCTTCCCCGAAAGTTTTTCATGGTGTTGAATGTGTTTTGTCCATATCCGCGAGACTGCGTGACTATTGGACATTCCATTCGACTGAGCCGGAGTTAAGGGGGCCTGACACGTTAATGCGAGACTGCAACGATCAGATCACCCTCTTAGCTCACTTTGTTAAGCCGTCTAAGTAGAAATCGAGCCTCACGTCTCATGTGCATGTCTATGTGATTGCCGTTGATTTTCTTGGGTAAAGTAAGTCTTCTATCCCTATACCATGAAATTTATTTTGTTGTACTTTTCGGTCAGTCCATGACAATCTAGGTCAATTATTGATTTGATTGATCTGTTAATTAGGAATGAAATGAGGAAATTGCCATGCAATAAGGCACTTGGAAAATACAAAAAATTTGAAATTTGTTTTCAATTCATGCCTTGGCTCTTCCTAGCTCATGTTTAGGAAATTTCGTCCTTACTGAGGCATCCTATGTCTTTGTTATCCTAGTCCATTTCTAAAAAAAAATCCTTTTCATAAAAAATATGATTGTTGTCATGAATCAGCTTTCTATTCACGCCTCGTACTTACATGTTTTCATTTACCTCCATTTAGGTGACAACGGATCCCTCACATTCATCCATTATTAGGCGATCAAAAGCTAGAATGGCCGACCAAACAGAAATGCGTGATCGTATCTCTGCTATGGAAGACCAACTCCAACAGTTGCTCGCCTCTATGCAATTCATGACAGCTCAAATCCAATCCCTCCGAGCGGATTTGACTCCCGCACCGCTCTCCCCGAGATAATAGTCCCGAAGGTGCAAGCAAGACCCAAATGAGCAATGGTGACATGCCTCGACCCGGAAGATGACCCACCGTTGGTCACTCCCGAAAAACTAAGCCCGACAATGTCCCTAAGATGGGGCAAGATGAAGTGGAAGTGATGGATACTTTGGGGCAGCCAAGTGGCAAATTCGATTATTTGGTGAAATATTCGGCTCCTCCCAGCTTTTACTTTGACCCCCGCAACATAGTTCCAAGTGGATGGGATGACATGGACGATATGACGCCTCCAAAGACAGAGAACTCTGATGACACCCTGGAAGGAATCACAGGTCTGCTTGATGACCTCTTCATAGGAGCCAATGACGAAGGACCTTCGGAAGACATGGACATTAGCCTGCAAGAGTAACTTGTTATTGTTGCACATTCCCCTGCGCGGGAATTTTTATATCTTTCTAGGAATTTTATTGCTTTTTAGGAATCATTTTCACTTTCTAGGAATCGTTTTCTATTTTTTTTCTCTTTTTAGGGGATAGGAATCATAATTTCCATTCCAATAATGTAATTCATTTGATTCTATTCAATGAAATTACAATTTTATTTCAAACTTTGAGGACATGATGGGGTACACCAAACCAGCCGGTGACGATATCCAACAATGAAAAGAAAATATCATCCAAGGAGAATTCCGAGGGCTGGGCTTCTTCATGTTTCCTCATCCAAAAATTCCCAAATAAACAAAATCATTTTTCAAGCCATTTCCAAAAGCATGCATTAGGTTAGCCATGTTTAATTTTCTAACTCATTTACTTCATGCTTCAGAACATTACTTCCTTGGCCTAATGAGAAAGCATATGAAGGCACATCAGGTTGCTCAACAAGTTTGAGAACACACTTTCAAAGAGATTAAAAGAAGACCATCCATCTTTGGTGAAAGAGATGACAAATTGGGACACTGCATATTCTAGTAGTGACATGACTGGAATGAAATCTCGATCCAAGCCAAAATGGATGTGGAGTTTGAATTCACTTTTATGCCGCATAGTATCCTATTCACGCACGTTCTCTTGTACAGGGGCAAGGGCGGATTTTCAGTCTTGACTGATGAGGACGACCTAATGACATCCATTGCTGAGGCAATCCTGTTGTGAAATAATCCTCCACATGAATGTTTAAGACCATTTTTTTAGTGTGGTAAATTGTTTTGAATTTGACAATTTTTCATGCTTAAAGCTGTTGGACTTTTTTAAAAGGGAATTTTGCATGGTGACTTTTACATGTTTTGTCCACCAAGTCCAGTAAAGAACATCAGGATGGACTAATTTAATGAATGATGTGGAATTGATTGAGCATACTAAATGAGACGAGTCGGGATGATGAAAGGCAAACATTATCCTATACACAGTCCCATATTCATTCACTTGTGAGATGAGTGTAGGAAGGTTCATATCCATAAGGTAAAGAGTTCTCTCGCAAAAGGTATGTCAACCGAAATGATGAGGGGCAATTCATTTCTCTATCCCAAACACTACAGATGATCCATTGCTTAACCACTTTGAGCCTTATACACTTGTGGAAATTCTTTTCAAATCACCCCTATCAAGAACCACCCCACATTGGGGCAAATTGGAGGGTAAGATAGCACTATAAGGTGAAGAAAATGGATTGAAATTTTCTTGCTCTCACTTGCATCAATCTTCTAGTCATGCTATTACATTGAATTCATGTGGTAATTTAAGTGCCTTAGGATGATGAAGAGCAGTCATTTCTCTATCATATACACTTATATCCTTTGCATAGCCCACTTGAGCCTGCAATTTCATTTATTTTAAACCTAGTTGATGATCATCCCCCACACTGGGGCAAGGCAAAAGGCAGATGAAGACTCTTGAAAAGTTCTAGTGTCATTCAAAGTGTAATTGCTTGACGCATGCATTATGCGCAAGAATTGAATTCAAAATACAACTAAGGGGCATGAAAAAGTAGTGTGCCTGGTAAAAGCAAGGCCGATGCCCATGAAAAGAAGTGAAGAAAAAATTCATGAGAACTAGGGGCATGAAAAAGCGGTGTGCCTGGTAAAAGCAAGGCCAATGCCCATAGATGAAAAAAGAAAGTCAAGATAGGTGACTGTCAATTACAAGAATTGAATCCCCATGGAGCAATACTCAAAGAACTCAAATGCCGAGTTTTTACAATCAATAGGGCACTTCATGAAGACAATCCCCGATGATGAACAAGAAAACTGGTGGCAATACCAAGATGGTCATCAGCTCTCACCCTTATACACATTTTTGAGCCTAATGATCATTTTGTTTCTCAGCCCATGAACCCAACCTACGTTACGTCCCTTACAAAGTCTCTTCAAATTAGGGCACTTGAATTAACGTAGGAGTTCATATGTTTATAAGCATAGCTCGAAGAAGTGTGAGCAAGATTATTTCTTTTCTCATTTTGCAGGGTTCTTGACTTGTAAATCCGGAGATGATTACAAGACTGTTCATTCAATAGCCTTGACTCAAAAAGTCCCTTTGTTAAGCCATTGACCAAGCCTACATTATGGTCCCCGTTAAAGACCTCTCGATTGGTAAGATCGTACCGCTTGCGAGAATACTCGGACTCATGTCGATATGATAAAATTGAGTGATTCTCATAAATAGCCATTCTAAATGAGAGTGAGTGAAAGTCCTTTCTAACCGAAAGTCTCTCATTTAGTATTCTTAAGAAATCCATGTCATGAGCGAAAATTGTTTTGAACGATAATTCTCTCTAGTGGAAATTTGGGTGATGCAAAAGTCATTATGCATGAACCTTGATTGAATTGATAAAAGTTTTAGTAGATTTTGAAGTATGCATTCCGAATAGCCTTAATTGCTTATTTCTTTGGTGAATGCATTTTTGTTCTAATCATGTCCGACGATAATGTTTTCTCAAAGACCCAAGAGCTCCCGACGTTCGTGTTCCTTTCAAAATGCCTCATGATAGTAGGAGATGAGAAACCATCATGAACATTCAAGGTGCATCCTTGATGTTCCAAAATTTATTTCTGCCAGAAGGTGAGAGGCCTCCATAGGATATCTAAGTTCCAGAAAACATATCCCCAAGAATCAGAGATACCATCAGGTAAGTATATCTCTACCCATTCTCGACACTTGACTCGGTCAAACTGTCCTTTATATTGACCTGGCGTGCTTTCGTAGCCCAGAGTCCCTTTCATCGACTCGGCGTGCTTCTGTAGCCCGATGTCCCTTTATATTGACCTGGTGTGCTTTCGTAGCCCAGTGTCCATTGACTCGGCGTGCTTCGTAGCCCGATGTCCCTTTATATTGACTCCGCGTGCTTTCGTAGCCCGAGTCCCTTTCATCGACTCGGCGTGCTTTTGTAGCCCGATGTCCCTTTATATTGACCTGGTGTGCTTTCGTAGCCCAGTGTCCATTGACTCGGCGTGCTTCTGTAGCTCGATGTCCCTTTATATTGACCTGGCGTGCTTTCGTAGCCCAGAGTCCCTTTCATTGACTTGGCGTGCTTTTGTAGCCCGATGTCCCTTTATATTGACCTGGTGTGCTTTCGTAGCCCAGTATCCATTGACTCGGCGTGCTTTTGTAGCCCGATGTCCCTTATTATCGACCTGGCGTGCTTTCGTAGCCCAGAGTCCTTTACATCGATACTCGATTGAGTTGTCCCCCAAATATTTTTATTCAGATTCAAGAGACCGTAGAATGGTACGGGTCCTGGTCAGATGATCTGTGTTGCAATGCTGGGCTACCGAAGAATGGTTCGGGTCCTAGCCAAGCAAAACCCCGTTTAGGCGACCGTAGAATGGTACGGGTCCTAAACAACATTTATTGCTCCAACAGGCGACCGTAGAATGGTACGGGTCCTGGAAAAGCAATTTCCCCATTCAGCGACCGTAGAATGGTACGGGTCCCGAAAAATCAATTTTCCGTCAAGGCGACCGTAGAATGGTACGGGTCCTCGACAACACCTATTCCTTATTCAAAGCGATTGTAGAATGGTACGGGTCCCGAAAGTGAATCCTCGTTTAGGCGACCGTAGAATGGTACGGGTCCTAGACAAAACCTATTTCCCTATTCAGGCGACCGTAGAATGGTACGGGTCCTGGAAGGTAAAACCCCGTTTAGGCGACCGTAGAATGGTACGGGTCCTAGACAACATTTATTTCCCTATTCAGGCGATCGTAGAATGGTACGGGTCCTGGAAGGTAAATCCCCGTTTAGGCGACCGTAGAATGGTACGGGTCCTAAACACAACCAAACATTGCCATACTAGGCGACCGTAGAATGGTACGGGTCCTAGGAAAGCAGTCTCTTTACAAAGCCATGTTACTATTCTGGGCGACCGTAGAATGGTACGGGTCCTGAACATGTAACACAAACTATCTCGAATTACTCTATCCTCTTTGAAGGTAAGTCATTCCAGGTAAGTTCCTTTGACATCTCAGTTTGGATCTGGATGTCTCAATTATTTTCGTTGAACATTTCACTATGGATGTGAATGTTCTTCCATCGTTCTCGTTATACCTTAGTATGGATCTAGGTATTTCGAGTACAAAAATCTTGACATCTCAGTCTGGGCCCGGATGTCTTGATTCTTCTCGTTGAACATTTTACTCTGGATGTGAATGTTCTTCGATCTTCCTCGTCATGCCTTAGTCTGGATCTAGGTATTTCGAGCTTCAAATATCTTGACATCTCAGTCTGGATCTGGATGTCTTAATTCTTTTCGTTAAACATTTCACTTTGGATGTGAATTTTTTTCGAGTTTCCTCGTTATACCTTAGTCTGGATCTATGTATTTCGAGTTTTAAAACAAATCTTGACATCTCAGTCTGGATCTGGATGTCTCAATTTTTCGTTGAACATTTCACTTTGGATGTGAATGTTCTTACTTGTTATGCTTTTCAAGGAACCTGAGTGAGAGTTAGGTACTTGTGGAGTAAATAGGGATTTATCATGTACCTCAAAATGCTTTACCGCATTAATTGGTAAGTAATTGCAGGTACACTCTTTCCTTTCACATCATGCATTTTGCATTAGCATTTTCATGCATCATATAAATTGCATTTAAAATTGGAATTCGTTTTCCAAACAAAAATCATTTATTGCACGTGCATGATCAAAATTTAGGTTTCAATTTATCTTTGAAGGCAACCTCTACGAGCTCACCTTCAAAGAGGGGCAGCTGTTGACACCTAAATTTTGACTATCTTATTTACATGGTTCGTCATATAAAGCATTTCATAACATTTACATTTAGGTAATAATAGTATTTAATTTATCTTTAAAAGTTGTTCTAAAAAATGAAAATGAAATAAAAAATGGATAAGGAATAATCTAAAATATTTTGTTGTGGAGGGAGATTTTGAAAGATTTTAGAGTTGGATAATGGAGCTTTATCTTTAATGGTTGAGTGAATTATCTTGGAAAATCTTTACAAAATTTTTTTTAGATTACCTTCGGCGATTGAGTCAATATATGCAAATCTTCGTTGGCAGAACAAATTGATTTTGTTTTTTTTTTTTGCTCTATAAAGGCAGAGGGCTCTCGGTTTTCGAGGGGGGGGGGAAGAGGAAATAGGTTTCTGGTGACTTTTTCCTACTGCAAAAAGTGTTGTAGAAAGGGAAAAGAAAAAGAAAAACAGGAGAGCACAGCACAGCAGAGAGAAAGTGACGGAGAGAGAGAGAGAGAGGTGAAAGCAAAAGAAAAGAAAAAAAAAAAGCAAAAGATTCATAACTGTTCATCTTCTTCGTGAGTTTCCACCCGGCGTCTTGCTGCCCGTCTCTTCCACGCCGCCGAGCCGCCGGTGCTGCTCTTGCGCCCCGCACCGCCCGGATCCGGCCACCAACCACCTCCGAGTCGCCAACCGCTGCTCCTCTACCGGCGACGCCGCTTCCCGATCCGCTCAGACCCTCCGCCCAGATGTGCTCGAGCACCAGTGGCACCGCCCTCCACCCGCAGCCGCGAAGCTACCAAGCCGCACCGGTTCACCCCCACACGCGCGCCCACCGCCGATCCTGCACCACCGCTGCAGATCGCGACACCCGCCGACCCGACGCCCCTTGCCGGTAGCCACCCGACGTCGCAGTCCCCGTCCGATCCGTGACGTCGTTTCGCTCTCGCTTCAACGATGGCCGCGCTTGACAGCCCGACTCCGCTCCTGCGCCGCGACCCGGACCGGTCGCGAGGTCCACGCGCCCGCGCTCCGATCGATCCGCGATCGCTTGAGCGCCGTGACCCATCTCGCGCTCGCGACCTCCGTCGGCGCGCCCGCGACGCTTGCCGTCCCCGAGCCCCGATCCGGCGACTGCGGCTGCCCGAGCGTCGCCGATCCTCCGCCAAAGCCGATCGAGCCGGATCGCCGCCCCCTCCCACTGCTTTCGCTCCGCTCGCTGCCGAACCACCCTCACCGGAGCCGGTGACCAGCCGCGCGAACACGAAGCCTGAAAGGGAAAAAGAGAAAAAAAAAAAAAAAAAAAAGGAAAAAAGGAAAATCAATTAGGTAGTTTTTATTTTTATTTATTTTTAGTTATTTTGCTTTATTTTGTTTATATTTTTAAGTTTAGTTATTTAAATTGGAATATTGGATGTCAATACTCATGTTTTCCCTAAGATTATTGTAATTATTAATTTGACCCTTAAGATGTTGGGTCATTTTTTTAATTGTATTAATTCTTGGGGTTTGTTGATATTTTAAATTGTTGAATCAATATAATTATTAATTTGATCCGTAAGATTTCGGATCAGATTTTTAGTTATTTTGAACTCTTGTCGTGATAATTAGGGTTAGGTTAATCGTTAATTTGACTTGTGAGACAACAGGTTATTTTTTCGGTTATTTTAATCCTTTATTTTGTTGATAGTTTAGAGTTAATATTTATTTGATAAGTACTCATATTTTAGAAAAAAATTAAAAGGAAAAAAGGTCAAAATCTTGCATCAAAGCATGGAGGTTTAGCAAGTTAGACATGTAGGTAATAAATTAGATTTTTTTAGGATTATATTTTTAGTATTGCATTTTTAGAGATAAGTTAGTTTTAGACTTAAATATTTTTTTAAAATAGGATTTTATTGCGAATTTAGAAAAAAATATAAAAGTAAAGAAAAGTGCATTCATTTAGGTTATTAGTTTTTTTTTTTTTTTGAATTGCATGTTTAATTACGTGTTAGTTTTAATTTCGAATTTCATAAAGAAAAAACACAAAAAATCATTGTGCATATAGGTTAGAAATACATGTTTCATTTTAAATTTAGATAATCTTTTTAGATAAATTGCATTTTAGATTAAGATAATGTCTTAGTTTAAATTATGATTTAAGATGATTTAATCTTTAGTTTAAATTGGATAGAATCTTAATGTAGCTAGATCATTTTTGTATTTTTTCTTAAATTTCGAATTTCATAAAAAAAATGAAAAATTAAATTCGTCTCTGCATAAGTTAGACTCAATTTTTAGAATAGGTTGCATTTTTAAGAATAGAGATATCAAATGCACATCATTTAGTTGTTATTAGGTTCATTGAATTAGAAATGACCCGTCATTAGAATTAGGCCATTTTTAGTTAATTTAGATTGCATATTAAATTATTGCGTTTCTGCATGCCATATAGTTTAGGTCATGTCATATTAGATTATTAGAGTGCATCACATGATATTCATAAAAAAGAAAAGTGAAAATCAAAGTTGAGTTTGCATGTTAGGTTTGTTTAATTAGAATTAGCTTGTTAGATCATGAAGTTAAAATGCACGTTTCGATTTCAAGATAAAAGAAAACCCAAAAAATGCTTTGTGTGTTTATTTCTTTTAATGGACGTCTTTTGATTGTTTAATAATGGTTGAGCACTCGTGTGGCCACTCATTTGCATGATAGGAATTTAGATTAAAATCAATCCAAGCTGCTTGCAAAAACATTTTTGAAAATTAAAAAAGAAATGGTACCGAAAGGGCACTAGGATAGTCTAGTGTAACCAAGTCCCCGTACCCTTAGTCTCTGGTTGGTAGGAGTAAAATAATACTCCCATTATTTTACTTAGTTGTCTAATCGACCTACCGAAAACTGATTAGTGGCGACTCCTAGAAAATGATCATTTGCATATTTGAACCTTAAGTCGTGAATTGGTATGGGCTTGGGAGAGTCCAAGCTAAGCTTAAAGACTTAGTAGTCCATTAACCTAGTTTTAGGTGGTGCACCCGAAAAATAGGTCGCGACAGTTTGCCTGAACTTGCCTAAATCAGTTCCTCAAGCAACAAGAATAAAAAAACTAGGGGCATGAAAAATCAGTGTACCTGGTAAAAGCAAGGTCAATGCCCATAAATGAAGAACTGGAATAAAAAAATAGGGGCATAAAAAAGCAGTGTGCCTGGTGAAAGCAATGCCAATGCCTCCCAATAAAAAATACAGCCATTTGTTGCTTTTGTGGTTCAATTGATGGAACCTCCATCTGACAGTGAGAAGAAAAACCGGTGACAAATGCCAAGGCAACCACCAGCTCTCACCTTTTTACACATCGATCAAGCCTACATTGCGTCCCATTGTAAAAGTCTCGTCGACTAGGCACTTCAATTAACGTAGGATTTCATATGTCTATAAACATCGCTCGAAGAAGTACGAGCAAGATTATTCTATCTCTTTTCGCAAGATTCTTGACTTGCAAAAACCCGAAGATGATCATGCAGCAATTCCTTCAGGAGCCTTAACCTTGACGGTCCCTTTTGATAAGCCATCGATCAGGCCTACAGTACGGTCTCGAAGAAGACCTCTCACACTGGTAAAATCATACCACTTGCGAGAATACTCGGACCCCTGCTGAAATGATGACAGTGAGATGTGTGGTCCTTATAAATCCTGCATCAATGGTCAGGATAGCCTTTTCCATGAGAGTGAGTGGAAAATCCTTTCAGACTGAAAGTCCATCATCTGGCATGCTCAAGACATCTACATTTGGAATGAAGGTTGTCTTTCAAAATTTTCCCCCAGTGGAATTCAGATGATGCAAAACTGACAAAATTGTCATGCACGAATCACATTTAAATTCATGAATTTACAACATATATAACCATGTGTGCATACTGTGCAAATAGCAGACATACTTCCTGAAATCAGAGATATTGCCAGGTAAGCATATCCCTATCCCCATTGGCCTTAAAGTATCTACCACTGTCTAGGTACTCTCCTCTTGACGCTCGCCCTATTCGAGCCGTCCCTTGAGTTTGGGTGCTTGTAACTGTCTAGTACCCATTGTCTTTGAATACCCACCACTTGCCGGGTACTCCCTCTTATCGACACTCGACCTGTTTGAGTTGTCCCCAAAGTATTGATATTTGCGACTGTCCAGGTATCCCCCTGTTTTTGAGTGCCTGCCATTACTCAGGTGCTCCCTTTGTTGACACTCGACCTGTTCGAGTTGTCTTTAAAGTTTGGATGCTCATGACTGTCCAAGTATCCTCTTGTTTTTTAGTACCGACCACTGTTCGGATACTCCTTTTCCGTGACACTCGACCTGTCCGAGTTGTCCTCAAAATTATATCATTGAATACTAGCAGTCATTCAAGTATTCCACCACATTGTGCACCTGCGATTACCCAGGTATGCTTTCTTACACTTGGACCAGCTGAGTGGTCCCTGATCGTATCAGTAAATATTTGTGTTCATCCAAATATTCCACTACTTTGTGCACCTGTGTGCCTGCAGCCATCCAGGTAAGCCTCGTGCTACATTCAAATTCCCAATTACCAAGAGGTGAGAAACCTTCATGAATATCCTAGGTACGTCCTCGATATTCCCATTTGCCAGGAGGTGGGAGACCTTCACGAATATCCCAGGTACGTCCTCGATATTCCCAATTACCAAGAGGTGAGAGACCTTCATGAATATCCGAGACACGTCCTCAATATTCCCATTTACTAGGAAGTGAGAGACCTTCACGAATATCCCAGGTACGTCCTTGATATTCCCCTTTACCAGGAGGTGAGAGACCTTCATGAATATGCGAGGTAGGTCCTCGTTATTCCCAATTACCAGGAGATGAGAGACCTTCATGAATATCCAAGGTACGTCCTCGATATTCCCAACTACCAGGAGGTGAGAGACCTTCATGAATATCCCAGGTATGTCCTCGATATTCCCATTTACAAGGAGGTGAGAGACCTTCGCGAATATCCCAGGTACGTCCTCGATATTCCCCTTTACCAGGAGGTGAGAGACCTTCATGAATATCCAAGGTACGTCTTCGATATTCCTAATTACCAGGAGTTGAGAGGCTTCCAGGAATATGCGAGACCCATCCTCGATATTTCCACATACCAGGAGGTGAGAGACCTTCACGAATATCCCAGGTATCCTCCAAGAGTTGGTACTTGTGATCATCCAAGTACTATCTCCCAACAAACAGATGTCCTGAGAAAGGTCGGCGCATCTCCCGTCAAGGCGACCGAAGAAAGGTTCGGGTCCTAGACAAATAATTTATTGCTCTAACAGGCGACTGAAGAAAGGTTCAGGTCCTGGAAAAGCAATTCCCCGTCAAGGCGACCGAAGAAAGGTTCGGGTCCTAGACAAACCACTTATTGCTCCAATAGGCGACCGAATAATGGTTCGGGTCCTAGAGAAGCAATCTCCTCATGCAACAGGTAAGATGACGCCTTGATACTTGCCAAAACTCGGGGTTCACACCCTATCTCACTCACACCCGGTAAGTAACTACAGGTATCTTCTTATCTGTCTTAGTGTGTGTAATATTATATTGCTCTTTTGCTGCTTAGAACAATAGGTCCCAAATAAAATCTGTTGCACATGCATGGATAAAATTTAGGCATCAGTTTGTCTTTGAATGCAACCTCTGCGAACTCACCTTCAAAGAGGGGCAGCTGTTGACGCCTAAATTTTGATTAGGTTATTAATTAGGCCTTAATTTTTTTTTCCTTTTTCAGATAATAAAAAAAATAATAAAAAACAAAAAAAATAGTAAAAACAAGAAAAACAAAAAAGGAAGCAGCCCATCGGGGCTGGGCCTTTGCACCTAGCCCCCTCTTCTCTTCCGCGCGGGCCCTTAGGCCCATTCTCTTTCTTTTCCTTGGCCCAGCCCTCCCTGCTTGTCTTCTTCCTCTGTTGTCTTCTTCCCTTATCAGATAAGCAGCACGCGCCGGAGGACGGACGTGCGCGACGTCGGAAGGTGGGAGAGGATGGCGACGTGCGACGTTGCAGGCGGAAGGGACGCGTCTTCAATGCAAGGCAGCCTAGCTAGAGTCACCTCGGCGGATGAGACACCGGTTCGGCCGGCTGAGGCGTTCGGTGCGCGAAGGCCGGCGGTCGAAGCTTCGTCGACCGGCCACCCCCTCGCCTATAAATAGCAGGCCATAAGCTCCGTCGAAGGGGACAACGAGCTTAGAGACTTTCCCTTGAGAGACTTCAGGGGAGACTCAAAGAGCGAGCGCGCGAGAGAAATCTAGTCGCGAACTCGAACGATCTCCCTCCGAGAGACTTCGGGAGAGGCCGACGACAAGCGAACCCGGAGAGAGAGGAACCGAAGCAGAGAGACAGATGGAGAGATCGAAAGCTTGCTAGCGTCGGAAGCTCCCCTCGAGAGACTTCGAGGGAGATCCGAACACTCGCAAGCCCAGATCTGTGAGCAGCTGAAGCCGAAGGAGAGGGGAGGGTTCTGGATCCGCGAAGAGGGGCTGAAGAGGAGAGGAGATCGGAGGAGGTCCCGTGCCCCGATGCCGCCGCGGTGCCAAATCTCGCCGTGCTGCCTCACCGTCGCCGCAAATCGAGGCCGTGGCCAACGCCGTCACCGTGACGGAGTAACGACGGGTCTCGCTCGCCCGTCACCGTCGTCGCACCCCCTCTCTCGAACCCCATCCATCACCGGATCTTGACCTCAGTGAATCGGGGCCTTCGTCGCGTCTCCTATCGCCGCGCCACGAGCCCCGTCGTTGATCCAGTTGAGCGGCCAGCTGCCGGCTGTGACGTCACCGCCGTCGGACGCCGAGCTGCTGTTCATTTGACCCCCTCCGTCCCTCATCAGCGCCGCGACCGCGCATCTCGCGAACTCTAGAAAATCGGGTCGGCAAAGAGGAAGACAGGTCGAAGTCAGGCGGATCCGGGTTGGCGTCCGGGTAGGGTTTCCCCAGGTCGGGCCTGCACGTGTGGGCTGGGTTGTGTTGGGCTAGAATTTTTGTGAAGTGGGCCAAAAAAATAGGTTTGGGCTTTTATGCTAAAAAAAAAAAAAAAAAGAGTCGAGCCTGCGTTGCAGGCCCATCCGCGTTCTGGGCAAACGACCCGGGTCGGACCCAACCCGGGATCCGACCCGGTTCGTTTTTATATTATTTGAATATAAAATAATATTTTAAATACAAAATAAAAAAATCATTTATTTTCCGAAAAATCAAAAAAATAAAAAATATCCCATATTTTTCTAAAAAAGACAAAAAATTATTTATATTTTCAGAAAAAAGATCAAAAATCCAAATAATGATTTTTATGTCCAAAAAAATGAGAAAAATACCCAAAAAATGTTTTTCCTCAAATGCATGGAAAATCCCTCAAAAATCCAAAAAAGCCGTAGGATTTAAACAAGATTAGGTACTGAAAGGGCATTAGTGATTAATTAGTGTAATCAAGTCCCTGATCCTAATTTATTTGGTTGCGCAGGAGCAAGCATTTCTCCCGATACTTCGCTTGGGTTTCTAATCGACCCACCCCAAAGCGACTCCATTTTAAAATTAACTTACAGGTTAAAAACTTGGACTATTAAAGTCGTGAATTGGTGGACTTGGGAGAGTCCGGGCTAAAATAGACATAGCCGAACCATTAGTCTCCGTAAGGCGCCCGCCCCGATCGGGCGCCGAAAAAAAGAGGTCGCGACACACA
Source organism: Eucalyptus curtisii (assembly GCA_017140595.1). Classification (NCBI taxonomy): domain Eukaryota; kingdom Viridiplantae; phylum Streptophyta; class Magnoliopsida; order Myrtales; family Myrtaceae; genus Eucalyptus; species Eucalyptus curtisii. The sequence continues at coordinate 6,580,987 of CM029500.1, read as the reverse complement.
TACAACTTTGCCATATGTTCATTGTAGTCCCATCCTCTAAATAGGACATGAGACATTTCATGGAATCAAGCTCTTAAATTGCTGAAAAATCAAGCATACATTTTTGTAAATAAATAAATAAGAAAGGCCAGATCCAGGTTGCCCAACCCATGTCCAAATCGTTGAATGACCAAGTGATCACCAGCCGATCGATTAAGCTATAATAGCATGTTTGGTAAACAAGCTCCCCATGATATGTCCCCAAAAGCAAGCCATGTGAGAACTAAATGGTAGATGGTGGGATGAAAGGTGTTCCGTTTCGCTTGATACATATCGATACATATCGGGCAATGTGACTAGGGATTTTCCTGCTGAACGGTTTACCTGGGGTGAGGTATCATCATCTCTCTCTTTTTTTCTCCCATGAAATTAGATTATACATCTGATCCTCATGAAAAAAAGATTTCACCAGCTATATGGTTACATGTTTTACTATATATATTATGTTAAAGATAGCTTATACACACACGATTTAATAGGTCCATCCCAATGAAATTAATGCCTCGGACCCATTGGGTAACCCATTCATTACGCCATCGTCGCCCATCATTGTTCACTTGGGTAGTTATGATTGGAAAAATCGATTAGCTATTCAAATCAATAACAATGGATGCCGATTGTCTAAAGAAAGATTATATCAATTGATTGGAAGTGGAATACATTTTAATATGAAAGGGGAACTGCATTTTCTAAGTGGAGAGGGGATGATCTATAAGAAAAACAAAACTATGACATATTTGTTTGTCTCCGGGATACTTCTTCCGGGCATATGCTTTGGCACTTATAAGTGATTATATTTCGGCTCGATGGAGATTCATCCTCTGAGAATCGCTATCCCGGGGAAGAGATTCGCCGGGGCCGGGGCCTGTCGATAGCACTGACTGATCCACTCTCTCCATCTCTTCTCATTGGCCCCCTAGCGCCGCATATAGACCAGTACTATGAGCCTTGACCCTAGAATGCTGCCATCATAATAAAAGGGAAAGTTTCTATATCAAAATAGTAATTGAAGAACTTCTTTGGGAAACATTTAGATATCCGTGTTTGAATACATACCTTCCCAGGTGCAACTTTTTGTCCAACAGGAATGATTCCGCCAAGGCCACGGTCACCAGCATCAAAGGATTAAAAACTGACACGAACACTGGCCCTCTCATCTACACGCACCATAAAATTAGAACGTTGCACACCCCGGAAGCAATGATCCCCTACAACACCATAGCCGAAACTGCGTCGCGAGGGGCAGTGGATCAGCTAAAGATTGATACCAGGGTAATTCGATGATCCATATTAAGCTCTAAAATGCACACATCAGCAAGAGGTGTTTGTTGGGAGTACCGAATATAATCTATAAGGAGCCTAATATTCGATCCGAGCTTCCACTGGCTCCAGTCCCTCTCTCTACGCAACGCCTAAAGGACTGCTTGGATTTGACCCCATGAAGCACATCAACGCGGTGCTCGTGTAATGGTATGGGAAACCCTCACTCATCTTGGCCTGTTCAACAAGACGTTGTGCATTCTTTTTACTCGTTGCCCAAAAATAGCAGTCAGCCACATGCACATTATAATATTTTCTTCATTTTAAGTATGTCATCTATTTATTTCAAGGAAAAAACTTAACGAGGTTCCTTTGGGTGGGAGATGTTAGGTTTTAAATAGAGAAACCACTCATCCCAACTGAGCGCGCTTGACCACTCGGTTAACTTTGAGACCTTGAAGACTTATTTGCCCTTTAGATCCAACAAACAATATGCAGAGTATTTGGACCTGAGTATGTCTTAAAACTGCCTCGTCTGAAATCTGAGATATAAAATTCGGAGGTATTCCCAAGGGTAAGGGGAGAAAAACTCTCGACAATTGGAAAGATATGACATGTGGACAGTACTATGTTAAAATAAGAAATGCATCCAGGCTGGACATAGGATTACTGAATTACAGTTGAAAATCCCTATCGAAAAATTCCTTCCTACTAGTTAGACACGTGCTTCACACAATATTTAGAACCAGCTCATCTAACCAGTATCCCTTGGTACCTTGATTTATCAAGACACTAAAGAAAACACGAAGCGGGCTAGAAAGTTCATATCCTATAAAAAAAAAAAAAAAAAAAAAATAACTACTCGGGATGTGTGGACATAAGAACGATTATTGCCAGACTAACCAGAAGAACCTTGAAAAAGAAAAAGGGTGAATCACACTAGAAAGATGTCACAAAGTGAAGTGAAGCAAATCAAGGCAACAAAATGAAGACGTGAAGGCGAAGACCCACCTGACAGATATACCACAAAGCGCAACAGAAGCAGCTGGCGACGGCCAAAATCGAGCCCAGGAGGCGATTGCACGAACCCCGTGGCAATGCTGGGTCGTCGCCGCCGCAGCGTGGTGGTTCACGTGCGTCAACCAGAGGTCGACTTCCACGCCCTTGTAGAACGTGAGCAGCATCGCCCCGCCAACCCCAGCTAACATCCCCAACGCTTTTGCCTTCCCTGCACTGTCGTTAGGCTCGCCTTCTCCAACCTAGCTCCGAGCGATCAACGGGAACACGAAAGGAACCCCACAGCCCCACGTCAGATAAATACGTCGAGGAACGACAGTAAGCGATCCCACAATGATTTCGTAATCTACCACGTTAATTACGTCATCCTTTTCTCCCGGGAACACTTTGGTTTTTGTCAATCTTCACTTCAATGAACAATTGTTGAATTTGCATGGGAGATCTTGTGTATATACCCAAGAGAAACAGCCAAGACAGAGGTTACGGCCGGGACAAGGTTGCCCATGGCTGAGACGTATGTTGCCGACGTCAACGATAAGCTTGCTAGGTACAAATTTTGAAACATTGACGCCCTGCATTCAACCATAGTCAACAACAACAAAAGGACCAGAAATTTTCCAAGTGAAATTCCTATTCTGTGTACATGGAAACATGGCTCTTGGGCTGTCATTGCACCCGCAAACACACGCACACAGCTACCCAAATAGACCAGAAAAATTGGTTTAATAGGAGAAGTGTGGACATTTGTGTGACCTTTCTAAGAAGAAAGCTGGAGGGTCCATGACGCCCATCGCGATGATCAGGCCGTAGGCGATGGCAAGCATCAGGTCCATCCCATCGTTTGCTGTGAGCTCGCAGAGTATGTTGATCCCGGCGAATAAGATCAGGACGACCACCATCATCAGCAGGGCTCTCATTCAGTGCACGGCCTCGGACCAACGATACCCCGTCATCGCTCAGAACAGCTCTCTCTCGTTCTAAAACGAGTACGGAAAGTCTCCTAATGAATCCTGAAGATTTGGGAAAAGATGTGATTTTGGCGTGGGGTACTTATAATGCAACAGAGGAAAGAGTGTAGGTCAGCTTATTTTGTTTGGCTATTGGCTCCTTGCGTGTTCGCGGGTGCTTAGATTGGCAACGTATATGACTGAATATTCCCTCTCTTTCAGATTTGTCACGGAATTTGAATAACCTAAAATCCACTCAATTTGAATCATCTCATTAAAAAAAAAAAATTCAAATAACTCATCAGTAAAATATAAAATAAAATGGATTAGGAAATATGGTCTCATAGTTTAATTTAGCCATCGTAAAAATTGGATTGGAACCGGTTATTTTTCTTTTTTTAAATTTGCGACACTGGATTAATACTAAATTACAAAAAGAAATGACATAAAGAAAAATAAAAACGGATGAAAATACGCATCTCTATAAATGTTGGTAGAAAGCACGAGAAATTTGATTGGTATTTGCATCTTAAGAAGGGCGTTAATATCTCGATTTTTGGCCGGGGCTGAACAAGCTGTCGTCTCCACCGTATCTTGTCACGTTGCCACGTGTTCGTTTTAGTCTCGTCCTATAAAGAGGACACGAGACAGATCATGGAATCAAAGTATTAAATCGTCCACAAATCAACCTTTCATTTCGCCATCTTCCATTCAGTTCTCACACGGCTTGCTTCGGGGGACATATAATGTGGAACTTCTTTACCAAAAAATGCTTTAATCGGTCGGGTGGTGAACTCTCGGTCAGTCACCGGTTTGGGCATGGATTGGGCAACCTGGATCGGGTCTTTCTTATTTTATTTTATATTTTGTTTTACAGAAATGTATGGTTGATTTGTGGACGGTTTAATACTTTGATTCCATGAACTGTCTTGCGTCCTCTTTACAGGACGAGACGAGACTAAAACGAACACGTGGCAACGTGACAAGATACGGTGGAGACGACAGCTTGGCGATGCTGGAAAGGCGATGAAGAGGTCGTCTTGAAAGCACGATTGTCGATCACGAGTTGTAACCGCCTTGGCAATAAGTATCTTTTCTCTGACGAAGAAAACACCGCAGGGCGAAGCCCTCTCTGTTTCCTTTCCGAGATGAGGCAGGCGGCTGGATAATGATGAACGGGTTAACGGGGGAAGATGGAAACTACAGCAGAAGATGAACGAGATGATTGGAATTGGAATATCAACCGAGATTCAGGCCATTCGAAATTCTCAGTTGCACTGCCAAGGTTAAAGCTTTGGGCTCTCTTCATCTCGACATGTGCTTTTCCTCAGAGATTTCGTTCAAAGATTACAAAACTCTCTGGTCGTAGCGTCATCATGCACACGCGATGATGCAGCGGTAGCGGTTGAGCATATACGCGAAACCTGCTCCGGCCGGCCGACATTCATGCCATTCTTACGATACGAATACTTCTTAACACGAACCACATCACTGAGATGGCATTGCCCAAGTATTTGCCAAGTATATCATGCAACATCAAATATATTTTTATTTAGAGGTCAATGCCAATGATTAAGTGAAAATGTCAAGTTTTAGGCCTCGACATTCTTCGATCATAGACTTCAGAAATGATTAATTTGAGGCATTTAACTTAAACGCAGTCTCTATCATGCTACCTTTTATATCATTCAATGAGAACTTAAATCGGTCCAAGATCAAATCGGTCCAAGATCAATACCTTCCTCAAAACTCAACCAACTAATATCAAAATAAACTCAGCAGCAACAACCAGCCACAATGTTACAGTAATATCAACCACAAAATCAGTAAATATAGTAATGAAAATTCAAGGACGAAATAGAAAAACTATACCCACAATTTTTTATAAAATCCGGCAAATAGATTCCTATTATGTAAATCATGAATCAAAACCAGCGTTGCGACTATAGAATTAAAAGATATTTGATAACAACGTCGGTATGGGGTATAAAGAAGCTTGGAATGACGACAATATAATGAGTATGACGTCCTTTAACGGGAAACATCTCTTACTGGCTAGATGACTGATTAACCTAAAACCAAAAGTAATCACTTTGCATAAATTAGCCTTATTTAGCTAGTGACTGCAAAACATTCTAAAGGGTTGATTAATCTACTCTTCTCTTACCCTCTTTATGGTATCTAGCCAAATCCCAGCTATAGTCTATAATTGCAAAAGATCTTGCGTGAAATTAAGGAATAAATTTAGAGATATTCAGAAATATCATAATTAATCTATACATAAGATATTAAACTTGGTAACAATATATGCTTCTATGGCAATTCTTATACCAATGTAAAAAGGGAGAAATATAAAAGGTAATAAGGCAATTCTTACCCCAGAATAAAAAGGAACGCTAATTAAAGATAATATGGTTATGACAAGTTGGCCACATCTAACGTCCTCCATTCTTCATCCTTAAATAGCTTAATGATGCTGAAATTGGAGTATTGATACCCCCATCATGTTGAATTCATCAGCTAAGCTCATTTTTATTTGTTCTTTATTGCTAGCTAGTTGTGTGGGAGATGTCTGGGGCAAGACACATGTTGTAATCGATAACAATTTGCCTGTTGCAACCACTCTAACAGTTCATTGCAAATCCAAGAATGACAATCTTGGGTTCCATTATATGAGGAGCAGCTAGGTATTCAAATTTGAACCCCATTACTTAATGATGACATTGTTCTTTCATAGCTTTGCTTGCCAAATCACTTTGAGCAATTTGATATATATGTGCAAAAGAAGGATGAAAACATTGCAAACGGTGTGCTTGGAAGATCTCGCCCACCGGTCATTGTAGGATTAACGAATGTATCGGAGAATATAATATCTATTTTCTATGGGATCCTCCCACGCATTTACGGAGAAAACTGCTTATATGAATGTATGAGAGAGAAGAAGGAAGTTCAGATGAAATAAGAATCAACTTATCTATCTTTCAAATATAAATATTATGCACTTCTTCTAATATCCACATCATTTCACTTCCTATTAGCATCTCTCATTTGTTCTTGCTATCAAAATGTTTCAATGTCAATTTCTTTTAATGAAAAATAAGGCTTAATAAGTGTGATGCCATGTTGCCCTAGCCTAAGTGAGGGTCGGCCTCGCTAGATCTGGCGAAGGGGCATCATCGATGCTCGCCCCCTCTTGGGTGCAACTCGGCAAGGCCAAATCTCATTAGCCATGGCCTTTGGTTGATGGTTGGGGACTGGCAAAAAGAAAAGGGAAAGAGAAAAAAAGAAAAAATTCAAAAAAAAAATTGTTGAAATTTATTAAAAAAATATCGATGTCAATGTTTATCATGCCATATAGGATGGTAGGTGTCCACGTCAACAATTTCTCGCTTAAAATGACCGAACAAATTGAATTAGTACTAAAATGAAAATTATTAGCACTAAATTGGCTCAATAAAAAGGTTTAGGAATTAAATTGTATCAGTGCAATAGATCTAGGACTTTTTCAGTACTTTTCCCAGGCCACATCAAAACAAACATCTAATCCTTTTAGCAATTTGGAGTTAGCAGAAATCCTAGTGTTACTTAATTGTACATCTTAGCAAACATCACCTTTGCATACTTGTAAGTACAAACAATAGAATGAAAGATGACATATTGTAAGGAGATTATTAACAAACATCGAAGAACAAAAGAGAACAGACAATTTGTTGGAATTGTCCCACATTGGTTGTGGAAAGGGATGGTAGTAGGTTTATAATGTGAGGACAAGGATCGCCCTTTGAGATGGTTTTTGGGGTGAGAGAGACCCAATACCACCTAACACTAATATTAGAGCCCGATTTGCTAACAAATTTGGACCCAATAGTTACAAGGGAGAATTTGGGATGTGTTGCAACTCTAACCCAGGGGGGGATTGTTGAAATTTTCCCATATCGGTTGTAGAAGAGACTAGTGGTGGGTTTATAAGTATAAATGAAAGCACCCTTTAAGTTAATTTTCTGGTGAGAGAGGCCCAAGACCATCCAACACAATTTTCTGTATCGCGTGAAGGATTAATAAATTAAGAATCACAATTAGCATGGTGAATTCTTTTTATCCTAAATTGTTGTGGGAGGAAACCTTTGAACCATCCACTTACTAGGCTATAATCAATTTGTTTAATAATGTAACACAAATTGCTCGAAATGAGTGCCAAGCAAAATAGCTAGCCTTCTATGTCCTCCTCCATTGCATTATACGTGCGCCACATTCAACATGCTATCCTTTTCAATCTTCATGTTTCCTTAGGACACTTTTGCACTCGTTCAAGGAACCAAAATCTAAAGAGAGGAGAGAGAAAGAGAGTGAGAGTTTCGAGCAACCTCAATGTATCGTTTGTCTAAGTCCGTGCATGAACTGAAGGACCCCGCCCCAGGTCGTAGCGCCCGAGTTAACATATCGAGCGACGGCTTTCATAGGCCTTATAGTTTTCTTCTTGGAAAGGTCGAACATGGTATCTAGCCGAATGCCAGCTAGTGACTACAAAACATTCTAAAGGATTGATTAATCTACTTTTCTCTTACCCCCTTTACGATATCTAGCCAAATGCCAACTAGATCCTATAATTGCAAAAGATCTGGCATGAAATTGATTAATAAATTTAGAGATATTCGGAAATATCATAATTTTTACATAAGATATTAAACTTGGTAACAATATATGTTTATATGGAAATTCTTATACCAATGCAAAAAAGGAAAAATATAAAAGGTTATATGCAATTCTTAATCTAAAAAAGAAAAAGAAAAAAGGAATGCTAATTAAAGATGATATGGTTATGGCAAGTTGGCCACATCTAATATCCTCCATTCATCATCCTTAAATAGCTGAATGATGCTGAAATTGGAGCATAGATACCCCCATCATGGTGAAATCATCAGCTAAGCTCATATTCATTTGTTCTTTATTGCTAGCTAGTTGTGCGAGAGATGTTTGGGGCAAGACACATGTTGTAATCCATAACAATTTGCCAGCTGGAATTACTCTGACAGTTCATTGCAAATCCAGAGATGACGACCTTGGGTTCCATTATATAACGAGCAGCTGGGAATTTTCATTTAATATCAATGTGTGGATGACGACGTTGTTCTTTTGTAGCTTCGCATGGCCAAATCATTTTGAGCGGTTTGATATATATGTGACAAAGAGGGACGACAAGCGTTGCGGCACCTTGTGTGAGTGGCAAATCTCGCCCACTGGTCCTTGTAGGAAGAATGAATATACCGGAGCCTACGATGTTTGTTTTCCATGGGACCCTCATGCACAATTAGGGAGAAAAACCGCTCATCTGAATGTATGAGAGAGAGGAATGAAGTTCATATGGAATAAGAATCAACTTATTTATCTTTCAAATATAAATATCTATACACTTCTTCTAATATCCTCATCATTTCACTTCCTATTGGTATCGTATCTCTTTATCATTTATTTCATTTGTCATCACCATGAAAATGTTTTTGTGTAAATTTGTTTGAACATTAAAAAAAAAAGTTCATAAGTGTCATGCCATGTCGCCCTAGCTTGGGCGAGGATCGACCTTGCTAGATCTAGCAATGAGGCCTTATCAATAGAGGTGAGCATGGTCCAGGTTGGGCCAGTCCACCCCCAAACCCTAAAACTAACTCGCACAATGTAGATCCTTAATTTTTGGAACTGAAGATTGGCTCTATTGAGACTGGAACCAAGGACCAAATTGACCCAATGGGTTCAATCCGGCTCCAGGGTCAATCTAGAACCAACCGATAATTGTATTTTTTTTTTGTAGTCCTTGAAAAGGCGACTGAGGACCAGTGTCTTGTCCCGAACCCCGGGCACGCATACATCCCTCGGTGGTCGACTAAAATTTTTGCGACGTTCCTAGGACGCATCGCCAACCCTTTTCATTTTATGCACATGAGGAAGCGAAATAAACAGATACCCCGACAACCATCAAACACTGTGGTGGTGGAAAGACAAGCCAATTATCACAAACCACTTTATACACATGCCAAAGTAGTCTTACAGGTCTATTCACCTAATTCTGCTTCAAAAGGACCTAAAAATTTAAAAGGACCTAAGTCTATTCAACCTCAGCTCCGAGTTCTCCAGATTAAGGACCTAAAAATTTTAACCACGACGGGGTGAGACAATGTCTCGGCGAATCAACACCCTAAACCCCGATTAAAACGAGAATTCACTTAGAGGCGTCATAAATATGCACCACACATAAACTTACCTCGCCTCGGCACGACCCAGCAGATCAGTACATCTCATATACAATTATAAACGCAGCAAATGTAATCAACAACTGGAACATATCATTTCATCACAACCAACCACACGAGTTTCGATTATAAGGTAAAACCGTTATGACACGTCCCATACCGTCTCACACAATTTTGCCCCATAATCATGCGTGGCTATCTCATCCACTCATGCATGTTCCAGTTCTTATGGCCTATCGGCCATGGCCAACTCCCCGCCGACGATCATCCAAACTCCCGCCGAGCATCCGATAATAATCAAGCATCGTCCCGCCCCGTCGGGCACGGTAACGTCTAGAACCCCCGCCTAAACGGCATCCCATATAGGGGCATTGGTCCAACCTCTACCGTGACCGGCTTCCAAACTCCCGCCGAGCATCCGATAAAATTGAGCATTGCCCCCAAACTCCCGTTGGGTGACAGGTTCCACTTAGTGACCATGCACGCACGTAATCAACCAAACCCAATCCGTCATCTAGCCAAGAAAACCGAAATCCCTTTTCAAATAATAAAACTTGCAACTACTCTTTTTTTTTTTTTTTTCAAATCCTTCCAAAATAAATTTGTACGGCGTCACGTATTTGAAATTAACCCGCCAAACTTTGCATGCATCTAGTAAAAACCTCATCGTTTTATTGAGCACGTAAAACTTGGCGTCCAAAACCCGACACCATATTTCTTTTCCAAACGCCCCTTTTCGGAAGTAAGTTTTAGTAACCCTTTTTTTTTTGTTCAAAACTTTTAGAAATAAATTCATAGGTGCTCACATACTCAAAATTAATCCATCAAACTTTGCACGCACATAGTTTAAAACCTTATTGTTTTACTGGGAAATTAATTTTTGGTGTCCGGACCTGTCACCTCATTTATTTTCTTTTTAATAGTCCAAAATGTCAACTGTTGCAATAATACTAGGCAACTAACATAGAACAATCCATCTCATCTCATCACACACAAGTTCTAAGCATGCCAAAAGTCCACCAAGTCACTAAATATACATTATCCAACAAGCAAGACACCAAGAACAACAAAATCACAGCCGGTCTTAACCGGCATAAACCGGGCCACTCGCGCGTCTCCGAGTCTAAATCAAGAATGTTAATCAAACGAGTTCAGAAAATTCTTAAATTTGAATATGTTGTAAAAGACAAATAAAAGAAATTGTTTAGATCTTTCTAGATTAAGCCTAGTAAATTGCTCAATCCGGTACAAAAAACTGTGTTCGTTTCTAGAAAGTCTGTTTTCGAAATGAGTTTGGTTCGAGACCCAAAACTTGTCAATTTGATATGAAATTTGAGTATGTTAAAATACAAGATGTGATAAAACAAATTTTGTGGAGAAATTATTTTGAAATTCGAACCCTAAGAGTTGATAAAAATCCCTAGAATCCCAAGATGTTACAAATTCCAGCACAGTCCGAGATTCTGTTTGCAAATGACGGAGCTGAAATCTCATACTTTTAAATTTCTAAAAATCTTGAGTAAAATATATGTCATATCTGAAGATGTCTAAAATATTTCTCAAGAAGGAATCAACCCCAAATTCAAAACCCATCTCGATCTACAAAAATGGCAAACGACGAGTGTCCAGAAACCAGATCCAGAAGAAATCCACTCAATTGGACTAATCTATTCTCATTAGTGTTAATCTCACTTAGTACTAATCTAATTAAGCTAATTCACACTATACTAACCTCCTAAGAGTAATTAACAACCTAATCAAAGATTAAGGAGTTAACTTATTGGATTAGCAAATAAACGGGTTCACGGCAACGGCGCGCGCGACGGCGGTGAGATCCTGTATCTACGATCGCTCCAATGGAGCTTAAAAGGCAGCCAAAATGGCAAAGTGAGGCTCACGGCTTAGCTGGAGTTTCTACGGTTGAGCTAGTCTCGATTGGCTTGGGTTGATCGATGATGGACATGGCTCAGTGAGGCAGCTACTGGCGGGTTGACGGTTGCTGGGTTGTTCGGTGGAGAAGCTGGTCTTGGTGGGACGAACGGTGGGGCAACAACTGAAGCAGCGAAGGAGATGGCAGCTAAAATGAAGAGGCGTGTGGTAGCTATTCTGGCGGTGGTTGAGGGAGTCACGAAGGAGCTGATGTGGGTTAGGGGGAAGGGAAATGGGCTGGCATGAGTGGAGTGGAAATGGGTGCGTGGATGAGGTGCTGGGGTGGAAGAACGTGCGGGCTGTTGAGGCGTGGGGGAAATGGGCTGCACGTGAAAGAGGGAAATGAGAGGAATCGTGGGGAAGCAAATGGAGAGAGCGGCAGAAGCAGGGGGAAGAAGAAACATGCATAGAAGAGAGGGAAGGAGAGAGAAACAAGGGGGACAATGGGCCTTCCAAGTCCATCAGGCTGGCCAATGAGCTTCCAACTACAAATATCGAGCAATGAGTGAATTTCCCCAAAGTCTTCGGCCACCATAAGTCAAGGCATGTACCAATGGTGATTTTCCACCATTTTCTCACCTAAAATAACCATTTTTGATGCCAAATGACCACCCCCTTGAGTAGCATGCGAATTCCATTAAATTTCCTCTCAATCCTCCACAAAATTCTTCAATTTGATGGCCAAAAATCACACCCACTCAGCCCATACGAATTCCATGCATTCCCTTCACCAACTAGTTCATTTTGGTAGCCAAAATTCCGCACCAAAGTGCCCATCCGAATTTCCTTGATTTAAATTAGCCAAATTTCAATTTTCCGTAAAAATTCCCGACTCTACGGAATTTCTTCAAAAGATGAGACGAGGTCCTAAAAATGAATCGTGACAGGCTCAAACGTTCGATTCCTGAAATCGAATTCAATTTCATGGTTAAAATCGATCGGATATGACTTTTAAGTCCAATCTAACCAATTAGGTAGTTTTTAGGGATTTTACCACGGTTATATACCTTAACGGCTTCACCTAATAGGTTAGTTAACTTGTGAGTAATAAGCTCGAGAAAAAAGTATCATAGGCGCGTCGGCCAAAAGCCCATTTCATTTTACCGAGACGAGTCGAAATTCAGGATGTCACAACCGGACCAACCCAATGGGAGAGTGAGTGTTTCGAGCAACCTCAATGTATCGTTTGTCTAAGTCCGTGCACGAATTGAAGGACCCCGCCCCAGGTCGTAGCGCCCGAGTTAACATACCGAGCGACGGCTCTCATAGGCCTTATAGTTTTCTTCTTGGAAATGTCAAACATGGTATCTAGCCGAATGCCGCTAGTGACAACAAAGCATTTTAAAAGATTGATTAATCTACTTTTCTCTTACCCTCTTTACGATATCTAGCCAAATGCCAGCTGGATCCTATAATTGCAAAAGATCTAGCATGAAATTGAGTAATAAATTTAGAGATATTCGGAAATATCATAATTTTTACATAAGATATTAAACTTGGTAACAATATTTGTTTATATGGCAATTCTTATACCAATGTAAAAAAAGGAAAAATATAAAAGGTTATATGGCAATTCTTAATCTAGAGAAAAAAAAAAAAAGGGAACGCTAATTAAAGATGATATGGTTATGGCAAGTTGGCCACATCTAATATCCTCCATTCTTCATCTTTAAATAGCTGAATGATGCTGAAATTGGAGCATAGATACCCCCATCATGGTGAAATCATCAGCTAAGCTCATATTCATTTGTTCTATATTGCTAGCTAGTTGTGTGAGAGATGTTTGGGGCACGACACATGTTGTAATCCATAACAATTTGCCAGCTGGAACTACTCTGACAGTTCATTGCAAATCCAGAGATGACGACCTTGGGTTCCATTATATAACGAGCAGCTGGGATTTTTCATTTAATGTCAATGTGTGGATGACGACGTTGTTCTTTTGTAGCTTCGCATGGCCAAATCATTTTGAGCGGTTTGATATATATGTGACAAAGAGGGACGACAAGCGTTGCGGCAACTTGTGTGAGTGGCAAATCTCGCCCACTGGTCCTTGTAGGAAGAATGAATATACCGGAGCCTACGATGTTTGTTTTCCATGGGACCCTCCTGCAAAATTAGGGAGAAAAACCGCTCATCTGAATGTATGAGAGAGAGGAATGAAGTTCATATGGAATAATAATCAACTTATTTATCTTTCAAATATAAATATCTATACACTTCTTCTAACATCCTCATCATTTCACTTCCTATTGGTATCGTATCTCTTTATCATTTATTTCATTTGTCATCACAATGAAAATGTTTTTGTGTAAATTTGTTTGAACATTAAAAAAAAAAAAAAAAAGTTCATAAGTGCCATGCCATGTCGCCCTAGCTTGGGAGAGGATCGACCTTGCCGCATCTAGCAATGGGGCCTTATCAATAGGGGTGAGCATGGTCCAGTTGGGTCAGTCCACCCCAAACCCTAAAACTAACTCGCACAATGTAGATCCTTAATTTTTGGAACTGAAGATGGGCTCTATTGAGACGGGAACCAAGGACCAAATTGACCCAATGGGTTCAATCCGGCTCCAGGGTCAATCTAGAACCAACCGATAATTGTATTTTTTTTTTTTTGTAGTCCTTGAAAAGGCGACCGAGGACCAGTGTCTTGTCCCGACCCCGGGCATCCATACATCCCTTGGTGGTCGACTAAAATTTTTGCGACGTTCCTAGGACGCATCGCCAACCCTTTTCATTTTATGCACATGAGGAAGCAAAATAAACAGATACCCCCACAACCATCAAACACTGTGGTGGTGGAAAGACAAGCCAATTATCACAAACCACTTTATACACATGCCAAAGTAGTCTTACAGGTCTATTCACCTAATTCTGCTTCAAAAGGACCTAAAACTTTAAAAGGACCTAAGTCTATTCAACCTCGCTCCGAGTTCTCCAGATTAAGGACCTAAAAATTTTAACCACGACGGGGTGAGACAATGTCTCGGCGAATCAACACCCTAAACCCCGATTAAAACGAGAATTCACTCGCAGGCGTCATAAATATGCACCACACATAAACTTACCTCGCCTCGGCACGACCCAATAGATCAGTACATCTCATATACAATTATAAACGCAGCAAATGTAATCAACAACTGGAACATATCATTTCATCACAACCAACCACACGAGTTTCGATTATAAGGTAAAACCGTTATGACACGTCCCATACCGTCTCACACAATTTTGCCCCATAATCATGCGTGGCTATCTCATCCACTCATGCATGTTCCAGTTCTTATGGCCTATCGGCCATGGCCAACTCCCCGCCGACGATCATCCAAACTCCCGCCGAGCATCCGATAATAATCAAGCATCGTCCCGCCCCGTCGGGCACGGTAACGTCTAGAACCCCCGCCTAAACGGCATCCCATATAGGGGCATTGGTCCAACCTCTACCGTGACCGGCTTCCAAACTCCCGCCGAGCATCCGATAAAATTGAGCATTGCCCCCAAACTCCCGTTGGGTGACAGTTCCACTTAGTGACCATGCACGCACGTAATCAACCAAACCCAATCCGTCATCTAGCCAAGAAAACCGAAATCCCTTTTCAAATAATAAAACTTGCAACTACTCTTTTTTTTTTTCAAATCCTTCCAAAATAAATTTGTACGGCGTCACGTATTTGAAATTAACCCGCCAAACTTTGCATGCATCTAGTATAAAACCTCATCGTTTTATTGAGCACGTAAAACTTGGCGTCCAAAACCCGACACCATATTTCTTTTCCAAACGCCCCTTTTCGGAAGTAAGTTTTAGTAACCCTTTTTTTTTTGTTCAAAACTTTTAGAAATAAATTCATAGGTGCTCACATACTCAAAATTAATCCATCAAACTTTGCACGCACATAGTTTAAAACCTTATTGTTTTACTGGGAAATTAATTTTTGGTGTCCGGACCTGTCACCTCATTTATTTTCTTTTTAATAGTCCAAAATGTCAACTGTTGCAATAATACTAGGCAACTAACATAGAACAATCCATCTCATCTCATCACACACAAGTTCTAAGCATGCCAAAAGTCCACCAAGTCACTAAATATACATTATCCAACAAGCAAGACACCAAGAACAACAAAATCACAACCGATCTTAACCGGCATAAACCGGGCCACTCGCGCGTCTCCGAGTCTAAATCAAGAATGTTAATCAAACGAGTTCAGAAAATTCTTAAATTTGAATATGTTGTAAAAGACAAATAAAAGAAATTTTTTAGATCTTTCTAGATTAAGCCTAGTAAATTGCTCAATCCGGTACAAAAAACTGTGTTCGTTTCTAGAAAGTCTGTTTTCGAAATGAGTTTGGTTCGAGACCCAAAACTTGTCAATTTGATATGAAATTTGAGTATGTTAAAATACAAGATGTGATAAAACAAATTTTGTGGAGAAATTATTTTGAAATTCGAACCCTAAGAGTTGATAAAAATCCCTAGAATCCCAAGATGTTACAAATTCCAGCACAGTCCGAGATTCTGTTTGCAAATGACGGAGCTGAAATCTCATACTTTTAAATTTCTAAAAATCTTGAGTAAAATATATGTCATATCTGAAGATGTCTAAAATATTTCTCAAGAAGGAATCAACCCCAAATTCAAAACCCATCTCGATCTACAAAAATGGCAAACGACGAGTGTCCGAAACCAGATCCAAGAAATCCACTCAATTGGACTAATCTATTCTCATTAGTGTTAATCTCACTTAGTACTAATCTAATTAAGCTAATTCACACTATACTAACCTCCTAAGAGTAATTAACAACCTAATCAAAGATTAAGGAGTTAACTTATTGGATTAGCAAATAAACGGGTTCACGGCAACGGCGGCGCGACGGCGGTGAGATCCTGTATCTACGGCTGCTCCAATGGAGCTTAAAAGGCAGCCAAAATGGCAAAGTGAGGCTCACGGCTTAGCTGGAGTTTCTACGGTTGAGCTAGTCTCGATTGGCTTGGGTTGATCGATGATGGACATGGCTCAGTGAGGCAACTACTGGCGGGTTGACGGTTGCTGGGTTGTTCGGTGGAGAAGCTGGTCTTGGTGGGACGAACGGTGGGGCAACAACTGAAGCAGCGAAGGAGATGGCAGCTAAAATGAAGAGGCGTGTGGTAGCTATTCGGCGGTGGTTGAGGGAGTCACGAAGGAGCTGATGTGGGTTAGGGGGAAGGGAAATGGGCTGGCATGAGTGGAGTGGAAATGGGTGCGTGGATGAGGTGCTTTGGGGTGGAAGAACGTGCGGGCTGTTGAGGCGTGGGGGAAATGGGCTGCACGTGAAAGAGGGAAATGGGAGGAATCGTGGGGAAGCAAATGGAGAGAACGGCAGAAGCAGGGGGAAGAAGAAACATGCATAGAAGAGAGGGAAGGAGAGAGAAACAAGGGGGACAATGGGCCTTCCAAGTCCATCAGCTGGCCAATGAGCTTCCAACTACAAATATCGAGCAATGAGTGAATTTCCCCAAAGTCTTCGGCCACCATAAGTCAAGGCATGTACCAATGGTGATTTTCCACCATTTTCTCACCTAAAATAACCATTTTTGATGCCAAATGACCACCCCCTTGAGTAGCATGCGAATTCCATTAAATTTCCTCTCAATCCTCCACAAAATTCTTCAATTTGATGGCCAAAAATCACACCCACTCAGCCCATACGAATTCCATGCATTCCCTTCACCAACTAGTTCATTTTGGTAGCCAAAATTCCGCACCAAAGTGCCCATCCGAATTTCCTTGATTTAAATTAGCCAAATTTCAATTTTCCGTAAAAATTCCCGACTCTACGGAATTTCTTCAAAAGATGAGACGAGGTCCTAAAAATGAATCGTGACACGCTCAAACGTTCGATTCCTGAAATCGAATTCAATTTCATGGTTAAAATCGATCGGATATGACTTTTAAGTCCAATCTAACCAATTAGGTAGTTTTTAGGGATTTTACCACGGTTATATACCTTAACGGCTTCACCTAATAGGTTAGTTAACTTGTGAGTAATAAGCTCAGAGAAAAAGTATCATAGGCGCGTCGGCCAAAAGCCCATTTCATTTTACCGAGACGAGTCGAAATTCAGGATGTCACAACCGGACCAACCCAATGGGAGAGTGAGTGTTTCGAGCAACCTCAATGTATCGTTTGTCTAAGTCCGTGCACGAATTGAAGGACCCCGCCCCAGGTCGTAGCGCCCGAGTTAACATACCGAGCGACGGCTCTCATAGGCCTTATAGTTTTCTTCTTGGAAATGTCAAACATGGTATCTAGCCGAATGCCAGCTAGTGACAACAAAGCATTTTAAAAGATTAATTAATCTACTTTTCTCTTACCCTCTTTACGATATCTAGCCAAATGCCAGCTGGATCCTATAATTGCAAAAGATCTAGCATGAAATTGAGTAATAAATTTAGAGATATTCGGAAATATCATAATTTTTACATAAGATATTAAACTTGGTAACAATATTTGTTTATATGGCAATTCTTATACCAATATAAAAATAGGAAAAATATAAAAGGTTATATGGCAATTCTTAATCTAGAAAAAAAAAAAAGGGAACGCTAATTAAAGATGATATGGTTATGGCAAGTTGGCCACATCTGATATCCTCCATTCTTCATCTTTAAATAGCTGAATGATGCTGAAATTGGAGCATAGATACCCCCATCATGGTGAAATCATCAGCTAAGCTCATATTCATTTGTTCTATATTGCTAGCTAGTTGTGTGAGAGATGTTTGGGGCACGACACATGTTGTAATCCATAACAATTTGCCAGCTGGAACTACTCGACGTTCATTGCAAATCCGGAGATGACGACCTTGGGTTCCATTATATAACGAGCAGCTGGGATTTTTCATTTAATGTCAATGTGTGGATGACGACGTTGTTCTTTTGTAGCTTCGCATGGCCAAATCATTTTGAGCGGTTTGATATATATGTGACAAAGAGGGACGACAAGCGTTGCGGCAACTTGTGTGAGTGGCAAATCTCGCCCACTGGTCCTTGTAGGAAGAATGAATATACCGGAGCCTACGATGTTTGTTTTCCATGGGACCCTCCTGCAAAATTAGGGAGAAAAACCGCTCATCTGAATGTATAAGAGAGAGGAATGAAGTTCATATGGAATAATAATCAACTTATTTATCTTTCAAATATAAATATCTATACACTTCTTCTAACATCCTCATCATTTCACTTCCTATTGGTATCGTATCTCTTTATCATTTATTTCATTTGTCATCACCATGAAAATGTTTTTGTGTAAATTTGTTTGAACATTAAAAAAAAAAAAGTTCATAAGTGCCATGCCATGTCGCCCTAGCTTGGGAGAGGATCGACCTTGCCAGATCTAGCAATGGGGCCTTATCAATAGGGGTGAGCATGGTCCAGGTTGGGCCAGTCCACCCCCAAACCCTAAAACTAACTCGCACAATGTAGATCCTTAATTTTTGGAACTGAAGATGGGCTCTATTGAGACTGGAACCAAGGACCAAATTGACCCAATGGGTTCAATCCGGCTCCAGGGTCAATCTAGAACCAACCGATAATTGTATTTTTTTTTTTGTAGTCCTTGAAAAGGCGACCGAGGACCAGTGTCTTGTCCCGACCCGGGCATCCATACATCCCTCGGTGGTCGACTAAAATTTTTGCGACGTTCCTAGGACGCATCGCCAACCCTTTTCATTTTATGCACATGAGGAAGCAAAATAAACAGATACCCCCACAACCATCAAACACTGTGGTGGTGGAAAGACAAGCCAATTATCACAAACCACTTTATACACATGCCAAAGTAGTCTTACGGTCTATTCACCTAATTCTGCTTCAAAAGGACCTAAAAATTTAAAAGGACCTAAGTCTATTCAACCTCGCTCCGAGTTCTCCGATTAAGGACCTAAAAATTTTAACCACGACGGGGTGAGACAATGTCTCGGCGAATCAACACCCTAAACCCCGATTAAAACGAGAATTCACTCGAGGCGTCATAAATATGCACCACACATAAACTTACCTCGCCTCGGCACGACCCAAAGAGATCGGTACATCTCATATACAATTATAAACGCAGCAAATGTAATCAACAACTGGAACATATCATTTCATCACAACCAACCACACGAGTTTCGATTATAAGGTAAAACCGTTATGACACGTCCCATACCGTCTCACACAATTTTGCCCCATAATCATGCGTGGCTATCTCATCCACTCATGCATGTTCCAGTTCTTATGGCCTATCGGCCATGGCCAACTCCCCAGTCGACGATCATCCAAACTCCCGCCGAGCATCCGATAATAATCAAGCATCGTCCCGCCCCGTCGGGCACGGTAACCTCTAGAACCCCCGCCTAAACGGCATCCCATATAGGGGCATTGGTCCAACCTCTACCGTGACCGGCTTCCAAACTCCCGCCGAGCATCCGATAAAATTGAGCATTGCCCCCAAAGTCCCGTTGGGTGACAGGTTCCACTTAGTGACCATGCACGCACGTAATCAACCAAACCCAATCCGTCATCTAGCCAAGAAAACCGAAATCCCTTTTCAAATAATAAATGTCACGCCCCGAACCTCGAGCACGTGCACAACCCTCCGTGGTCTATAATTTGCGACATCCCAGGGAGTGTCGCCGACCCATTCATTATTTTGCGCATGCGGAAACGTAAAACAATCTCCATACAACATAACAGTGGGATAGAAACGTAGGATAATATTTTCACAAACCACACCTACAATACAGTAGTGCCTATATACAAACCAGTTTAACACCCCAAGGTCTAATACAAAAAAGTGAAGCTGTTCGGCTACCTACGTGCTAAGCTTCCATTTACAAGACCAGGGTTTGCTATTACCCTATCATACTTCTCGACCGCTCTAGGGTGAACTGTCACCCATCATCCAACCTTGACAGCAGACTCGTCATTATCTAGCAGAAGCTACCAAGGCATCCGTACTCCACTGCCTGTAGACCTCTGTCTCTCGCCTGTCCACCCTCCAACTAGGGACCTGAAAATGTTAGCCCACTAAGGGGTGAGATCACATCTCAGCAAGTCAATCCCCTAAATCCAAATTAGGAGAAGGGTACACTCAACATGCAGTCTAATCGTCTTTCTCACACTTTCTTAATATCAGTACTTTCCTGCATGTTAGTGTCAATCAAATCATTCATAAGATATCGAGATCATATATCATCAGAATACTTTAACATGTACATATGTAAGGACATAAATGTCAACATAATTACACGGGCCCCCAATTACCAGACTAAACCATTATAGTACGTCCCATACCGCACCACACAGTTCCGTCTTTTAATTAGGTCCCTCACTTTCACCCATTCATGTGTCACAAATGATTTCAATGCACAGATAACAGTCTTCCGGCATAACCGAGCATTGTCTCGCTCGATCAATCACATTATCATATACGAATCGCGTTACAAGCGATCTCACCTGGCCATTGCCACACGAACGCATTGTCTGGGGTAGAGGCGCGGACGCACCGCCATCCCTCATCCCAGCCCAGTATTATCCTCTTTGGGCCCCGCACTAGCGCGGACGAACCGCCACCCCAGTCGGGTCACCTCTCAAGGCTTTGTTCTCAGCACAACAGAAGCATGTGTGAAATGCGTTATCGGTTCATGCGTGCATGTCATAAACAGTGTGCTCAACTCATGCATGACCAGAACCAAAGATGTCACAATTCTCACAAATGAATGCTTAGGAATGTACATATCAATACAATCATACGGGCCCTCAATTAGTAGACTAAACTGTGATGGTACGTCCCATACCGCACCATACAGTTCCGTCTCTTAATCGAGTCCCTCAATCTTCGATCATTCATGCATTTCACAATTTCCATTCATTGGTTATGGCCAACCCCACGATAACGGTCTTCCGGCATAACCGGGCATCGCCTCGCACCGTCGAGCGCGGCAACGTCTACATCTAGACGGCATTCCATATAGGAGCATCGGTCCAGCCTTCCCTGCGACCGGCATCCGTTGACGTGGGGCATTCCCGAAGGAGCATCGGCCCAGCATCCACTGCGACCGGCATCCGTTGACTTGGGGCATTCCCGAAGGAGCATCGGCCCAGCATCCACTGCGACCGGCATCCGTTGACTTGGGGCATTCCCGAAGGAGCATCGTCCGGCCCCAAAGGCTCGTGACGTCATCTCATATCATTCATGCATTCATTCAATTTCGGCCCAAGACACCGTGCATTGCACTCAAATACCTCAATTAAAATGGTGATCCCGGCCTATTTTCTTCATATTAGAAATGCATGGTAAAATAATCGTGTGTGGGGACACGGTCAGATCGGACTAGAAAATTTGTGTCATCTCTTTCAAAATCCCACAGTTTGGTATAGTATTTAAAAACACTTTCGGCGTCCAAAACCTCACACCCGGTATTTCCTAATTAAATACCAATAGTTTTCAATCACCATGCAATTGCACAAAACATCACCAAATTCATGCGGATGCCCATGCATTTACACATCCGTTCACTTCATAAAATCAATACCCATGAAATTAGACAACTTTTCATTCTCGGGTGAACAGTGCGCGTGAACAGTAAAATTCCGGAATTAAGTAACTAATAAATTAAATCCACAAGTCATTAAAAACACTAATTAAAGCAAGCAAAACATCAAGAACCATCACTAAACTAATATAGATCCTAATTGGCAGAAACTGCCCAATTGCGCACTTTCGGGTTCAAGACCAGAAACCAATTCATATGAGTTAGAAAATTTCTCAAACTTGAACATGTGCTAAAGGACAAGTAAACAAGCATTTTTCATGAAGACACCGAAGTCCAGATCCTTCTGGATTCGGCCCAGTAATTCACTCAATCCAGCACTAAAATCGGGTCCAGTTCCAAAGAGCCTAACTCATCAAAATCAGTTCTGTTTTGGGTCGAAATCTGGTCTGTTTGATTTTAAATTCAAGTATGTTAAGCTAGAAGTTGTAATGAACAACTTTCATGAAGAAACTGATTGGAAATTCGACCTCTAAAGGTCAGTAACAGCCCTCGGAATCATAACAGGTCACGGTTTACAGAACTGTCCGAGTTACTGTTTCAAGGATGACGTCATGAAAATCGTCATCTTTTTAAATTCTAAAAATTCTGATAAAAATATATGTTATTATTTAGGATGTCTACAACATTTATTCAGAAGGAAATTTCTTCAAAATCGCGACACACAGTCGTCTACAAAATTAGCAAAACTCCCACGTCCTGGAAACTGTTTCAGAAATCAGCTTCTGTTCTTGTCCGAAACTTCACCCACGGTGGTTGTCTTGCTCTCTAATCCTTATCTAAGCTTTTCTATGTCTATCCTAACATCCTTAACCAACATCCATCCATATATAACGTCATCTACATCTTTCATCTACATAGAAATCCCTAATTCATGTACTCAGCCCCTAATCCAGAGTTAGGAGACAACTTACACAATTTGTGTATTGAAGAACTCCCGGCGACGGCGACGAGGTCACAACTCCAGGAGATGCCGGGACACCTCAGTATGGCCCTACACAGGCCGGCAAGGCTCTCAGCCTACTGCTGAGAAGTCGGTTCCTCAGCCAAGTCGGACCGGTTGCTGCACTAGATTTGGCTTAACCGAAACAGAGGACTGCTCTGTTTTCTTGGCTGCTGTTTTGGAAGTAAAGCAGAAAAGAAACTAAAGAGGAAAAGAGAAAAAGAAGAGGAAGAGGGGAGGGGGTTGTCGTGAGGGGGGAGGGGATAGGGGAGAGAGAAACAATAAAGTAAAAGGGGAAGTTGCAGGGAAAATGCAGCAGAAGAGTTGACGTAGGGGAGGGGGTGGAAAAATGGGAGAGAGAGAAGAAAAGAGGGGGAGGAAATTGCGTAGGAAGGAGGGGGGAAACGTGAAGGAGAATAGGGAGAGGAGAGAGAAAGAAAAATAATAATACTATTGTTATCATTTTTCTTTTTCTTCCAATCTCCAATTTATCAACCGATAATTTCTTTTTCTGAAATTCCGAGATGTCACAATAAAACTTGCAACTACTCTTTTTTTTTTTTTTCAAATCCTTCCAAAATAAATTTGTACGGCGTCACGTATTTGAAATTAACCCGCCAAACTTTGCATGCATCTAGTATAAAACCTCATCGTTTTATTGAGCACGTAAAACTTGGCGTCCAAAACTCGACACCATATTTCTTTTCCAAACGCCCCTTTTCGGAACTAAGTTTTAGTAACCCTTTTTTTTTTTTTTGTTCAAAACTTTTAGAAATAAATTCATAGGTGCTCACATACTCAAAATTAATCCGTCAAACTTTGCACGCACATAGTTTAAAACCTTATTGTTTTACTGGGAAATTAATTTTTGGTGTCCGGACCTGTCACCTCATTTATTTTCTTTTTAATAGTCCAAAATGTCAACTGTTGCAATAATACTAGGCAACTAACATAGAACAATCCATCTCATCTCATCACACACAAGTTCTAAGCATGCCAAAAGTCCACCAAGTCACTAAATATACATTATCCAACAAGCAAGACACCAAGAATAACAAAATCACAACCGATCTTAACCGGCATAAACCGGGCCACTCGCGCGTCTCCGAGTCTAAATCAAGAATGTTAATCAAACGAGTTCAGAAAATTCTTAAATTTGAATATGCTGTAAAAGACAAATAAAAGAAAATTTTTAGATCTTTCTAGATTAAGCCCAGTAAATTGCTCAATCCGGTACAAAAAACTGTGTTCGTTTCTAGAAAGTCTGTTTTCAAAATGAGTTTGGTTCGAGACCCAAAACTTGTCAATTTGATATGAAATTTGAGTATGTTAAAATACAAGATGTGATAAAACAAATTTTGTGGAGAAATTATTTTGAAATTCGAACCCTAAGAGTTGATAAAAATCCCTAGAATCCCAAGATGTTACAAATTCCAGCACAGTCCGACATTCTGTTTGCAAATGATGGAGCTGAAATCTCATACTTTTAAATTTCTAAAAATCTTGAGTAAAATCTATGTCATATCTGAAGATGTCTAAAATATTTCTCAAGAAGGAATCAACCCCAAATTCAAAACCCATTTCGATCTACAAAAATGGCAAACGACGAGTGTC
Organism: Eucalyptus curtisii; assembly: GCA_017140595.1. NCBI lineage: Eukaryota > Viridiplantae > Streptophyta > Magnoliopsida > Myrtales > Myrtaceae > Eucalyptus > Eucalyptus curtisii. The sequence continues at coordinate 6,556,419 of CM029500.1, read as the reverse complement.
CAGAAACCAGATCCAGAAGAAATCCACTCAATTGGACTAATCTATTCTCATTAGTGTTAATCTCACTTAGTACTAATCTAATTAAGCTAATTCACACTATACTAACCTCCTAAGAGTAATTAACAACCTAATCAAAGATTAAGGAGTTAACTTATTGGATTAGCAAATAAACGGGTTCACGGCAATGGCGGCGCGATGGCGGTGAGATCCTGTGTCTACGGCTGCTCCAATGGAGCTTAAAAGGCAGCCAAAATGGCAAAGTGAGGCTCACGGCTTAGCTGGAGTTTCTACGGTTGAGCTAGTCTCGATTGGCTTGGGTTGAACGATGATGGACATGGCTCAGTGAGGCAGCTACTGGCGGGTTGACGGTTGCTGGGTTGTTCGGTGGAGAAGCTGGTCTTGGTGGGACGAACGGTGGGGCAACAACTGAAGCAGCGAAGGAGATGGTAGCTAAAATGAAGAGGCGTGTGGTAGCTATTCTGGCGGTGGTTGAGGGAGTCACGAAGGAGCTGATGTGGGCTAGGGGGAAGGGAAATGGGCTGGCATGAGTGGAGTGGAAATGGGTGCGTGGATGAGGTGCTAGGGTGGAAGAACGTGTGGCATCCCAAAAATTCAAGACAAGCTCTAAGGTAAGCCCATAGTTAGGTAATGAAATTTTCCTAAGTTTTATGCTTTAGCCATTAGTCTCCTCTTAAGACTAAGTGATATATGCTTGTGTTCATGAATTTTGAGATTAGTGTAATAGGATAAATTTATGAGAAGGATTTATTTTGGCTACGCACCTTAATGAATAAATTCATATAGATTAAATGTTACAAGATTTTGGCCATATGAAATTTAAATTTGAAATCTATAAAAGGAAGATTAAAAGTAAATTATACAAAGTAGAAATTGGAATTTATTTAGGGTTGGGCCTTAGGCCCAAGGGTGTGGACCCTTAATGGGCCAAAAGGGACGGCCCATGAAGCCCACGAAGGGGCTGTCGCCGGCCAAGGAGGGCTCGGCCCATGAGGCCGAATTCCAAGCCCATATTGCATGAAGATGGCCATGTGTTAGCCCCCTCCATCCAAGTGTCCTCCATGCATGATCTAATCATTGCTAATGATTGTGGCTTAGGGGAAACAAAAGGGAGAGAGAGAGTGGCCGGTGGAGGGTTTCGGCCAAGCTGAGAGAGGGAGAGAGAGTGAGTTGCGAGAGAGAGGAGCCGAGAGGGAGGAGAGGAAGGAGCTCGTCGTTCGTCCGCCGTCGCCGCCCGCACGCCGTCCGTCCGTCCGTCGCCGGTGTGCCGTCCGTGTGTCGCTGTCCGCTCGATCTTAGAGGCAAGTTAGGATCGATTTCCATTCTTGCATGTGTGTGTGTTGCATGTATGTTTGGAGAAATGTCGAATTTTGGGCGAGTAGGAGGGAGAAACCGAAGCTAGAATGACTTGTTCTTGAGTGATGTTGCTGTTTTCGCATGAACCGCCTGAGCCAGAATCTTGTGAGAGCTTGCATGCATGTTTTGAGTTCGATTTTGTCTTTGATTCCTTCATGAAAGTTGTAGCCAACATCTTAAAATACAACATACTAAAATTTGGTGCAAAAATATGGAGATTTAAGGGGTCAAACTCTCATCCTACGGAGACACTAGATCTGGAACTATTTTGCTGACCTTGTGGTAGATTTGTGGTTGCATGTTGGTTTTTATCGAGAATCTCTCTTCGACTTCTTCATGAAACGTGTAGAGAACATCTTAAAGACTAACATACTCAAATTTGAAGTAAAATGAACAAGTATAGCCTAGTGAATCGACTTACTCTTGAAGACGGTAAATCTGGAGACGCGTACAGGACACCCGAGACTTCATGGACCCATATGATGACTATAATCTGGATATTTGACTTATATCCCTTCATAAAACTTGTAGATAATATCTTGAAGTAAAACATATCCAAATTTCAGAGGAAACGAAGAAGAATAGGTAGGTGAAGACTCAGTATTTCGGAGAAGCATGCACTGGACGTTTCGGTGTTAGATCCAGAAGCTTCGTGTGACTGTAGAAAATAATCTAAAAATAATTTGGCTTAGAAGTCTTCATGAAAAATCTGCTCTAGTGTCTTGGCTATAACCCGGTAAAATTTCATAATTTTTGGAGGTCGTTCGGGTATTTTAATCGAATTATTTCAAAAACTGCACATTCTGTTTTATCCGAAATTGCATGCTGTGATTGCGTGAATGACATCTTTTGTGTGGAATTTTATTGGCCATGTGTTTTTCATGAAATCATTATCTTATTGTCTTATTTATCACATGCCTTAATTTCATGATTTTTGGGAATCATATGGAAATTTAATTTAAATATTTTTCCAAAATGGTACAAGCTGGAATTTAAATAAATATCAAAAAGGCATGATAAATGGACCATTTTAAATTGTGTGAACTCCATAAATTGTATTTTTAAGAATGATTGCATCTTGCTACATGTATGATGATGACTGATGATGCATGTATAAATCAAAGGATGAAAGTGATTTTATTTGCCATTATATCATGTGCCACGCTAAGTTGAGACTTAAATTGGTAAACATGATCAATGATAAATGAGGAAACTGTTTGTGGCGGATGATAATGCCCCGGGAGTATCGGGATGCCGGGATGGGGGTGCCGGATGCCCGGAATGTATAGAGATACATGGCCGGATGCCCTCGGGAGTTTCGAGATGCCCGGAATGGTTGGGTGCCGGAAGCCCCGGAGGTCTCGTGCCCGGGGAGTGCCTCGTGATGCCGGTTGGGATGCGAGATGCCCGGAAAGTGGGGGTGCCGGATGCCCGGTGATGTGTGCCGGAGGGTTCTCGCGATGCCGGGATGGGGTGCGAGTGGTGATGTGTGGGACGCAATTACGGTCCCGGAAAGAGATGTGGTGATCAAATTTAAAGATAAAAGTGGAAATTGAATCATGCGCATGAGATGTGATGACATGGATGTGTGACATGATGATGATCACCTATGGCATGATGACATGGATGTGTGACATGATGATGATCACCTATGGCATGATGATATGTATGTGACATGATGATGATCACTTATGGCATGATGACATGGATGTGTGACATGATGATGATCACCTATGGTATGATGATATGTGTGTGACATGATGATGATCACCTATGGCATGATGATATGTATGTGACATGACGATGATCACCTATGGCATGATGATATATATGTGACATGATGATGATCACCTGGCATGATGATATGTATGTGACATGATGATATGCATGTGACATGATGATATATATGTGACATGATGATGATGAATACATGAAGATGTATGTACATATGCATGGCTGCAAGGTAAGTTATGCTTGGATGCGTGGATGGTATGTACTATGCTATGATTGATATGTTGTATTGTGTGATGCATTGAGTGGTTTATTGGTCCTTTACCTGCTGAGTGGTTGTACTCACCCCTTCGGGGACCAACATTTCATATTAGAAAGATGCCGCTCCCTACCGTCACGCGAGGCACCTTCTATGGCCTCCCATCTGATGTGGAGGTAGAGTGTACGGAGATCGATTGCATTACCTTACCTGGTCTGACGTTTGTGCGAGTGCGAGTGTTGGTCATGTACGAGGTGGGCCTGGCTGGGGGCCCAGTCATTCAGGAGTTTTTGTCGTTCATGTCCGCCGAGATGGAGAGTTTGGGGGGATGTTGCCACCACCACCGCCGGACGCGCCAGGATGGGTGTGATGGCCGCGTGAGGGGTAGAGAGTTGATGACACTTTTTGGACATAGCCGCCACTTATAGATGGAGGATCATACGTGAGATAGACATAGGGTCGAGTTGTCTTTTTGGGTTGTGGCCGAGTCTAGATGAAAATCTTGGCCTTTCTTTTGATTGTACCGACCCGTGAAATCCATCTTGAAAATATATGTAAATAAAAGTGGCTCGGCTTCATCTTTTTATATGATGTGTAGTTGGTGTGCATTGTATCATGATTGTGGAGGGAGAGATGGCGATATTAAATTATGCTTCCGCTAATAAGTTGCGCCGGACCGCTTTCAAAAAAAAAAAAAATGCTTCTAAAGAGATGTAACTGTCCATGAACTACAACGCTTTTACTAAGAGATGTTATCTAGTGTTCATTAGGCATAGCGATAAGTACCTGTGGCGACCTTAGGCGGGACGGGGGGTGCCACAGCCCGTTTTGATTGGTATCAGAGCAATGGTTATAGATTGGAGTGATAAGGAGCCTCATTTGGAAATTGAGGAACATGATGACAATGCACACCATAGGGTACTAACTGAATTAAGTAACTTTGAATAACGGGTGATGAGTAATCACTCGTAGATCCTTAGTAGTTGTTATTAATTGCTTTTAGGTACCAAGAACATGGTTATGTTACTTATTTCTCTTAGTTGCTGTTGTTTTTAATGAAGACATTGAGTCACAGATATTTCCTGAGGCGAATGCTTGGAAACTGCAGGAAAATCATGGTGCGAGCTGGAAGTGCTCATCCATCGAGGGCTGAAGCCTCTGCTGCAAGGGCTGAACCCCGAATGGAAGATATCCTGCAGGCATTGGCCAATATAGGAAATCTGATGGAAAGACAAGCGCAGCAACAGCCTGGAGCATAACGCCGTACTCAGGGACTGGTGGAGCAATTTTTGAAATTGAAACCACCAAGGTTCAGTGGAATGGGAAGTCCCGAGGAGGCGAGCATTGGATTGATGGGATGGAACAAATTTTCCGGCTGTTGGACTGCAATGATGCTGAGAAAATAATTTTGGCAGAGTACCAGCTGGAGGGAAATGCAAAGTTTTGGTGGAGAGCTTCGAATGATATAATCTTTCCACCAGGTATTGATGTTAATTGGGGAGAATTTGTGAGAGCTTTCAATAGAAAGCATTTTTCTGACAGTGCTTAGGATAAGAAAATTACAGAATTTGTTCAGCTTAGAACAAAGGGAGCCGACAAAGATCAATATGAAGCAAGATTTTCTGAACTGTCTAGATATGCTCCTAGACTAATTGAGGATCAAGAAGAGAAAGCTAAGAGGTTTCGAAAGGGTTGAGGACTAATATCGGAGACAACTGGTGCCTTTGAACATAAGAGATTATAATGAGATCTATGAAAGGGCACAGTTGGTGGAGCAGGAGTTAGTAAGAGAACAGTCGGAGAATAAAGGACAATCGTCTTTTAGTGATGTGAGACGAGGTAAGAGACCTTACCCTGGTCAAAGTCAGACTTGGAATATGAAGAAAAAGAGCAATTTTGGAAGTTTTGGGGGAGCAAGAAGTGGCCCGAATATAGGGAGGACACCCTATCAACCTGATGTTTGTCAAAGGTGTAATGGGCGACATGGCCCAGGGCCTTGTAATGGACGACTGAGATGCTTTGGTTGTGGACAAGTGGGCCACCTTAGGAGAAGTTGCCCACAAGAAAGGCCGCAAATGAGTGTCGGCTCGGTGCGACGGGGACAACAGAGTACAGTTAGATCAAACCTTTCAAGGAATCCTCAAAGGCCACCAGCGCAAGGAAGGGTGTATGCAGTCACCCAAGAGGAAGCGGAAGCTTCCAAAAATGTTATCTCAGGTACGATCCTTATAAATGGTAAAAAGGCATATGCATTGTTTGATACGGGTGCTACGCATTCATTTGTGTCTGAAAGGTATAGACAATTGAGTAAAATAGAAGCTACGCCTCTTGAGACGCCTCTTTGTGTTTCTACGCCTTTAAAGAATGTAGTGTTGTCTACGCTGGTGTGTGGGAATTGTAGGATAACAATGGGAGGAAAGGATATGGAAATAGACTTAGTCGTAATGGCTATGTATGATGTTGATGTTATTATAGGAATGGATTGGCTTCGTAAGTATCGGGCCAAAATGGATTGTTATAGAAAAGTGATCCAATTTGTCTTACCTAATCAGTCTAGTTGTGAATTTTTGGGAGGTCAGACCCACCTACCTGTAGCACTTATTTCGGCGGTAGAAGCCCGTACGTTACTTGACAAAGGATGTCAAGGGTACCTGGCCGTGGTTAAAGATTATACTAGGGAAGAGCCTAAGCTTGATGAAATTCGAATAGTTAATGAATTTCCGGATGTATTCCCTGAGGAGTTACCTGGATTACCGCCAGAACGAGAAATTGAGTTTGAAATTGAATTAATGCCCGGAACAGGACCAATATCGAAAGCCCCGTATAGGATGGCCTTAGTCGAGTTGAAGGAATTGAAAGTGCAACTACAAGAATTGCTTGACAAAGGATTCATTAGGCCAAGTGCTTCACCTTGGGGTGCACCGGTTTTGTTTGTGAAAAAGAAAGATGGGTCGATGCGTTTGTGCATTGACTATAGGCAATTAAATCAAGTGACCATTAAAAATAAGTATCATTTGCCTAGAATTGATGACCTATTTGATCAACTCCAGGGAAGTTCGGTCTTCTCTAAGATTGACTTAAGGTCGGGGTATCATCAGCTGAGAATTAAGAAGGAGGACATTCCTAAGACTCGTTTAGGACTCGTTATGGACATTACGAGTTTCTTGTCATGCCATTTGGATTGACAAATGCGCCGGCTGCCTTCATGGATCTAATGAATAGGGTATTTAAACCTTATTTAGACCAGTTTTTGATTGTTTTTATTAATGACATCCTGGTATATTCGAAAGGGCCTAAAGAGCATGAACAACACTTAAGAATAGTGTTGCAAACTCTGAGAGATCATGAGCTGTATGCAAAATTTAGCAAGTGTGAATTCTGGCTAGACCAGATAATATTTTTAGGGCACGTGGTGTCAATAGGAGGAATTGCAGTGGACCCGGCGAAAGTTGAAATGGTAATAAATTGGCCGAGACCGACAACACCTACTGAAATACGGAGTTTCTTAGGATTGGCCGGTTACTATAGGAGGTTTATTGAAGGATTTTCACGATTGGCAGGTCCTTTAACTAAATTAACTCGAAAGAATGTGAAATTTGAATGGAATGGGGAATGTGAAAGGAGTTTCCAGGAGCTTAAAAGAAAAATTGACCTCGGCTCCAATCTTGACTATACCAACAGGATCGGATGGTTTTACAGTTTATAGTGATGCATCTCACAAAGGACTGGGTTGTGTCCTGATGCAGCATGGCAAAGTCATAGCCTATGCATCCAGACAATTGAAACCCCATGAATTGAACTACCCAACGCATGATTTAGAATTAGCAGCCATAGTATTCGCTTTGAAGATATGGAAGCATTATTTATATGGGGAAAAGTTTGAGATTTATACGGATCATAAGAGCTTGAAGTATCTATTCTCACAAAAAGAGTTGAACATGAGACAAAGGAGGTGGATGGAGTTGTTAAAAGATTATGACTGTGAGATACGATACCATCCAGGGAAGGCGAATAAGGTAGCGGATGCTCTTAGTCGTAAGTCAGCTATGGAGATGGCTAGTTTAAGAATGGCGGAATGGAGCTTATTAGAGTCCGTAGCAGACTCGGAGTTTAAATTGGAAATGGATTGTCTTACTGGTATGCTTAGTGCATTAAGAATTGAACCTGAAATTATTCAAAAAGTTAAGATATTGCAAGAATCTGACCCGGAAATTATGAAAGTGAGAAATGCAGTGTCTTTAGGAAAAAGACCAGAATTTCAAGTTTCTGAAGATGGGGTGGTAAGATGTCAAGGACGACTTTGTGTTCCCGACAGTGAGGAAGTAAAGAAGGAAATTTTGTCGGAGGCACATAAGAGTAACTACAGTGTTCATCCAGGTTGTACAAAGATGTACAGGAATCTACGTCAGCAATTTTGGTGGAATGGTATGAAAGCAGATACGGCTAAGTACGTTTCTCAATGTTTGACGTGCCAGCAAGTAAAAGCGGAGCATCGTAAACCCGCAGGACTCTTGAGACCATTAGACATTCCAGAATGGAAATGGGAGCATATAACAATAGACTTTGTGCAAGGATTGCCAAGAACGTTAAGCAGTCATGACTCAATTTGGGTTATAGTGGACCGTTTGACTAAGTCGGCTAATTTCCTAGCGATTCGCATGGACTACCCAATGGATAAGTATGCAGACATGTATGTAGGTCAAGTAGTACGCCTACATGGTGTTCCAGTGACTATTACCTCAGATCGGGATTCGAGATTTACTTCGAACTTCTGGCGAAGTCTTCAAATTGCATTAGGAACTAAACTTCAGTTTAGTACTGCCTTTCATCCTCAAACAGACGGACAAACCGAGAGAGTAATCCAGACATTAGAAGATATGTTGAGGGCTTGTGTGATTGATTTCAAAGGAAATTGGGATGAAAGATTGCATTTAGTGGAGTTTGCTTATAATAATAGTTTTCAGAAAAGTATAGGCATGGCTCCCTATGAAGCTTTACATGGAAGGAGATGTAGGACTCCTGTATGTTGGAACGAAGTAGGTGAAAAGAAACTGACAGGACCTGAATTGGTACAAGTTACCACTGAGGCTGTTGAAATTATCAGGGAAAGACTTAAAACAAATCGGAAATAGACGAAAAGACTACGCGAGATAGGCGTAGAAGGCCATTGGAATTTAGTGTGGGAGATCATGTATTCCTTAAAGTATCTCCAATGAAAGGAATATCTCGATTTGGAATGAAGGGTAAGCTAAGCCCTAGATTTGTTGGACCTTTCGAGATACTTGAAAGAATAGGAGATATGGCTTATCGTTTGGCGCTACCTCCTAAGTTGGGAAATTTGCATGATGTGTTTCATGTATCGATGCTGAGAAAATACCAACCGGATCCTGGTCACATACTCGATCATGAAGCCATCAAAGTGGATGAGAAAGTGAGATACATTGAAGAGCCTATACAGATATTAGATCGAAAGGAACAAATTCTCAGGACTAAGACGATTCCTCTAGTTAAGGTGTTATGGCGACATCATGATATGGAAGAAGCCACATGGGAAAGTGAAGATCAGATGAAGGAAAAGTACCCCTACTTGTTTCAAAAGGATACGAGTAACGTCTAATTTCGAGGACGAAATTCTCTAAGGAGGGGAGAATTGTGGCATCCCAAAAATTCAAGACAAGCTCTAAGGTAAGCCCATAGTTAGGTAATGAAATTTTCCTAAGTTTTATGCTTTAGCCATTAGTCTCCTCTTAAGACTAAGTGATATATGCTTGTGTTCATGAATTTTGAGATTAGTGTAATAGGATAAATTTATGAGAAGGATTTATTTTGGCTACGCACCTCATAGAATAAATTCATATAGATTAAATGTTACAAGAGTTTGGCCATATGAAATTTAAATTTGAAATCTATAAAAGGAAGATTAAAAGTAAATTATACAAAGTAGAAATTGGAATTTATTTAGGGTTGGGCCTTAGGCCCAAGGGTGTGGACCCTTAATGGGCCAAAAGGGGCAGCCCATGAAGCCCACGAAGGGGCTGTCGCCGGCCAAGGAGGGCTCGGCCCATGAGGCCGAATTCCAAGCCCATATCGCATGAAGATGGCCAAGTGTTAGCCCCTCCATCCAAGTGTCCTCCATGCATGATCTAATCATTGCTAATGATTGTGGCTTAGGGGAAACAAAAGGGAGAGAGAGAGTGGCCGGTGGAGGGTTTCGGCCAAGCTGAGAGAGAGAGAGAGAGAGAGAGAGAGAGTTGCGAGAGAGAGGAGCCGAGAGGGAGGAGAGGAAGGAGCTCGCCGTTCGTCCGCCCGTCGCCGCCCGCACGCCGTCCGTCCGTCCGTCGCCGGTGTGCCGTCCGTGTGCCGCTGTCCGCTCGATCTTAGAGGCAAGTTAGGATCGATTTCTATTCTTGCATGTGTGTGTGTTGCATGTATGTTTGGAGAAATGTCGAATTTTGGGCGAGTAGGAGGGAGAAACCGAAGCTAGAATGACTTGTTCTTGAGTGATGTTGCTGTTTTCGCATGAACCGCCTGAGCCAGAATCTTGTGAGAGCTTGCATGCATGTTTTGAGTTCGATTTTGTCTTTGATTCCTTCATGAAAGTTGTATCCAACATCTTAAAATACAACATAATAAATTTTGGTGCAAAAATATGGAGATTTAAGGGGTCAAACTCTCATCCTACGGAGACACTAGATCTGGAACTATTTTGCTGACCTTGTGGTAGATTTGTGGTTGCATGTTGATTTTTATCGAGAATCTCTCTTCGACTTCTGCATGAAACGTGTAGAGAACATCTTAAAGACTAACATACTCAAATTTGAAGTAAAATGAACAAGTATAGCCTAGTGAATCGACTTACTCTTGAAGACGGTAAATCTGGAGACGCGGTACAGGACACCCGAGAATTCATGGACCCATATGATGACTATAATCTGGATATTTGACTTAGATCCCTTCATAAAACTTGTAGATAATATCTTGAAGTAAAACATATCCAAATTTCAGAGGAAACGAAGAGTAATAGGTAGGTGAAGACTCAGTATTTCGGAGAAGCATGCACTGGACGTTTCGGTTTTAGATCCAGAAGCTTCGTGTGACTGTAGAAAATAATCTAAAAATAATTTGGCTTAGAAGTCTTCATGAAAAATCTGCTCTAGTGTCTTGGCTATAACCCGATAAAATTTCATAATTTTCGGAGGTCGTTCGCATATTTTAATCGAATTATTTCAAAAACTGCACATTCTGTTTTATCCGAAATTGCATGCTGTGATTGCGTGAATGACATCTTTTGTGTGGAATTTTATTGGCCATGTGTTTTTCATGAAATCATTATCTTATTGTCTTATTTATCACATGCCTTAATTTCATGATTTTTGGGAATCATATGGAAATTTAATTTAAATATTTTTCCAAAATGGTACAAGCTGGAATTTAAATAAATATCAAAAAGGCATGATAAATGGACCATTTTAAATTTTGTGAACTCCATAAATTGTATTTTTAAGAATGATTGCATCTTGCTACATGTATGATGATGACTGATGATGCATGTATAAATCAAAGGATGAAAGTGATTTTATTTGCCATTATATCATGTGCCACGCTAAGTTGAGACTTAAATTGGTAAACATGATCAATGATAAATGAGGAAACTGTTTGTGGCGAATGATAATGCCCTGGGAGTATCAGGATGCGCGGGATGGGGGGTGCCGGATGCCCAGAATGTATAGAGATACATGGTCGGATGCCCTCGGGAGTTTCGAGATGCCCGGAATGGTTGGGTACCGGAAGCCCCGGAGGTCTGTGCCCGGGGAGTGCCTCGTGATGCCAGTTGGGATGCGAGATGCCCGGAAAGTGGGGGTGCCGGATGCCCGGTGATGTGTGCCGGAGGGTTCTCGCGATGCCAGGATGGGGTGCGAGTGGTGATGTGTGGGACGCAATTACTGGTCCCGGGAAAGAGATGTGGTGATCAAATTTAAAGATAAAAGTGGAAATTGAATCATGCGCATGAGATGTGATGACATGGATGTGTGACATGATGATGATCACCTATGGCATGATGACATGGATGTGTGACATGATGATGATCACCTATGGCATGATGATATGTATGTGACATGATGATGATCACTTATGGCATGATGACATGGATGTGTGACATGATGATGATCACCTATGGTATGATGATATGTGTGTGACATGATGATGATCACCTATGGCATGATGATATGTATGTGACATGACGATGATCACCTATGGCATGATGATATATATGTGACATGATGATGATCACCTATGGCATGATGATATGTATGTGACATGATGATATGCATGTGACATGATGATATATATGTGACATGATGATGATGAATACATGAAGATGTATGTACATATGCATGGCTGCAAGGTAAATTATGCTTGGATGCGTGGATGGTATGTACTATGCTATGATTGATATGTTGTATTGTGTGATGCATTGAGTGGTTTATTGGTCCTTTACCTGCTGAGTGGTTGTACTCACCCCTTCGGGGACCAACATTTCAGATTAGAAAGACGCCGCTCCCTACCGTCACGCGGGGCACCTTCTATGGCCTCCCATCTGATGTGGAGGTAGAGTGTACGGAGATCGATTGCATTACCATACCTGGTCTGACGTTTGTGCGAGTGCGAGTGTTGGTCATGTACGAGGTGGGCCTGGCTGGGGGCCCGCATTCAGAGTTTCGTCGGTTCATGTCCGCCGAGATGGAGAGTTTAGGCGGATGTTGCCACCACCACCGCCGGACGCGCCAGGATGGGTGTGATAGCCGCGTGAGGGGTAGAGAGCTAATGACACTTTTTGGACATAGCCGCCACTTATAGATGGAGGATCATACGTGAGATAGACATAGGGTCGAGTTGTCTTTTTGGGTTGTGGCCGAGTCTAGATGAAAATCTTGGCCTTTCTTTTGATTGTACCGACCCGTGAAATCCATCTTGAAAATATATGAAAATAAAAGTGGCTCGGCTTCATCTTTTTATATGATGTGTAGTTGGTGTGCATTGTATCATGATGTGTGGAGGGAGAGATGGCGATATTAAATTATGCTTCCGCTAATAAGTTGCGCCAGGACCGCTTTCAAAAAAAAAATGCCCATGAACTACAACGCTTTTACTAAGAGATGTTATTTGTGTTCATTAGGCATAGCGATAAGTACCTGTGGCGACCTTAGGCCGGACGGGGGGTGCCACAGAACGTGCGGGCTACTGAGGCGTGGGGGAAATGGGCTGCATGTGAAAGAGGGAAATGGGAGGAATCGTGGGGAAGCAAATGGAGAGAACGGCAGAAGCAGGGGGAAGAAGAAACATGCATAGAAGAGAGGCAAGGAGAGAGAACCAAGGGGGACAATGGGCCTTCCAAGTCCATCAGCTGGCCAATGAGCTTCCAACTACAAATATCGAGCAATGAGTGAATTTCCCCAAAGTCTTCGGCCACCATAAGTCAAGGCATGTACGAATGGTGATTTTCCACCATTTTCTCACCTAAAACAACCATTTTTGATGCCAAATGACCACCCCCTTGAGTAGCATGCGAATTCCATTAAATTTCCTCTCAATCCTCCACAAAATTCTTCAATTTGATGGCCAAAAATCACACCCACTCAGCCCATCGAATTCCATGCATTCCCTTCACCAACTAGTTCATTTTGGTAGCCAAAATTCCACACCAAAGTGCCCATCCGAATTTCCTTGATTTAAATTAGCCAAATGTCAATTTTCCGTAAAAATTCCCGACTCTACGGAATTTCTTCAAAAGATGAGACGAGATCCTAAAAATGAATCGTGACACGCTCAAACTTTCGATTCCCGAAATCGAATTCAATTTCATGGTTAAAATCGATCGGATATGACTTTTAAGTCCAATCTAACCAATTAGGTAGTTTTTAGGGATTTTACCACGGTTATATACCTTAACGGCTTCACCTAATAAGTTAGTTAACTTGTGAGTAATAAGCTCAGAGAAAAAGTATCATAGGCGCGTCGGCCAAAAGCCCATTTCATTTTACCGAGACTAGTCGAAATTCAGGATGTCACAACCGGACCAACCCAATGGGAGAGTGAGTGTTTCGAGCAACCTCAATGTATCGTTTGTCTAAGTCCATGCACGAATTGAAGGACCCCGCCCCAGGTCGTAGCGCCCGAGTTAACATACCGAGCGACGGCTCTCATAGGCCTTATAGTTTTCTTCTTGGAAATGTCAAACATGGTATCTAGCCGAATGCCAGCTAGTGACTACAAAGCATTTTAAAAGATTGATTAATCTACTTTTCTCTTACCCTCTTTACGATATCTAGCCAAATGCCAGCTGGATCCTATAATTGCAAAAGATCTAGCATGAAATTGAGTAATAAATTTAGAGATATTCGGAAATATCATAATTTTTACATAAGATATTAAACTTGGTAACAATATTTGTTTATATGGCAATTCTTATACCAATGTAAAAAAAGGAAAAATATAAAAGGTTATATGGCAATTCTTAATCTAGAGAAAAAAAAAAAAAAAAAAAAAAAGGAACGCTAATTAAAGATGATATGGTTATGGCAAGTTGGCCACATCTGATATCCTCCATTCTTCATCTTTAAATAGCTAAATGATGCTGAAATTGGAGCATAGATACCCCCATCATGGTGAAATCATCAGCTAAGCTCATATTCATTTGTTCTATATTGCTAGCTAGTTGTGTGAGAGATGTTTGGGGCACGACACATGTTGTAATCCATAACAATTTGCCAGTTGGAACTACTCTGACAGTTCATTGCAAATCCAGAGATGACGACCTTGGGTTCCATTATATAACGAGCAGCTGGGAATTTTCATTTAATGTCAATGTGTGGATGACGACGTTGTTCTTTTGTAGCTTCGCATGGCCAAATCATTTTGAGCGGTTTGATATATATGTGACAAAGAGGGACGACAAGCGTTGCGGCAACTTGTGTGAGTGGCAAATCTCGCCCACTGGTCCTTGTAGGAAGAATGAATATACCGGAGCCTACGATGTTTGTTTTCCATGGGACCCTCATGCACAATTAGGGAGAAAAACCGCTCATCTGAATGTATGAGAGAGAGGAATGAAGTTCATATGGAATAAGAATCAACTTATTTATCTTTCCAATATAAATATCTATACACTTCTTCTAATATCCTCATCATTTCACTTCCTATTGGTATCGCATCTCTTTATCATTTATTTCATTTGTCATCACCATGAAAATGTTTTTGTGTAAATTTGTTTGAACATTAAAAAAAAAAGTTCATAAGTGCCATGCCATGTTGCCCTAGCTTGGGCGAGGATCGACCTTGCAGATCTAGCAATGGGGCCTTATCAATAGGGGTAAGCATGGTCAAGGTTGGGCCAGTCCACCCCCAAACCCTAAAACTAACTCGCACAATGTAGATCCTTAATTTTTGGAACTGAAGATTGGCTCTATTGAGACTGGAACCAAGGACCAAATTGACCCAATGGGTTCAATCCGGCTCCGTGGGTCAATCTAGAACCAACCGATAATTGTATTTTTTTTTTGTAGTCCTTGAAAAGGCGACCGAGGACCCGTGTCTTGTCCCGAACCCCGGCACGCATACATCCCTCGGTGGTCGACTAAAATTTTTGCGACGTTCCTAGGACGCATCGCCATCCCTTTTCATTTTATGCACATGAGGAAGCGAAATAAACAGATACCCCGACAACCATCAAACACTGTGGTGGTGGAAAGACAACCCAATTATCACAAACCACTTTACACACATGCCAAAGTAGTCTTACAGGTCTATTCACCTAATTCTGCTTCAAAAGGACCTAAAAATTTAAAAGGACCTAAGTCTATTCAACCTCAGCTCCGAGTTCTCCAGATTAAGGACCTAAAAATTTTAACCACGACGGGGTGAGACAATGTCTCGGCGAATCAACACCCTAAACCCCGATTAAAACAAGAATTCACTCAGAGGCGTCATAAATATGCACCACACATAAACTTACCTCGCCTCGGCACGACCCAGCAGATCAGTACATCTCATATACACTTATAAACGCAGCAAATGTAATCAACAACTGGAACATATCATTTCATCACAACCAACCACACGAGTTTCGATTATAAGGTAAAACCGTTATGACACGTCCCATACCGTCTCACACAATTTTGCCCCATAATCATGCGTGGCTATCTCATCCACTCATGCATGTTCCAGTTCTTATGGCCTATCGGCCATGGCCAACTCCCCAGTCGACGATCATCCAAACTCCCGCCGAGCATCCGATAATAATCAAGCATCATCCCGCCCCGTCGGGCACGGTAACGTCTAGAACCCCCGCCTAAACGGCATCCCATATAGGGGCATTGGTCCAACCTCTACCGTGACCGACTTCCAAACTCCCGCCGAGCATCCGATATAATTGAGCATTGCCCCCAAACTCCCGTTGGGTGACAGGTTCCACTTAGTGACCATGCACGCACGTAATCAACCAAACCCAATCCGTCATCTAGCCAAGAAAACCGAAATCCCTTTTCAAACAATAAAACTTGCAAATACTCTTCTTTTTTTTTCAAAACCTTCCAAAATAAATTTGTACGGCGTCACGTATTTGAAATTAACCCGCCAAACTTTGCATGCATCTAGTATAAAACCTCATCGTTTTATTGAGCACGTAAAACTTGGCGTCCAGAACCCGACACCATATTTCTTTTCCAAATGCCCCTTTTCGGAACTAAGTTTTAGTAACCCTTTTTTTTTTGTTCAAAACTTTTAGAAATAAATTCATAGGTGCTCACATACTCAAAATTAATCCGTCAAACTTTGCACGCACATAGTTTAAAACCTTATTGTTTTACTGGGAAATTAATTTTTGGTGTCCGGACCTGTCACCTCATTTATTTTCTTTTTAATAGTCCAAAATGTCAACTGTTGCAATAATACTAGGCAACTAACATAGAACAATCCATCTCATCTCATCACACACAAGTTCTAAGCATGCCAAAAGTCCACCAAGTCACTAAATATACATTATCCAACAAGCACGACACCAAGAACAACAAAATCACAACCGGTCTTAACCGGCATAAACCGGGCCACTCGCGCGTCTCCGAGTCTAAATCAAGAATGTTAATCAAACGAGTTCAGAAAATTCTTAAATTTGAATATGTTGTAAAAGACAAATAAAAGAAAATTTTTATATCTTTCTAGATTAAGCCCAGTAAATTGCTCAATCCGGTACAAAAAACTGTGTTCGTTTCTAGAAAGTCTGTTTTCGAAATCAGTTTGGTTCGAGACCCAAAACTTGTCAATTTGATATGAAATTTGAGTATGTTAAAATACAAGATGTGATAAAACAAATTTTGTGGAGAAATTATTTTGAAATTCGAACCCTAAGAGTTGATAAAAATCCCTAGAATCCCAAGATGTTACAAATTCCAGCACAGTCCGAGATTCTGTTTGCAAATGACGGAGCTGAAATCTCATACTTTTAAATTTCTAAAAATCTTGAGTAAAATATATGTCATATCTGAAGATGTCTAAAATACTTCTCAAGAAGGAATCAACCCCAAATTCAAAACCCATTTCGATCTACAAAAATGGCAAACGACGAGGGTCCAGAAACCAGATCCAGAAGAAATCCACTCAATTGGACTAATCTATTCTCATTAGTGTTAATCTCACTTAGTACTAATCTAATTAAGCTAATTCACACTATACTAACCTCCTAAGAGTAATTAACAACCTAATCAAAGATTAAGGAGTTAACTTATTGGATTAGCAAATAAACGGGTTCACGGCAACGGCGGCGCGACGGCGGTGAGATCCTGTATCTACGGCTGCTCCAATGGAGCTTAAAAGGCAGCCAAAATGGCAAAGTGAGGGTCACGGCTTAGCTGGAGTTTCTACGGTTGAGCTAGTCTCGATTGGCTTGGGTTGATCGATGATGGACATGGCTCAGTGAGGCAGCTACTGGCGGGTTGACGGTTGCTGGGTTGTTCGGTGGAGAAGCTGGTCTTGGTGGAACGAACGGTGGGGCAACAACTGAAGTAGCGAAGGAGATGGCGGCTAAAATGAAGAGGCGTGTGGTAGCTATTCTGGCGGTGGTTGAGGGAGTCACGAAGGAGCTGATGTGGGTTAGGGGGAAGGGAAATGGGCTGGCATGAGTGGAGTGGAAATGGGTGCGTGGATGAGGTGCTGGGGTGGAAGAACGTGCGGGCTGTTGAGGCGTGGGGGGAAATGGGCTGCACGTGAAAGAGGGAAATGGGAGGAATCGAGGGGAAGCAAATGGAGAGAACGGCAGAAGCAGGGGGAAGAAGAAACATGCATAGAAGAGAGGGAAGGAGAGAGAACCAAGGGGGACAATGGGCCTTCCAAGTCCATCAGCTGGCCAATGAGCTTCCAACTACAAATATCGAGCAATGAGTGAATTTCCCCAAAGTCTTCGGCCACCATAAGTCAAGGCATGTACCAATGGTGATTTTCCACCATTTTCTCACCTAAAACAACCATTTTTGATGCCAAAGGACCACCCCCTTGAGTAGCATGCGAATTCCATTAAATTTCCTCTCAATCCTCCACAAAATTCTTCAATTTGATGGCCAAAAATCACACCCACTCAGCCCATACGAATTCCATGCATTCCTTTCACCAACTAGTTCGTTTTGGTAGCCAAAATTCCACGCCAAAGTGCCCATCCGAATTTCCTTGATTTAAATTAGCCAAATTTCAATTTTCCGTAAAAATTCCCGACTCTACGGAATTTCTTCAAAAGATGAGACGAGGTCCTAAAAATGAATCGTGACACGCTCAAACGTTCGATTCTCGAAATCGAATTCAATTTCATGGTTAAAATCGATCGGATATGACTTTTAAGTCCAATCTAACCAATTAGGTAGTTTTTAGGGATTTTACCACGGTTATATACCTTAATGGCTTCACCTAATAAGTTAGTTAACTTGTGAGTAATAAGCTCAGAGAAAAAGTATCATAGGCGCGTCGGCCAAAAGCCCATTTCATTTTACCGAGACGAGTCGAAATTCAGGATGTCACAACCGGACCAACCCAATGGGAGACTGAGTGTTTGGAGTAACCTCAATGTATCGTTTGTCTAAGTCCGTGCACGAATTGAAGGACCTCGCCCCAGGTCGTAGCGCCCGAGTTAACATACCGAGCGACGTCTCTCATAGGCCTTATAGTTTTCTTCTTGGAAATGTCAAACATGGTATCTAGCCGAATGCCAGCTAGTGACTACAAAGCATTTTAAAAGATTGATTAATCTACTTTTCTCTTACCCTCTTTACGATATCTAGCCAAATGCCAGCTGGATCCTATAATTGCAAAAGATCTAGCATGAAATTGAGTAATAAATTTAGAGATATTCGGAAATATCATAATTTTTACATAAGATATTAAACTTGGTAACAATATTTGTTTATATGGAAATTCTTATACCAATGTAAAAAAAGGAAAAATATAAAAGGTTATATGGCAATTCTTAATCTAGAAAAAAAAAAAAAAAAAAGGGAACGCTAATTAAAGATGATATGGTTATGGCAAGTTGGCCACATCTGATATCCTCCATTCTTCATCTTTAAATAGCTAAATGATGCTGAAATTGGAGCATAGATACCCCCATCATGGTGAAATCATTAGCTAAGCTCATATTCATTTGTTCTTTATTGCTAGCTAGTTGTGTGAGAGATGTTTGGGGCACGACACATGTTGTAATCCATAACAATTTGCCGTTGGAACTACTCGGCGATAGTTCATTGCAAATCCAGAGATGACGACCTTGGGTTCCATTATATAACGAGCAGCTGGGAATTTTCATTTAATGTCAATGTGTGGATGACGACGCTGTTCTTTTGTAGCTTCGCATGGCCAAATCATTTTGAGCGGTTTGATATATATGTGACAAAGAGGGACGACAAGCGTTGCGGCAACTTGTGTGAGTGGCAAATCTCGCCCACTGGTCCTTGTAGGAAGAATGAATATACCGGAGCCTACGATGTTTGTTTTCCATGGGACCCTCTTGCACAATTAAGGAGAAAAACCGCTCATCTGAATGTATGAGAGAGAGGAATGAAGTTCATGTGGAATAAGAATCAACTTATTTATCTTTCAAATATAAATATCTATACACTTCTTCTAATATCCTCATCATTTCACTTCCTATTGGTATCGTATCTCTTTATCATTTATTTCATTTGTCATCACCATGAAAACGTTTTAATGTAAATTTCTTTGAACATTTAAAAAAAAAAAAAGTTCATAAGTGTCCTGCCATGTCGCCCTAGCTTGGGCGAGGATCAACCTTGCCAGATCTAGCAATGGGGCCTTATCAGTAGGGGTGAGCATGGTCCAGGTTGGGCCAGTCCACCCCCTAACCCTAAAACTAACCCGCACCATGTTGATCCTCAATTTTTGGAACCGAAGATCGACTCTATCGAGCCTGGGACCAAGGACCGAATTGACCCAATAGGTTCAGTCTGGCTCCAAGGTCAGTCCAGAAACAACCGATAATATTTTTTATTTCAATTTTTGTACTCCTTGAAAAGGCGACCGAGGACCGGCCCAACCCAATGGGTTCAGTTCGATTCCAGGGTTAATCTGAGACCAATCAATAATTATTTTGTTTCATTTTTTGTATGCCTTGAAAAGGCGATGGAGGACCAAGCTGATTCAATCGACTCAGCGACAAGCGAGGTTAGGGAAGAAAGGTGAGCAAAGGGTGTCAAATGGGGTGAGCGTCAAGTGATTGTGAGCATTGAGCAGTGAGCAACAAGCAGGGCGAGTGTTGAGTGTCGAGAAGCGAGCGATATTAGCAACCAGAAGCGAGCAATTGCCGAGCGACGAGCAGTGAGCAGTGAGTGAGGAAGTTATATCTTTCAAGCTTGGCAAATTGAAGACTAAGAGGAAAAGAAAACAGAGAGAACGAGTACTTGAGGATAATACCATGAGGAGCTGTTTATATCATTTTGGACACTATGAGGACTCCTCACATAGACATTTTCCTCCTTTGTAAATCATAGTTGTCGATGCCGTAAAAGACATTAAAAGTCTAAGCTATTAAAGAACAATGTAAAATTACTTAGATTCCTCACTAAGGAGCCGTTTAATGCTGTCGACGTCATTTAACTTAGGGTGTTTCTATATAATATATTTTACATATATTACATATAATATATACAATTAGCGTTGGTATGGATTTGACTAACCCTAAACTCCTAAGACTGATAACCAACCCGTACGGTACTTGTCCAGAAATCCCAGGATCAAGGATCAACTTAGTCCCCCTAGGAACCGAACTAGGATTGGCAAGTTGGGCCGGTCTAGGGTCGGTCCAATATTGACCCTAGACCGATGCTCACCTCTACTTGTCAATGCTCGCCCCTACTAGGTGTAACCCAGCAAGACCAGCTCTCACTAGCCATGGCCAGTGGCCGATGACCAAGGACTAACTAAAAGAGAAGAGACAGGAAAAAAAAGGAAAAATTATTAAAATTCATTTTTAAAATATATCCATGTCAATGCTGATCATGCCACATATGATGGCAAGTGTCAATGTTAGTAATTTTTAGCTTAAATTGATTGGAATAATTGAATTACTATAATGTGAAAATGATTAAGACTAAAATGGCCCAATTAAAGGTTTATAACTGAATTGGTACTAATGTAATAAGTTTAGAAATTTTTTGGTACTTTTCTCGGACCACATAAAAACGCAAATCCGATTCTTTTAGCAATTTGGAGCTAGCAGAAATCCTAGTGCTACTTAATTGTACATCTTAGCAAGCATCGTGTTCGCATACGTATAAGTTCGAACAATAGACAAAAGAGAACAGACAATTTGTCGATATTGTCCCACATCGGTTGTGGAATAAGGTTGTGGTCAATTAATAAATGTGAGGAAAACTCTCACCCTTTTATGTGACTTTTGGAGTGAGAGAGGGCCAAAATCCTCCAACACTAGTATTAGAGCCTAACTTGCCAACAAGTCTGAACCCAATAGTCACAATGAGGGGGGATTGTTGAGATTGTCCCACATTGGTTGTAACATGACTTACCAATAAGTCCGGACCCAAAACTTGTTGTAGCTCTAACTCAGACCCGACGTCTCGGGGGATAGGGACCCAAGCCCAATGTGTGAAGGGGGATTGTTGAGATTGTCCAACATTGGTTGTAGCCTAACTTACCAATAAGTCTGGACCTAAAACTTGTGTAGCTCTGACTCAAGCTCGATGTGTGGGGAATAGGGACCCAAGCCCAATATGTGAGGTGGGATTGTTAAGACTATACCACATCAATTGTAGAAGGGACTGATCATCAGTTTATAAGTGCAAATGAAAGTCTCACCCTTTAAACAAGCTTTTCGGGTAAGAGAAACCCAAGACCATCCAACACAATTTATCATATTGCCCAAAGTTTTCATCCGATTAATAAATTAAGAATCACAATTAGCATGGGGAATTCTTTTTACCCTAAATTGTTGTAGGAGGAAACCTTTTAACCATGCACTTACCAGGCTACAAACCATTACTTACCAAGCTACAAACAATTTGTTTAATGATGTAACACAAATTGCTTGAAATGGGTGCCAAGCAAAATAGCTAGCCTCCTCTGTCCTCCTCCGTTGCATTACATGCACGCCACGTTCAAAACCCCATCTTTTTCAATCTTCATGTTTCCTTAGGACACTTTCATACTCGTTCAAGGAACCAAAATCTAAAGAGGAGAGAGAAAGAGTGAGAGTTTCGAGCAACGGCAATGTATCATTCGTCCAAGGCCATGAATGAAATGAAGGACGCCGCCCCACGTTGCATGCACTGGAGTCAACATACCAAGCAAGCTCACAGCGAGCGAGGGGATGTAACCTGGCACTCATCATCGCCCGCCGCTTAATTTTTGCAACGGCTATCATGGGCCTATAGCTTTCTTCTTAGAAAGGGCGCATGCGAGTACAGTTTAGTTTTCCTATAAAACCAATTTCCTTTTCTAGTTGCTGTTCGGCACACTTCTGCTGGTCATGACCATTAGACTCGCTGCCCTCAGACAAGAAAAATACTGAAATTTTGTCGCTAACCACCACCGGACACCGCCACACGCGCCACTATACGACATCGTGTCTTGGACCCGAGGAAACCCGCCACTGCTTCGTCATGACTTGTATGCTTTCCAACGGCTTTTTAGCAAAAACAGAATATGATTTTTCTCTTTGTTCACAAATCTCAACTTGGTATTAGGGCCATTGTTACCTAAGGTGTGCCCATGGAGTCTGCTACAAGGTGACCGCCATGACACTAGCGCACCGGCCGCGTCTCTATCAATTCTCCGTCAAGACCGAAGTTTTAAGTTGCTGTTTAGCACATTTCCACTATTCATTTCATAAAAAAGGTCACGACCATCAGACCCATCACCCTCAAACAAGAGAAATACTGAAATTTTGTTGCCAACCACTGCCAAACGCTACCACACGCGCCGTCGCATCTCGAACCTGTAAAACCCACCACTGTTCCATCGTGACTTGGACGCTTTGCAACGAATTTTTCAAAAAATAGAATATTATTTTTCTCTTCATTCACAAATCTCAACTCTTGTGATATCAATTGATTTTAATGCATATGTGTATATGAATTTTTTGTTTGGGCGTATAACAGGAGGAGCAGGCCAAAAATAACGTGGACAGTCCTTGTGCAGGTCATCTTTTGTGGGCTATTTGGGTAAGTGAGTGCACATCCAAGCATGTGAAAAGCTTTGTTTATCCTTTTGGTTTTTACCCTTGTTTGTTTTTTAAACTATTTAAAATTAACATTTTAATGTTTAGATCTTCAAAAGCTAATTTCTTATCTACTGATATCTCTTTTGAATTGATTGAAAGGCCATAAAGTGAATTTAACATTCCAATTGCGTAATCCATGCTTTGCGCTGACCTTTATTGAAGAACGTATTTTTATCTGTGTTTTATTTTTCATTATGTTATGTGTTTCTGTAGATTTTACACAAGTTTCATTTAGGTTGTTAACTATCGAATGTAGGAAATATCAAGTAAAAAAATTGTTGGATTGGAAAAACAAAATTTTTGGCCTAAAAATTTTACGTATTGTTAATGAGATAGACGTGTAATAGAACAAATTAAAAAGAAAGAATTTGAATAATGTTTTTTTTTTTTTGGTGAGAAGAGTTTGAATAATGTTAGCTTCTCCGCATTTGGATTTTTTTATTCAGTGCCATATTTTTAAAAGTGGCATTTTCATTGGATTATTATGATGGCTAAATTATATTTAGGGAAAAAGCCACCAAAAACCCCCAACTTTGCCTGCAGTGACGGATTTACCCCAAACTTTGTTTTGTGACGTGAAAAACCCCGAAGTTACTAACCGTGACACATTTATCCCAAACTTTTTTTTGTGACACAAAAAATCTTGAACTTTCATTTGTGTGACACATTTACCCTAAATCATAGAGGCATTTTGGTCTTGTTACTTTAAAAACTTTTTTCTTTTTTTTTTCTTTTTGTTCTTCTTCTTCTTTCTTCCCTCCGCCGGCCATGGTGGAGCTGGAGGAGAGAAGCCGGCGTCCGGCGAGGGCCTCCCTCGCCCGATCTAGCGAGGGCACCCTCGCCCGACGCCGGCGAGGGCACCCCTCGCCCGACACAGGCGAGGGCGGCCCTCGTTGGCGTTGGCGTCGGGCGAGGGCCGCCCTCGCCGGATCTAGTGAGGGCACTCTTCGCCGGCGCAGCGAGGGCGGCCCTCGTCGGCGTCGGGCGAGGGCCTCCTTTGCCAGATCGGGCGAGGGCACCCTCGCCCAACGCCGGCGAGGGCTGATACCAAAACCGGCTGTGGCACCCCGAACCAATAGGACCGCCACAGTGCGCTTTCCACTCGGTTTCCTTGACTTGAAGGTCTATAAGTCCCGAGAGTTTGACATTTATTATTTATATTTTTTTTATTTAATGGTCCCGGCGCAACATACTAGGTATAGCGGAAGCAATTTCACATCTCCCCAACTCCAACATTTTGAAATGATGCACACTTACTAAATATTTTCATAAGATAAGCCAAACACTTTTTATTTATCTAACTTGATCCTCGCCCAACGCAGGCGAGGGCAACCCTCGCCCGAGTCCGGCGAGGGCACCCCTCGCTAGGCCCTCGCCCGACGCACGCGAGGGTACCCCTCGCCAGGCCCTTGCTAGATCTAGTGAGGGTGACCCTCACCCGACACCGGCGAGGGCAGTCCTTGTGACATCCTAGATTTTCAACTCTATTTTACACTGAATAAATTGGGCATTTCATTGACGCGCCTATAGGGCTGTTCTTAGAGCTGATCACTCTTGAGATAACTAGGCTATCTAGGGAAACCAATAAGGGTTTCTAGGCAAATAGACTTGAGAATTCGACTAGGAATTGGCTTCTCAACCGTGTCTATCTTTAGAGGCCATTGCGGCACAGTATAAAATCGATTAGAGATCAGAGATAGGTCAGTTCGACTGAGATGTGTGACTAATCGTGGGTGACACCACTAAATTAGAAAATTCTCGTCGACTGGCACTAGACTGATTTTCTTATTGTTTTGGTACCCTGTGTTCGTATTTGAATCCTCGAGATTTTCACGACAACCGAGAGTTGCCAATGAGTCGAGTGGGTTCATAGTGGCTCGAAGAAAATCAACCATGGGTCATTTGCACTAAAATTTTCTGAAAGTTACCCGGTAACCTAGGCCACGCTAAAAACGCGTTGAATAGAAATTAACCGTGAATTCGAGTCCGATTTCAGAAATTGAAAGTTCTTTGGTGTCACAATCAATTTTAGGAACGTCGACTCAGTCTCAGAAGATTTTTAAGAGATTCCGAGATTTTTACGGAAAATCAGTTCGAACGTTACGGAAAATTAGCAGAAATTCAGATGGGCTAAATCGATGGAAATTGAGACTTTTAAACTGAGCCCATGAGTGTTGGAGATTTATAGAAAATTGCTCAAGATTTTTCCTCATCGAAATCGGACCTCAATTTGGAAAATTGAGTAATGAAATTAAATCTAAAATGGTGAAATTCGGTTTTGGCAAGGGGCTGGAATTTTGGCTTTAATTTGGATATTTTTGGGGGAAATTAGAGCAAGAAAGTATTAGAGGGGACAAGAGTTTAATGGAAGGGATAAGAATGATGACTTTGGCCCTCATCCTTAGCTTCCAGCACACTTCATTGATGACTTTGGCCCTCAAGCACACTTCATCCGGTCCATTCTTTCCCCCCTGATTCGAGCAAATCCAGCGAGCACCTCTGCGGAAGCCTTCATTTCCCTGCATCCGCTCACCTCACGCGCTCGATTTCTCTCTCCGTTTTATTCCTCTCTCGTAGCATCTTCAGCTGCCACGAAATTTCTTTCACAGAATTCCCCAACTGAAGCTCGTCCGAAGCAGCTACCGTCCAAGCCTGCAACACCAGGGAAGACCCCTGCAGCAGCTTCACTACAACATGTTTATTTTTCCCCCTTCCATCCGTGTTCTAGCCGACCGAAGCTGTAGCTGACCGTCAACCACCAATCCTTGCCTTCCTCCGGTCAACGAACGAACCCAGCAGAAGGCCATGAGTCCATTTCCACCGAAGCTCCACCAGTTCGCCGCCTGCATCTCCACTAAATCGTGTTTCCTCCAGTCAACTAACTTCAAGCTGCACCAACGAAGTTGACCGTCCCATCTTCATGTGGCCACTTGTCCGCCTCCCCGTTTCCTTCGGTCAACCAAAGGAACAACTCCCCAACGAAGTTGACCGCTTGCAAGCCGCCCATCTCCACGAAGCAAGCGAAGATCGACTCCACCGAGCTCTCTCTGTCCACGCGGCCATCTTCAATTCTTTGCACGCCAGCAGCTGCTTCTCTTTTGCTTCATTGAAGACCGAAGCAACCGTGCCTTCTCTTTCCTTCAACCGAGCAGCCCATCCTCGCTCGAAGTCCAACGTCGCCCTTGATGCTTCTTTGCTCAGCCCATTTGAAGCCGAAGCCCAGCCCAGTCCAGTTGAAATTACACCATCAGCCAGCCCATCATCAATTGGATTTGAAGCCCAGCAAATTTAGCTTATTTCAGTCCAAGAGAACAACCCATTGATTGAGTTCTTCAAGCCCAATTCACCTGCAACAGCCCGCAAAGGCCAGTCCATCAAAGGTCAGGCCCACCGAATCAGTGGACTCAGCCCGCGGCTCATCTTCAGTCAAGCCCAGCAAGTATTGCAAGCCCAGTTCCGAGCTCAAGCTGCGAGGCCCAGCCCGAGTATCTGCCAACACCGCCGAAAGTTTGGATTTCGGCCGTCGTCGCGTCGTGTCGCGGTGTTCCGATCTTCACTTTGCCAAGTGAGTTTTACTCACTAATGTTTTCTTAGTTTGCTAATTATACCTAAAGGTTGGTTAGATTTAATTAAGTGTAATTAGGTGGTTAAATTAGATTAGAACAATTAAATTAGTGACTTAATGATGCATGTTAGGTGGTTAGATTTAGTCATTAGCAAGTAGAGAGCTTCTAATGTTTATTGAATGCATCTCAGGATTTTCCCGACTCGTTTCGGGTTCTAATTAGGCAATTCGGGCCTAAGTGGGATTTTTAGGAATTAAATATTAATTTTCGAAATTAATTATTTAATTATTTATTTTTCCAGAAATTCAACCGGGATGGCCGGTGACCGGAATTTCGTACTGATTCTAGTGATGCAATCCGCTTATTTATTCGAGCCTTAATTTGTGAGAAATTGATTTATTGGTGATTTTAGGATTTATTCCTAAATTGAATAATCTTTGGTTATTAATTGAAAAATAACCGGGCATCGGTTGACAGTGACAAAAATGTTTTGGTAGACTACAGAAAATGGTGAGATTTATAGAAAGAAAACTATTCTAATTTGGCTAAGGCCAATTGTGTACCCACACACGATATTTTATCAAGTATCTTTGATATCAACAAATTAGGCCAAGATATTATGAAATTGAGAAATTTAAGTACGAGGTGCAATATCGTTGGCCGCAGTTGAAAGGGTCGGGTGGGACCATAAATCCATCAGATCGTGAGAGGGTCGGGTGGGACCGTAAATCTATCGCTCTTGAGAGGGTCGGGTGGGACCGTAAATCCATCAGATTTTGAGAGTGGCATCGTAAAAAGGACACGTGGGCTCGGTGAATTGATGCATCACTTTGGTGAACGAGTGATTTAGAGAATGCACGTGGGCCCGGGCATCGTAAAAAGGGCACGTGAGCTCGGTGAATTGATGCATCACTTTGGTGAACGAGTGCCTTAGAGAATGCACGTGGGCCCGAGCATCGTAAAAAGGGTACGTGGGCTCGGTGAATTGATGCATCACTTTGGTGAACAAGTGCCTTAAAGAATGCACGTGGGCCCGGCATCGTTAAAAGAGACACGCGGGCTCAGTGATTGATGCATCACTTTGGTGAACTAGTGCCTAAGAGAGTGCACGTGTGCTCAACAACTAGATATACGTTGTAGGGAGTGTATGGTCTGTTTGATATGTAATTGACTAGGTCGATTGATCATTGCTTTGATCTGATGTTGTGAATTGATTGATTGAATGGAAATGACCGGTGAGTGGTATTGTTTATTTGTAATCGACTAAGTCGATTGATCGAGATATCGATCTTTGAGATGATTACTAGGGTGCCTATTGAACTGTGCTAATATGCAGGTGGAATCTGAGGCCAAAGTAAGTCCTCTGACTCATGTTGTGCATAGGCAGCCCTAAGGTGTATTAGTTTACTAATCGGGTCTTAAGGGGTAGAACTTGCTGAGACGTTATCTCATTGGTTATTGAATAACCATTTCAGGTCCCTAGATGCAGTGGACTTGGATTTTGAAGATCTCGAAAGTCCGGTGCAGTCTGCTGAAGGCTCCAGTTGGAGTGTGGAGGATGATGAAGAGGAGGATGGGACCCGTAGCTTGTAGAACCCCACTTTTGCTTGTAGACCCTGTTTTTAAACTGGTCTAATGTGAATTAAATTTAATAGTTCACCTTGTATATGAGAGTGAAGGTTTTAGAGAGTTTGAAATTTAGTCCTACTATTCTATCCTAATGTATTATTATCTGGGGATTTTTAATTGCTTCCGCATGTGCACATGAAAATGAAAGGGTCGGCGATACGTCCTGGGATATCGCAAGTTTTTAATCGACCAAGGTGAGGGATGGGCGCGTGCCCAAGGATCGAGGCGTGACAGTCCTCGCCGGACGCTGGCTTCCCTCCGCCGGCTCCGCCATGGCCGGCGGAGGGAAGAGAGAAGAAGAAAAAAATAAAAAATAAAAAATAAAAAAGAAAAAGAAAAAACAGAAAGAATAAGACGAAAATACCCTTAATGGGGGTAAATGTGTCACAATTTGCAAAGTTCGGGGTTTTTCACGTCACAAAACAAAGTTGGGGGTTTTTGGTGGCTTTTTCCCTTATATTTATATCTCCTAATTTTCTTATGCAATAAATGATTAAATAAGAAGATCAAAATTTAGGTGTCAACAGTTTTCCGTCCGACACTTCGAAATAGAATAATTTGAGGCACTTAACTTAAACATGGTGACATTGGTTTTCTCCATCAATGCTAGCTCAAATACCACTTTATTGGAGATAAACGATAACAATTCACTAAGAACTCCATGGTCAATACCTTTCCAAAACTCAACCAACTAATATCAAAATAACCTCAGCAATAAGCAGCCACAAAATTCTAGCGATATCAGGCACAAAATCATTAAATACAGAACTGAAAATTAAAGAATAAATGGGAAAGCTATATCTACAATGTTTTATAAAATTTTCCTAATAGATACATATTATTTAAATCTTGGATCAAAACTAGCCGTTGCGAGTGGAGAATTAAAAGATTTTGATAACAATGTCCGCATGGGAGTATAAAAGAAGCAAAGAATAATGACAATCTAAGTGTGATGTCCTTTTAGCTGGAAACATATCTTACTGGCTAGTTGACTGATTAATCTAAAACCAAAAGTACGGGAAAATTGCTTGTATACGCTAGTCTTATTTAGCTAGTGACTAAGAGGAAAGAAAACATTCTACACTCTCTTACCCTCTTTATGGTATCTAGCCAAGTGGCAGCTGGATTCTAAGAATAATTCTAAAGATATTTTTAGAACTATCATAATTATTCTATACATAAGATACTAAACTTGGTACTAATAGATGTTTATATGGATATTCTTATACCATAAAAAGGAAAATTATAAAAGGTGATAAAGCCATTCTTATCCCAGACTAAAAAGGAACCTAATTAAATATGATATGGTTATGGAAAGTTAACCACATCTGATAGCCTCCATTCCTTGTCCTTAAATAGCTTAATGATGTTGAAATTGGAGCATAGATATCCCCGCAATGGGGAGTTCATCAGCTAAGCTCATATTTATTTGATCTTTGTTGCTAACTAGTTGTTTGGGATATCCTTGGGACAAGGCGCATGTCGTGATCTTCAACAATGTGACAACTAAAATTACTCTAACAGTTCATTGTAAATCCAAGGATGACGATCTTGGGTTCCAATATGTAAAGTTGAACTAGGCATTCTCCTTCACGTCCACTTAGCCTGTTAAGAAGACATTGTTCTTTTGTAGCTTTGCATGGCCAAGTCATTTTGAGCAATTTGATATCTATGTGCAAAAGAGGGACCAAACATTGCGCTTGGTGTCCTTGGGTAATCTGGCACACTGGTCCTTGTCGATTCAATGAACATGATGGAAACTATGATGTTTGTTTTCCATGATCCTCCTACACAATTAGGGAGGAAACCTGAATGTATAAGGGAAAAAAATGATGTTCGAATGAAATAAGAATCAACTTAGTTATCTTTTATATAAAAATATCTATACACACACATATGTGATTTTCTTCTAATATCCTCATCATTTCAATTCGATTGGCATCCATTTATCATTTATTTTATTTGTTCTCGCTATCAAATTGTTTTAATGTAAATCTCTTTCAACAAAAGAAAAGGTTAATAAGTGTCGTGCCATGTCAGTTTTGAACTTGTAATGCGGTGTAACATCAAGAACTAACACCCTTGAGTCGTAAGTAAACAAAACAAAATTTATGTTGAAAAATTTGGCAAAAATATGAGAGCACTGGATTGATGGGAGGCATTCTTAAGTCGACGCTATCGTGAGCCGTTGATCTTGCAATGATCCTAAAAGCAATCTACCCAGGAGAGATTTGCAGTAGACCGTTCAGGTGGGCGCCATGTTAGAGGAATAATCACATCCGTAACCTAGACTTCTACTAAACGTCATGTTCAACCTAAAGAAGCTAAAGACTGTCAGCTATTTTTGTGGAATCAAAAACGATGTATGCTTCTAAAGAGGTAAAAGTATACCTCAAGTGTCAAAACTTGGCACGATGAGACACTTAAGTGTCAAAAATTTTTTTAAAAAAATGACATTTAAGTGCCCTTTTTTTTAAATAAAAATGGAACACTTAAGTATCACCTTTGGCGAACCCCGCCCGAAATTCTATATCGCAATGTTTTATTAATTTTTCTCGTCTACGTGACTCGCCGGAGACTAACTTAGCAAAAAAACGTAAAAATAAAGTCGTTTTGGCGCGAATTTGAATTTGAATTTTAAAAGTTAATTAAATTAAATTTGTTGCGGTGGGTGTTGCGACTTGCAGCTGAGTGGCTGGGGCTTCCGTACGCGGCTCCGTACTACGGGGGTGATGACGGACGGAGCGTGGAGGATTTCAGGAAGGGCGTGAGTTTCGCGGTGGGGGGAGCGACGGCGCTCGACGGGAGCTTCTTCAAAGGGAGGGGGATGGGTAGCAATTTCCCGAACGAGTCTCTGGGAGTTCAGCTGAGCCTCTTCAAAGAGCTTTTGCCTTCCCTGTGCTACACATCTTCGGGTAAGCTCCTCGTTGTCTGTCTCTTGAACGCGAGTGCAGTATACATTCTAAATTTGAGTTTTGCATATGAATTATAGACTACATTTTGAATCGGATCTAGACCATTGAAGCTCGTAGGTCGGTTTCGCATCGAGTTTAGTTTATGATCTAGGTTCTTGGAGTACCTGTAGCTGTGAACTCTCTGCCTCCAGCTCAATTTTGTTGTTGTAATTCCATGAAGGTGCATGTCATTAAAGATGGAGGCTGCAATTGTCGTTTAAAAGGGTTTGCCCGTCTGCCTTTGCACTCAAGGGCCAATCTCTGTCAGGCCGGCAATAACTAGTATGGTCCTACAGTATGAAAGCCACTAGATGATTCGAGGCTTATCTTAACCATACTAAAAAGGAAAAGAATGACGTATTAAAAGTGCAAGGACTTAAGATGTGGGAATGAAAGCCTGAAATTTGTTGGGCAAAAAATATACGTAGTCATGTTATTTGCCTCATAACATGATCCCCATGAGCTAAATTTGAATCAAGTTCAACCTCTTTCCTGAAAGATTAATGGGAAAATGATATAAAGGTCTTGAACTTTAGTCCAATAAGCACATTGGATTAAGGTCCATAAACTTTAGCCCAATATACAAAGTCACTCTTGAACTTCCGATTTATTCAATGAGATTCTTAAACTTTTGATACATGTTCAATATAATCCAAAAACTAACTTGAATATGTAACAAAAGTTTATGGACTGCATTGAACAAATTAAAAATTTAGAGACTAGATTGCACATTGAGATCAAAGTTCAAGGAGTATTTGTGTTATTATCCCCAAATTAATCTACTAAATTTATAACAAAGGATAAAAGGAAAATAAACTAAATCCAATATTAAAATCACATCAACTAGGTCAAGACCAAATTTTTAAGATATTTTCTGAAGAAAAAAATTAATTTTTCAAATGTTTTATTATTTTCTTTAGTTTTGCAAATACGGACTTAGGCTGGGCCATCGGGCCTGGTCCGAATATGGATTGATCTCGGACCTTTGTGGGTCTAGGTCACGGACACATATTGGGCCTTTCTATATGGCCCGCTAGTAATTTTGACCTAATCAAGCCCAAATTAGGAAATACTGATCACGAATCTAACCAAACTCAGCCCAATAAACATAATAAATTTATGTTCCATTATTTTTCTCTCTTTTTTTCTTTTTCTTTTTTTATCAAGGCTTGCCCTCACCAATTTGGGAGTAAAGTGAGGGACCTAAGTATGCTTTAAAACTATTTCGCCTAAACTCTGGGACGTAAAATTCGGGAGTATTCCCAAGGGCAAAGGAAGAAAAACTTTTTCTCCAATTAAGAAGGACAGCGCGTGCGAGCACCAATATGTTAAAATAAGGGATGCATCCATGTTGGGGAACAAATTACCAAACTACCACTAGAAGCCCCTGTCGATAGCTTACTTCTTACTGGTTAGACACGTGCTTTGCACGATGTATAGAACTGGCACGTTTAATTAGTACTCCCAGTTCTAGACATTTTTTAATTTTAATTGTTCATGGTCTTCTTCCTCCCATCATCTTCCTTGATGTAAATGCCTATGAACTTCTTGGACTCCTTCTATCATCAACTCCACATCATCGGACTGACACCGCCGCAGCTGGTCACCATTTACATACATGATCACATCACGATCAAAGGAGATAGGCACATCAAGAAAAGGTGGCGTGAAAGACAAACCGATGCGGACTTATGCGTAGATTGATGCTCGCAACATAGATTGGAGGCCGACACCACATTGACAGACCCTTTGGTAACCGGGAAAATGGAACAAAGATATTCACATCACTCGTAAAAACCCGCAAAATCATTTGTGATGACCAGCGAATCAACGGGCAACATATAAAATACACAGAACTCTTTCCGTATCGAACGAGAAGTATCATCTTATATGTGCCTCATTGGGACATTTCATCAAACATGTGGTGGGTGTCCCAAATGAGGTTCCTACATGCATCACTAGAGCGATGTCTCGATTTAACAGCATCACTTCAACAAAGATTCACGCCAAACTAACAAAAGCTCCAATATTTAGTCCGATTTCGCACGAACATCACGAGGACATTAACCTTCGTTTTAGATCCTAGATGAACCGAGATGATAGTTTTGGACCCTCACCTTGCCAAGGAGGAACTTTCATCACGATCATCGGTCACAATAACAGGGGGAGTCTTGGAAGGTCCTCCTTGGTTGAGGTCGGCGCTAGCAAAGTTGTTTGAACTGAGAACGAAGCCCTTCAAACTCCACCACCGAGAAAAACGGGGAGGAACAGAGCAAAGAGGGGCGTGACTATGTGGGTGACAAGATACTGTGGAGACGACAGCTTGTCGATGCCGGAAAGATGATGAAGAGGTCGTCTTGAAAGCACGATTGTCAATCACGAGTTGTAACCGCCTTGGCAATAAGTATCTTTTCTCTGACGAAGAAAACACCGCAGGGCGAAGCCCTCTCTGTTTCCTTTCCGAGATGAGGCCGGCGGCTGGATAATGATGAACGGGTTAACGGGGGAAGATGGAAACTACAGCAGAAGATGAACGAGATGATTGGAATTGGAATATCAACCGAGATTCAGGCCATTCGAAATCCTCAGTTGCACTGCGAAGGTTAAAGCTTTGGGCTCTCTTCTTCTCGACATGTGCTTTTTCCTCAGAGATTTCGTTCAAAGATTACAAAACTCTCTGGTCGTAGCGTCATCATGCACACGGGATGATGCAGCGGTAGCGGTTGAGCATATACGCAAAACCTGCTCTGGCCGGCCGACATTCATGCCATTCTTACGATACGAATACTTCTTAACACGAACCACATCACTGAGATGGCATTGCCCAAGTATTTGCCAAGTATATCATGCAACGTCAAATATATTTTTATTTAGAGGTCAATGCCAATGATTAAGTGAAAATGTCAAGTTTTAGGCCTCGACATTCTTCGATCATAGACTTCAGAAATGATTAATTTGAGGCATTTAACTTAAACGCAGTCTCTATCATGCTACCTTTTATATCATTCAATGAGAACTTAAATCGGTCCAAGATCAATACCTTCCTCAAAACTCAACCAACTAATATCAAAATAAACTCAGCAGCAACAACCAGCCACAATGTTACAGTAATATCAACCACAAAATCAGTAAATATAGTAATGAAAATTCAAGGACGAAATAGAAAAACTATACCCACAAATTTTTATAAAATTCGCCGAATAGATTCCTATTATGTAAATCGTGAATCAAAACCAGCGTTGCGACTATAGAATTAAAAGATATTTGATAACAACGTCGGTATGGGGTATAAAGAAGCTTGGAATGATGACAATATAATGAGTATGACGTCCTTTAACGGAAACATCTCTTACTGGCTAGATGACTGATTAACCTAAAACCAAAAGTAATCACTTTGCATAAATTAGCCTTATTTAGCTAGTGACTGCAAAACATTCTAAAGGGTTGATTAATCTACTCTTCTCTTACCCTCTTTATGGTATCTAGCCAAATCCCAGCTATAGTCTATAATTGCAAAAGATCTTGCGTGAAATTAAGGAATAAATTTAGAGATATTCAGAAATATCATAATTAATCTATACATAAGATATTATGTAATTAGGGATCCTCCCACGTAATTAGGGAGAAAACCGCTTATATGAATGTATGAGAGATAAAAAGGAAGTTCAGATGAAATAAGAATCAACTTATCTATCTTTCAAATATAAATATTATGCACTTCTTCTAATATCTACATCATTTCACTTCCTATTAGCATCTCTCATTTGTTCTTGCTATCAAAATGTTTCAATGTCAATTTATTTTAATGAAAAAAAAGGCTTAATAAGTGTCATGCCATGTTGCCCTAGCCTAAGTGAGGGTCGGCCTCACTAGATCTGGCGAAGGGGCATCATCGATGCTCGCCCCCTCTTGGGTGCAACTCGGCAAGGCCAACTCTCATTAGCCATGGCCTATGGTTGATGGTCGGGGACTGGCAAAAAGAAAAGGGAAAGAGAAAAAAAAATAAAAAAAAAATGTTAAAATTTATTAAAAAAAATATCGATGTTAGTGTTGATCATGCCATATAGGATGGTAGGTGTCCATGTCAACAATTTCTCGCTTAAAATGACTGAACAAATTGAATTAGTACTAATATGAAAATGATTAGCACTAAATTGGCTCAATAAAAAGGTTTAGGAATTAAATTGTATTAATGCAATAGATTTAGGACTTTTTCAGTACTTTTCCCAAGCCACATCGAAGCAAATATCTAATCCTTTTAGCAATTTGGAGTTAGCAAAAATCCTTGTGTTACTTAATTGTATATCTTAGCAAGCATCACATTTGCATACTTGTAAGTAAAAAACAATAGAATTGTAAGGAGATTATTAACAAACATCGAAGAACAAAAGAGAACAGATAATTTGTTAGGATTGTCCCACATTGGTTGTGGAAAGGGATGGTAGTAGGTTTATAATGTGAGGAAAAGGATCGCCCTTTGAGATGGTTTTTGGGGGTGAGAGAGACCCAATACCACCTAACACTAATATTAGAGCCCGATTTGCTAACAAATTTGGACCCAATAGTTATAAGGGAGAATTTGGGTTGTGTTGCGGCTCTAACCTAGGGGCGATTGTTGAGATTTTCCCATATCGGTCGTAGAAGAGACTAGTGGTTGGTTTATAAGTATAAATGAAAGCACCCTTTAAGCTAATTTTCTGGTGAGAGAGGCCCAAGACCATCCAACACAATTTTCAGTATCGCGAGAAGGATTAATAAATTAAGAATCACAATTAGCATGGTGAATTCTTTTTACACTAAATTGTTGTGGGAGGAAACCTTTGAACCGTCCACTTACTAGGCTATAATCAATTTGTTTAATAATGTAACACAAATTGCTCGAAATGAGTGCCAAGCAAAATAGCTAGCCTCCTCTGTCCTCCTCCATTGCATTATACGCGCGCCACATTCAAAATCATATCCTTTTCAATCTTCATGTTTCCTTAGGACACTTTCGCACTCGTACCAAAATCTAAAGAGAGGAGAGAGAGAAAGAGAGTGAGAGTTTCGAGCAACCTCAATGTATCGTTTGTCTATGTCCGTGCACAAATTTAAGGACCCCGCCCCAGGTCGGCACCGGAGTTAACACATCAAGCGACAGCTGTCATAGGCCCTATAGTTTTCTTCTTGGAAAGGTCGGACATGGTATTTAGCCGATTGTCAGCTAGTGACTACAAAACATTCTAAAGGATTGATTAATCTACTTTTCTCTTACCCTCTTTACGATATCTAGCCAAATGCTAGCTAGATCCTATAATTGCAAAAGATATGGTATGAAATTGAGTAATAAATTTAGAGATATTCGGAAATATCATAATTTTTACATAAGATATTAAACTTGGTAACAATATATGCTTACATGGAAATTCTTATACCAATGTAAAAAAGGAAAAATATAAAAGGAAATATGGCAATTCTTAATCCAAAAAAAAAAAAAAAAAAAAAAAAAAAGGGACGCTAATTAAAGATGATATGGTTATGGCAAGCTGGCCACATCTGATAATTAACACTAAAATAACCTCCTAAGCATAATTAATAATCTAATCAAAGATTATGGAGTTAACTCACCGGATTAGCAAATAAACGGGTTCACGGCAAGGGCGGCGCAACGACAGTGAGATCCCATGTCTACGGCGACTCCAAGGGAGCTCAAAAGGCGGCCGAAATGGCAAGGTGAGGCTCACGGCTTAGTTGGAGTTTCTGTGGTTGAGCTGGTCTCGGCTGGCTTGGGCTGATCGGTGACGGACATGGCTAGGTGAGGCAGCTGCTGGTGGGTTGATGGCTGCTAGGTTGTTCGGTGGAGAAGCTAGTCTTGGAGGGATGAACGGTGCGGCAACAATTAAAGCAGTGAAGGAGATGGCAGCTGAAATGAAGAGGCGTGTGGCAACTGTTCTGGCGGTGGATGAGGGAGTCACGAAGGAGCTAATTTGGGTGAGGGGGAAGGGAAATAGGTTGGCATGAGCGGAGGCGAAATGGTGCGTGGATGAGGTGCTGGGTGGAAGAACGTGCGGGCTATTGAGGCGTGGGGGAAATGGGTTGCACGTGAAAGAGGGAAATGGGAGGAATCATGGGGAAGTAAATGGAGAGAACCGCAGAAGCAAGGGGAAGAAGAAACATGCGTAGAAGAGAGGGAAGGAGAGAGAACCAAGGGGGACAAGGGGCCTTCCAAGTCCATCAGTTGTTCAATGAGCTTCCAACTACAAATATCAAGCAATGAGTGAATTTCCCCAAAGTCTTCAGCTACCATTAGTCAAGGCATGTACCAATGGTGATTTTCCACCATTTTCTTACCCAAAATAACCCTTTTTGATGCCAAATGACCACCCTCTTGAGCAGCATACGAATTCCATTAAATTTCCTCTCAATCCTCCATAAAATACTTCAATTTGATGGCCAAAAATCACACCCACTCAGCCCATACGAATTCCATGCATTCCCTTCACCAACTAGTTCATTTTGGTAGCCAAAATCCCACACCAAAGTGCCCATCCGAATTTCCTTGATTAAAATTTGCGAAATTTTGATTTTCCGTAAAAATTCCCAGCACTACGAAATTTCTTCAAAAGATGAGATGAGGTCCTAAAAATGAATCCTGACACGCTCAAATGTTCGATTCCCGAAACTGAATTCAATTTCATGGTTAAAATCGATCGAACGTGATTTTAGTCCAATCTAACCAATTATGTAGCTTTTAGGGATTTTACCGCGGTTATATCCCTTAACAGCTTCACCTAATAGGTTAGTTAACTTGTGAGTGATCAGCTTAGAGAAAAAAGACCATAGGCGCATCCGCCAAAAGCCCATTTCATTTTACCGAGACGAGTCGAAATTCAGGATGTCACAACCGGACCAACCCAATGGGAGAGTGAGACTTTCGAGCAACCTCAATGTATCGTTTGTCTAAGTCCGTGCACGAATTGAAGGACCTCGCCCCAGGTCGTAGCGCCGGAGTTAACATACCGAGCGACAGCTGTCATAGGCCCTATAGTTTTCTTCTTGGAAAGGTTAGACATGGTATCTAGCCGAATGCCAGCTAGTGACTACAAAACATTCTAAAGGATTGATTAATCTACTTTTCTCTTACCCTCTCTACGATATCTAGCCAAATGCCAGCTAGATCCGATAATTGCAAAATATCATACATGAAATTGAGTAATAAATCTAGAGATATTCGGAAATGTCGTAATTCTTACATAAGCTATTAAACTTTGTAACAATATATGTTTATATGGCAATTCTTATACCATTGTAAAAAAGGAAAAATATAAAAGGTTATATGGCAATTCTTAATCGAGGAAAAAAAAAAAGAAGGAACGCTAATTAAAGATGATATGGTTATGGCAAGTTGGCCACATATGATATCCTTAATTCTTCGCCCTTAAATAGCTGAATGATGCTGAAATTGGAGCATAGATACCCCAATCATGGTGAAATCATCAGCTAAGCTCATATTCATTTGTTCTTTATTGCTAACTAGTTGTGCAAGAGATGTTTGGGCCAAGACACATGTTGTAATCCATAACAATTTGCCAGCTGGAACTACTCTGACAGTTCATTGCAAATCCAGAGATAACGACCTTGGGTTCCATTATATAACGAGCAGCTGGGAATTTTCATTTAATATCAATTTGGTGATGACGACGTTGTTCTTTTGTAGCTTCGCATGGCCAAATCATTTTGAGCGGTTTGATATATATGTGACAAACAGGGACTACAAGCATTGCGACACCTTGTGTCAGTGGCAGATCTTGCCCACTGGTCCTTGTAGGATGAATGAATATACCGGAGCCTACGATGTTTGTTTTCCATGGGACCCTCCTACACAATTAGGGAGAAAAACCGCTCATCTGAATGTATGACAGAGAGGAATGAAGTTCATATGGAATAAGAATCTACTTATTTATCTTCCAAATAGAAATATCTATACACTTCTTCTAATATCCTCATCATTTCACTTCCTATTGGTATCTCTTTATCATTTATTTCATTTGTCATCACCATGAAAATGTTTTAATGTAAATTTATTTTAACATTTTTAAAAAAAAAAAGTTCATAAGTGTCATGCCATGTCGCCCTAGCTTGGGCGAGGATCGACCTTGCCAGATCTAGCAAGGGGGCCTTGTCGGTAAAGGTGAGCATAGTCCAGGTTGGGCAAGTCCATCCCCTAACTCTAAAACTAATCCGCACAATGTTGATCCTCAATTTTTGGAACTGAAAATTAGCTCTATTGAGCCTGGGACCAAGGATCGAATTGACCCAATGGGTTCAATCCGGCTCCAGGGTCAGTCCAGAACCAATCGATAATTTTTTTTATTTCATTTTTTGTACTCATTGAAAAGGCGACCGAGGACCGGTGTCACGTCCCAAACACTAGGCACGCGCACATCCCTCTCTAAAATTTTTGCGATGTTCCCAAGATGCGTCACCAACCTTTTTCATTTTATGCAAATGCGGAAGCGAAATAAACAGATACCCTGACAACCATCAAACACTAGGATAGTGGAAAAACAATCCAATTATCACAAACCACTTTATACACATGCCAAACCAGTCTTACAGGTCTATTCACCTAAGTCCGCTTCAAAAGGAAACTATCAGGTCACCTACACTCCGGACCCTTCAGCCTCGGCTTGGGGTTCTCCGGACTAGGGACCTAAAAATTTAAACCACGACGGGGTGAGACAATGTCTCAGTGAATCAACACCCTAAACCTCGATTAGGACGAGAATTCACTCAGAGGCGTCCTAAACATGCACCGCACATAAACTTACCTCGCCTCGACACAACCCTGTAGATTAGTACATCTCATAAACACTTATAAACGCAGCAAGTGTAATCAACAACTGGAACATATCATTTCATCACAACCAATAACACGAGTTTCGATTATAAGGTAAAACCGTTATGACACATCCCATACCGTGCCACACAATTTTGCCCCATAATCAAGTGCGGCTATCTCATCCACTCATGCATGTTCCACTTCTTATGGCCCATCGGCCATGGCCAACTCCCCAGTCGACGATCATCCGGACTCCCGTGGGGCATCCAATAAAAATTGGGCATCGTCCCGCCCCGTCGGGCATGGCAACGTCTAGAACCCCCGCATAGACGGCATCCCATAAATTGGCATCGGTCGGGCCTCTACCACGACTAGCTTCCGAACTCCCGCCGAGCATCCGATAAAATCGAGCATTGCCCCCAAACTCCCGTTGAGTGACAGGTTCCACTTAGTGACCATGCACGCACGTCATCAACCAAACCCATTCCGTCATCCAGCCAAGAAAACCAAAATCCCTTTTCAAATAATAAAACTTGCAACTACCCTTTTTTTTGTTCAAAACCTTGCAAAATAAATTCGTACGAGGTCATGTACTCGAAATTAACCCGCCAAATTTTGCACGCATCTAGTATAAAACCTCCTCGTTTTATTGAGCACATAAAACTTGGCGTCCAAACCCGACACCATATTTCTTTTCTAATTTCTTTTCCAAACACGCCTTTTTGGAACTAAACTTTAGTAACCCCTTCTTTTTTTGTTCAAAACTTTTGGAAATAAATTCTTAGGTGCTCACATACTCAAAATTAATCTGTCAAATTTTGCACGCACCTAGTTTAAAATCTTATTGTTTTATTGGGAAATTAATTTTTGGTGTCCGGACCCGACACCTCATTTATTTTTTATTTAATAGTCCAAAAGGTCACCTATTGCACTAATTCTAGGCAACCAACATAGAGCAATCCATCTCATCTCATCACGCACAAGTTCTAAGCATGCCAAAAGTCCACCAAGTAACTAAATATACATTATCCAACAAGCACGACACCAAGAACAACAACAAAATCACAACCGGTCCTAACCGGCAGAAACCGGGCCACTCGCGCATCTCCAAGTTTAAATCCAGAATCTTAATCAAACGAATTCAGAAAATTCTCAAATTTGAGTATGTCATAAAAGACACACAAGAGAACATTTTTCATGCAAACACCTTAACCCAGATCTTTTTGGATTAATCCCAGTAAATCGCTCAATCCAGTAAAAAAAACCTGTGTCCGTTTCCAGAAAATCTGTTTTCCGAAATCAGTTTGGTTCGAGACCCAAAACTTGTCCGTTTGATATGAAATTTGCGTATGTTAAACTAAAATATGCGATAAACAACTTTTTTGAAGAAATCATTTTGAAATTTGAACCCTAAGAGTTGATAAAAATCCCTAGAATCCCAAAATGTCACAAATTCCAGCACAGTCCGAGATTCTGTTTGCAAATGACGGAGCTGAAATATCATACTTTTAAACCTCTACAAATCTTGAGTAAAATATATGTCATATATTAAGATGTCTAAAACATTTCTCAAGAAGGAATCAACCCAAAATTCGAAACTCATTTCGATCTACAAAAATGGCAAACGGCAAGGGTTCAGAAACCAGATCCAGGAGAAATCCACTCAATTAGACTAATCCATTCTCATTAGCGCTAATCTCACTTAGTACTAATCTAATTAATATAATTAACACAAAAATAACATCCTAAGCATAATTAACAACCTAATCAAAGATTATGGAGTTAACTCACCACATTAGCAAATAAACGGGTTCACGACAAGGGCGGCGCAACGGCGATAAGATCCCGTGACTATGACGGCTCCAAGGGAGCTCAAAATACGGCAGAAATGGCAAGGTGAGGCTCACGGCTTAGCTGGAATTTCTATGCTTGAGCTGGTCTCGGCTGGCTTGGGCTGATCGGTGACGGACATGGCTCGGGGTGGCAGCAACTGGCAGGTTGATGGCTGCTGGGTTGTTCGGTGGAGAAGCTGGTCTTGGAGGGACGAACGGTGGGGCAACAACTAAAGAAACGAAGGAGATGGCAGCTGAAATGAAGAGGCGTGTGGAAGCTGTTCTGGCGGTGGATGAGCGAGTCATGAAAGAGCTTATGTGGGTGAGGGGGAAGGGAAATGGGTTGGCATGAGCGGAGGGGAAATGGTGCGTGGATGAGGTGCTGGATGGAAGAACGTGCGAGCTGTTGAGGTGTGGGGGAAATGGGCTACA
Organism: Eucalyptus curtisii; assembly: GCA_017140595.1. Classification (NCBI taxonomy): domain Eukaryota; kingdom Viridiplantae; phylum Streptophyta; class Magnoliopsida; order Myrtales; family Myrtaceae; genus Eucalyptus; species Eucalyptus curtisii. The sequence goes on along the minus strand of CM029500.1, from coordinate 6,514,032 downwards.
CGTGAAAGAGGGAAATGGGAGGAATCGTGGGGAAGCAAATGGAGAGAACCGCAGAAGCAAGGGGAAGAAGAAACATGCGTAGAAGAGAGGGAAGGAGAGAGAACCAAGGGGGACAAGGGGCCTTCCAAGTCCATCAGCTGGCCAATGAGCTTCCAACTACACATATCAAGCAATGAGGGAATTTCCCCAAAGTCTTCAGCCACCATAAGTCAAGGCATGTACCAATGGTGATTTTCCACCATTTTCTTACCCAAAATAACCCTTTTTGACGCCAAATGACCACCCTCTTGAGCAGCATACGAATTCCATTAAATTTCCTCTCAATCCTCCACAAAATACTTCCATTTGATGGCCAAAAATCACACCCCCTCAGCCCATACCAATTCCATGCATTCCCTTCACCAACTAGTTCATTTCGGTAGCCAAAATCCCACACTAAAGTGCCCATCCGAATTTCCTTGATTGAAATTTGCCAAAGTTCAATTTTCCGTAAAATTTCCCGGCGCTACAGAATTTCTTCAAAAGATGAGACGAGGTCCTAAAAAAGAATCGTGACACGCTCAAATGTTCGATTCCCGAAACCGAATTCAATTTCGTGGTTAAAATCGACCGAACGTGATTTTAGTCCAATCTCAATAATTAGGTAGATTTTAGGATTTTACCGCGATTATATGTCTTAACGGCTTCACCTAATAGGTGAGTTAACATGTGAGTGATCAGCTCAGAGAAAAAAGACCATAGGCCCATCGGCCAAAAGCCCATTTCATTTTACCGAGACGAGTCGAAATTCAGGATATCACAACCGAACCAACCCAATGGGAGAGTGAGAGTTTCGAGCAACCTCAATGTATCGTTTGTCTAAGTCCGTGCACGAATTGAAGGACCTCGCCCCAGGTCGTAGCACCGGAGTTAACATACCGAGCGACAGCTGTCATAGGCCCTATAGTTTTCTTCTTGGAAAGGTCAGACATGGTATCTAGCCGAATGCCGGCTAGTGACTACAAAACATTCTAAAGGATTGATTAATCTACTTTTCTCTTACCCTATTTATGATATCTGCCAAATGCCAACTAGATCCTATAATTGCAAAATATCAGGCATGAAATTGAGTAATAAATCTAGAGATATTCGGAAATGTCATAATTCTTACATAAGCTATTAAACTTGGTAACAATATATGTTTATATGGCAATTCTTATACCATTGTAAAAAAGGAAAAATATAAAAGGTTATATGGCAATTCTTAATCGAGGAAAAAAAAGAAGAAGAAGGAACGCTAATTAAAGATGATATGGTTATGGCAAGTTGGCCACATATGATATCCTCAATTCTTCGCCCTTAAATAACTGAATGATGATGAAATTGGAGCATAGATACCCCCATCATGGTGAAATCATCAGCTAAGCTCATATTCATTTGTTCTTTATTGCTAGCTAGTTGTGCGAGAGATGTTTGGGGCAAGACACATGTTGTAATCCATAACAATTTGCCAGCTGGAACCACTCTCACAGTTCATTGCAAATCGAGAGATAACGGCCTTGGGTTCCATTATATAATGAGCGGTTTGATATATATGTGACAAACAGGCACTACAAGCATTGCGACACCTTGTGTTAGTGGCAGATCTCGCCCACTGGTCCTTGTAGGATGAATGAATATACCAGAGCCTACGATGTTTGTTTTCCATGGGACCCTCCTACACAATTAGAGAGAAAAACCGCTCATCTGCATGTATGAGAGAGAGGAATGAAGTTCATATGGAGTAAGAATCAACTTATTTATCTTCCAAATATAAATATCTATACACTTCTTCTAAGATCCTCATCATTTCACTTCCTATTGGTATCTCTTTATCATTTATTTCATTTGTCATCACCATGAAAATGTTTTAATGTGAATTTATTTTAACATTTAAATAAAAAAAGTTCATAAGTGTCATGCCATGTTGCCCTAGCTTGGGCGAGTATCGACCTTGCCAGATCTAGCAAGGGGGCCTTGTCAGTAAGGGTGAGCATGGTCCAGGTTGGGCAAGTCAACCCCTAACCCTAAAACTAACCCACACAATGTTGATCCTCATTTTTTGGAACTGAAGATTGGCTCTATTGAGCCTGAGACCAAGGACCGAATTGACCCAATGGGTTCAGTCCGGCTCCAGGGTCAGTCTAGAACTAATCGATAATTTTTTTTTATTTCGTTTTTTGTACTCCTTGAAAAGGCGACCGAGGACCAGTGTCACATCCCAAACCCTGGGCACGCGTACATCCCTCTCTAAAAATTTTGCGATGTTCCCAGGACGCGTCACCAACCTTTTTCATTTTATGCAAATGCGGAAGCGAAATAAACCGATACCCTGACAACCATCAAACACTGGGATAGTGGAAAGACAAGCCAATTATCACAAACCACTTTATACACATGCCAAACCAGTCTTACAAGTCTATTCACCTACGTCTGCTTCAAAAGGAAACTACCAGGCCACCTACACTCCGTACCCTTCAGCCTCGGCTCGGGGTTCTCCGGATTAGGGCCCTAAAAACTTAAACCACGACGGGATGAGACGATGTCTCGGCCAATCAACACCCTAAACCCCAATTAGGACGAGATTTCACTTAGAGGCATCCTAAACATGCACGGGACATAAACTTACCTCACCTCGACACGACCTTGCAGATTAGTACATCTCATATACACTCATAAACGCAGCAAGTGTAATCAACAACTGGAACATATCATTTCATCACAACCAATAACAAGAGTTTCGATTAAAAGGTAAAACCGTTATGACACGTCTCATAACGTGCTACACAATTTTGCCCCATAATCAAGCGTGGCTATCTCATCCACTCATGCATGTTCCACTTCTTATGGCCCATCGGCCATGGCCAACTCCCCAGTCAACGATCATCCGGACTCCCGCCGGGCATCCATAAAAATCAGGCATCGTCCCGCCCCGTCGGGCATGGCAACAACTAGAACCGCCGCCTAGACGGCATCCCATAAAGGGGCATCGGTCCGGCCTCTACCGCGAACGGCTTCCGAACTCCCGCCGAGCATCTGATGAAATCGGGCATTGCCCCCAAACTCCCGTTGGGTGATAGGTTCCACTTAGTGACCATGCACGCACATCATCAACCAAACCCATTCCGTCATCTAGCCAAGAAAACCAAAATCCCTTTTCGAGTAATAAAACTTGCAACTACCCTTTTTTTTGTTCAAAACCTTGCAAAATAAATTCGTACAGGTCAAGTACTTGAAATTAACCCGCCAAATTTTGCACGTATCTAGTATAAAACCTCCTCGTTTTATTGAGCACATAAAAATTGGCGTCCAAATCCTACACCATATTTCTTTTCTAATTTCTTTTCCAAACACGCCTTTTTGGAACTAAGCTTTAGTAACCCCCTTTTTTTTGTTCAAAACTTTTAGAAATAAATTCATAGGTGCTCACATACTCAAAATTAATCCGTCAAATTTTGCACGCACCTAGTTTAAAACCTTATTGTTTTATTGGGAAATTAATTTTTGGTGTCTAGTCCCGACACCTCATTTATTTTCTATTTAATAATCCAAAAGGTCACCTATTGCAATAATACTAGGCAACCAACATAGAGCAATCCATCTCATCTCATCACGCATAAGTTCTAAGCATTCCAAAAGTCCACCAAGTCACTAAATATACATTATCCAATAAGCACGACACCAAGAACAACAACAAAATCACAACCGGTCCTAACCGGCAGAAACCGGGCCACTCGCGCATCTCCAAGTTTAAATCCAGAATCTTAATCAAACGAGTTAAAAAAAATTCTCAAATTTGAATATATCGTAAAAGACATATAAACGAAAAAATTTTATGCAGACACCTTAACCCAGATCTTTCTAGATTAACCCCAGTAAATCGCTCAATCCAGTACAAAAAACTGTGTCCGTTTCTAGAAAGTCTGTTTTCCTAAATCAGTTTGGTTCGAGACCCAAAACTTGTCCGTTTGATATGAAATTTGAGTATGTTAAACTAAAATATGTGGTAAACAACTTTTATGATGAAACCATTTTGAAATTCGAACCCTAAGAGTTGATAAAAATCCCTAGAATCCCAAAAGGTCACAAATTCCAGCATAGTCCGAGATTCTATTTGCAAATGACGGAGCTGAAATATCATACTTTTAAATATCTAAAAATCTTGAGTAAAATATATGTCATATCTGAAGATGTCTAAAACATTTCTCAAGAAGGAATCAACTCCAAATTTGAAACTCATTTCGATCTACAAAAATGGCAAACGGCAAGAGTCTAAAAACCAGATCCAAGAGAAATCCACTCAATTGGACTAATACATTCTCATTAGTGCTAATCTCACTTAGTACTAATATAATTAAGATAATTAACACTAAAATAACCTCCTAAGCATAATTAAAAACCTAATCAAAGATTATGGAGTTAACTCATCGGATTAGCAAATAAACGGGTTCACGGCGAGGGCGGCGCAACGGCGGTGAGATCCCGTGTCTACGACGACTCCAAGGGAGCTCAAAAGGTGGCCGAAATGGCAAGGTGAAGCTCACGGCTTAGCTGGAGTTTCTATGGTTGAGCTGGTCTCGGCTGGCTTGGGCTAATCAGGGTTGGTTCGGATTGGACTAACCCTGAACTCCTAAGACTAATAACCAACCCGCACAGTACTTGTCCAAAAATCCTAGGACCAAGGATCAACTTAGGGTGCGTTTGGAAACTGCTTTGGAAGGGGCTTTGGGGGCCTGAAGGCCTTTAGGCCAAAATGGAGGTGTTTGGGAACCACTTTGCAAGGGGCTTTGGGGAGATGCTGGCCTTTGCAAGGCTGAAAGCCCAAGGCAAGTCCTAGGCTGCCTTGGGCTTTCAGCATTTTCGAAATGTCCATGTTACTGTTCATGGACTACTGTTCATCTTCTTCTCCGGCAGCGTAGACGAGCTTGAGAGGCCGGCGAGTTCACGGCTGAGGTCGGCGAGGTCGCAGCGACCGTCACCGGCCAGTCGCGCGACCCCGGCGAGTAGCGGCGACAGCCCGCGAGTCGCACGACCCGACGAGTCGCGTCGCCGCAACCTCTGTGCGACCTCCGCACGACCAGATCTGGTCGTCGGAGGTCGCGCGACCAGATCTGGTCGCCGAAGGTCGCGCGACCTCGCCGCGACCTCCGCGTGACCAGATCTGGTCGCGGCGAGGTCGCGCCACCTCCGGCTACCAGATCTGGTCGCCCAGAGGTCAGGCGACCAGATCTGGTCGCCGCGAGGTCGCGCGACCTCCGGCGACCTAGATTTCGGTCGCCGCGAGGCCCTGCGACCTCCGGCGGACCTAGATCTGGGTCGGGGACCTCCGGCGAGGGTCGCCGGAGGTCGCCCGACCCTGAGGCCGCCGGTGGCCGCCTGCTTCACCGGCAAACTTTTTTATTTTTTTTGATAATTTTTTTTTATTAATCACTAAAATTGTTTGTAAATGTAATTTTCCAAACACCATTTTACTCAAAGATACTTACAAAGGGCTTTCAAATTACAATTTACCAAACACAGTTTGCATTTTGGAAAACACCTTTAACTCAAAGGTCTTTGCATTTTCCTAAAGACTTTCCCCAAAAGTCTTCCCAAACGCACCCTTAATCCCCCTAGGAACCGAACCAAGATTGGCAAGTTGGGCCGGTCTAGGGTCGGTCCAAAATTGACCCTAGACCGATGCTCACCTCTACTTGTTAATGCTCGCCCCTACTAGGTATAACTCGGCAAGACCAACTCTCACTAGCCATGGCCAGTGGCCGATGACCAAGGACCAACTAAAAGAGAAGAGAAAGCAAAAAAAAGGAAAAATTATTAAAATTCATTTTAAAAATATATCCATGTCAATGTTGATCATGCCACATATGATGGCAAGTGTCAATGTCAGTAATTTTTAGCTTAAATTGATCGGAATAATTGAATTACTACTAATGTGAAAACGATTAAGACTAAAATGGCCCAATTAAAGGTTTATAACTGAATTGGTACTAATGTAATAAGTTTAGAAATTTTTTGGTACTTTTCTTGGACCACATAAAAACACAAATCCGATTCTTTTAGCAATTTGGAGTTAGCAGAAATCCTAGTGCTACTTAATTGTACATCTTAGCAAGCATCGTGTTCGCATACGTATAAGTTCGAACAATAGAATGAAAGATGACTCCTTGTAAGGACAAAAGAGAACAGACAATTTGTTGATATTGTCCCACATTGGTTGTGGAATAAGGTTGTGGTCGATTAATAAACGTGAGGAAAACTCTCACCCTTTTATGTGACTTTTGGAGTGAGAGAGGGCCAAAATCGTCCAACACTAGTATTAGAGCCTGACTTGCCAACAAGTCCGAACCCAATAGTCACAATGAGGGGGAATTGTTGAGATTGTCCCACATTGGTTGTAACATGACTTACCAATAAGTACGGACCCAAAACTTGTTGTAGCTCTAACTTAGACCCGACGTGTCGAGGAATAGGGACCCAAGCCCAATGTGTGAAGGGGGATTGTTGAGATTGTCCCACATCGATTGTAGCCTAACTTACCAATAAGTCCGGACCCAAACCTTGTGTAGCTCTGACTCAAGCTCGATATGGGAGGGATAGGGACCCAAGCCCAATGTGTGAGGTGGGATTGTTAAGACTATCCCACATCAATTGTAGAAGGGACTGATCATCGGTTTATAAGTGTAAATGAAAGTCTCACCCTTTGAACTAGCTTTTGGGATAAGAGAAACCCAAGACCATCCAACACAATTTATCATATTGCCCAAAGTTTTCATCCGATTAATAAATTAAGAATCACAATTAGCATTTTTACCCTGAATTGTTGTAGGAGGAAACCTTTGAACCATGCACTTACCAGGCTACAAACAATTTGTTTAATGATGTAACAGAAATTGCTCGAAATGGGTGCCAAGCAAAATAACTAGCCTCCTATGTCCTCCTCCGTTGCATTAAATGCACGCCACGTTCAAAACCCCTTATTTTTCAATCTTCATGTTTCCTTAGGATACTTTCATACTCGTTCAAGGAACCAAAATCTAAAGAGGAGAGAGAAAGAGTGAGAGTTTCGAGCAACGACAACATATCGTTCGTCCAAGGCCGTGAATGAAATGAAGGACACCGCCCCACGTCGCATGTGCCGGAGTCAACATACCAAGCAAGCTCACAGCGAGCGGCGGGATGTAACCCGACACTCATCATCGCCTGCCGCTTAATTTTTGCAATGACTATCATGGGCCCTATAGCTTTCTTCTTGGAAAGGGCACGCACGAGTACAATTTAGTTTTCCTATAAAACCAATTTCATTTTCTAGTTGCTGTTCGGCACACTTCCGCTGTTCATCTCGAAAAAGGTCATGACCATTAGACTCGCTGCACAAGAAAAATACTGAAATTTTGTCGCTAACCGCCACCGGACACCGCCACACGCGCCACCATACGCCATCATGTCTTGGACCCAAGGAAACATGCCACTGCTTCATCATTGACTTGTATGCTTTCCCACGGGTTTTTCGAAAAAACAAAATATGATTTTTCTCTTCGTTCACAAATCTCAACTTAGTATTAGGGCCATTGTTACCTAAGGTGTGCTCATGGAGTCTGCTACAAGGTGGCCGCGATGACACTAGTGCACCGGCCGCATCTCTATTAGTTCTGCATCAAGACAAAGCTTTAAGTTGCTGTTTAGCACATTTCCACTATTGATTTCATAAAAAGGTCACGACCATCGGACTCATCACCCTTAAACGAGAGAAATACTGAAATTTTGTTGCCAACCACCGCCAAACGCTGCCACACCCACTGTCACGTCTCGAACCTGAAAAACCCACCACTGTTCCATCATGACTTGGACGCTTTCTGACGAATTTTTCAAAAAATAGAATATTATTTTTCTCTTCATTCACAAATCTCAACTCTTGTGATATCAATTGATTTTAATGTGAATGTGTATATTAATTTTGTGTTTGGGCGTATAACAGGAGGAGCAGGCCAAAAATAACATGGATAGTCCTTGTGCAGGTCATCTTTTGTGGGCTGTTTGGGTAAGTGAGTGCACATCCAAGCATGTCAAAAGCTTTGTTTATCCTTTTGGTTTTTACCCTTGTTTTTTTTAACTATTTAAAATTAACATTTTAATGTTTAGATCTTCAAAAGCTAATTTCTTATCTACTGATATCTCTTTTGAATTGACTGAAAGGCCAATGGAATCACAAGTGAAATTAACATTCCAATTGCGTAACCCATGCTTTGCGCTGACCTTTATTGAAGAACATATTTTTATTTTTGTTTTATTTTTCATTACGTTATTTGTTTCTGTAGATTTTAACACAAGTTTCATTTGGGTTGTTAACTATCGAATGTAGGAAATATCAAGTAAAAAAAATGTTGGATTGGAAAAACAAAATTTTTGGCCTAAAAATTTCACGTATTGTCAATGAGATATACGTGTAATAGAATAAATTAAAAACAAAGAGTTTGAATAATGTTAGCTTCTCTGCATTTGGATTTTATTATTCAGCGCCCTATTTTTATAAGTAGCATTTTCATTCGATTTTTATGATGGCTAAATTATATTTATATCTCCTGATTTTTTTATGCAATAAATAATTAAATAAGAAGGTCAAACTTTAGGTGTCAACAGTCTTCCATCCGAAACTTCCAAATAGAATAATTTGAGGCACCTAACTTAAACATCGTGACATTGGTTTTCTCCATCATGCTAGCTCAGATACCACTTTATTGGAGATAAACAATAACAAATCACTAAGAACTCCGTGGTCAATACCTTTCCAAAACTCAACCAACTAATATCAAAATAACCTCAGCAATAACCCACAATATTCTAGCAATATCAGCCACAAAACCATTAAATGCATAACTGAAAATTAAAGAATAAACGGAAAAACTATACCTACAATGTCCGCATGGGAGTATAAAAGAAGCAAAGAATAATGACAATCTAAGTATGACGTCCTTTAGCGGGAAACATATATTACTGGCTTGTTGACTGATTAATCCAAGATCAAAAGTACTGGAAAATTGCTTGTATACACAGTAGTCTTATTTAGCTAGTGACTAAGAGGAAACAAAACATTCTATACTCGCTTACCCTCTTTGTGGTGTCTAGTCAAGTGGCAGCTGGATTCTAAGAATCATTCTAGAGATATTTTTAGAACTATCATAATTATTCTATACATAAGATACTAACTTGGTACTAATAGATGTTTATATGGAGATTCTTATACCATAAAAAGGAAAATTATAAAAGGTGATAAAGCCATTCTTATCCCAGAGTAAAAAGGAACCTGATTAAATAACATATGGTTATGGAAAGTTAACCACATCTGATAGCCTTCATTCCTTGTCCTTAAATAGCTGAATGATATTGAAATTAGAGCATAGATACCCCCACAATGGGGAGTTCATCAGCTAAGCTCATATTTATTTGATCTTTGTTGCTAACTAGTTGTTTGGGATATCCTTGGGACAAGGCGCATGCCGTGATCCTCAATAATGTGACAACCGAAACTACTCTAATAGTTCATTGCAAATCCAAGGATGACGATCTTGGGTTCCAATATGTAAAGGTGAATTGGGCATTCTCCTTCACGTCCACTTAGCCTGTTAAGAAGACATTGTTCTTTTGTAGCTTTGCATGGCCAAGTCATTTTGAGCAGTTTGATATCTATGTGCAAAAGAGGGACCAAAAACATTGCGCTTGGTGTCCTTAGGTAATCTGGCACACTAGTCCTTGTCGATTCAATGAACATAGTGAAAACTATGATGCTTGTTTTCCATGGGATCCTCCTACACAATTAGGGAGGAAACCTCTTATGTGAATGTAAATGTATAAGGGAAAAAAGTGATGTTCAGATGAAATAAGAATCAGCTTAGTTATCTTTTATATAAAAATATCTATACACACATATGTGATTTTCTTCTAATATCCTCATCATTTCAATTTCTATTGGCATCCATTTATCATTTATTTTATTTGTTCTCACTATCAAATTGTTTTAATGTAAATCTCTTTCAACAAAAGAAAAGGTTAATAAGTGTCATGCCATGTCAGTTTTGAACTTGTAATGCTGGTGTAATATCAAGAACTAACACCCTTGAGTCGTAAGTACACAAAACAAAATTTATGTTGAAAAATTTGGCAAAAATATGAGAGCACTGGATTGGTGGGAGGCATTCTTAAGTCAACGCTATTGTGAGCCGTTGATCTTGCAATGATCCTAAAAGCAATCTACCCATGAGAGATTTGCAATAGACCGTTCAGGTGGGCGCCATGTTAGAGGAATAATCACATTCGTAACCTAGACTTCTACTAAACTTCTTATTCAACCTAAAGAAGCTAAAGATTGTCAGCTATTTTTGTGGAATTGAAAACGATGTATGCTTCTGAAGAGGCAAAAGTATACCTCAAGTGCCAAAACTTGGCACAATGAGACACTTAAGTGTCAAAAATTTTTAAAAATGACATTTAAGTGCCACTTTTTGAAAAAAAAAAAATGGAACACTTGAGTGTCACCTCTGGCGAACCCCGCTCGAAATTCTATGTGACAATTTTTTATTAATTTTGCTCATCTACGTGGCTCTCTGGAGAGTTGACTCAGCAAAGAAACACAAAAACAAAGTCGTTCTGGCGCGGATTTGAATTTCAATATTAAAAATTAATTAAATTAAATTAGAGAGAGAGAGAGAGAGAGAGAGAGAGAGAGAGAGAAGGAAGAAGATTAACAGTTGCAAGCGGCTAAGGGCTTAGTCCTCGTCGCCACTGCCTCCATGCCATCGCCAAGAAAGGCCGGCAACAATGGGGGAAGGGTTGGCTGGGGTCACCGGCCCTCACTAGATCTAGGGAAGGGCTGCGACCCTCACCCTAGATCTGGTCCAAGGCTCGCAAGCCCTCACCTCTGGTTAGCCGGGGTTGTCACGCCCCGATCCTCGAGCACGCGCCCATCCCTCAATGGTCGATACTAAATATGCAACTTCCTAGGACGTGTCACCGACCCATCCATTTTATTACGCATGCGGAAGCGAAACAATAAACCCCTGAAAATAAAGCTTGGGATAGAAAAGCAAGAAGCAAATTCACAGATAAAATATGCTTTTATAAATTTATTGAGTCATGTACAAAAGTCAATCACCAAAAGATTTCAAAAGACTGACTTTCAAAAAGAAACTGTCCTAACTGACCTACTCCTCGGATCCCCTCAGTTCGGCTCCGAGTCCTCCACTCTACAGTCCAGAAAAGAAATGAGCCCACGACGGGGTGAGATATAAATCTCAGCAAGTTCACGCTCTAAACCCCGATTAGGAGGGTAATACGCCTAGAAGCGTTCTAACCACACAATCATACAACCACAGAGACTTACCTCGTCTCAAATCCACCCTGCAAGTCAGCACAGTTCATATACACCATGCATAAAATCGATGCACACAACAATTGAAATGCCTCACTCAACTCAATAAATCACAGGGGTCTCGATTATAAAGCCAAACCGTTATGACACGTCCCATACCATACCACACAATTTTGTCTTATAATCAGGCTCAACTAACTCAACCAACCATGCATTCCAATTGTTAATTACACCCTTTAATGGTACAGCCAACTCTAAGTTTGGCGGTCTTCTGGCATTGCCAGGCGTCGTCTCACCTCCTTTGAGCACGGCTACGTCTCTCAAAGACGACTTTCTGGAAGGAGCATAGATCCAAAATCTACTGCACTTGTGCCAATCTTGGCGGTAATGTAAGATGATACGCTAGAATCCCGATTCTTTCCAGAATCTCAAAGGGACCTACGTACCTCGAACTCAGCTTTCCTTACTTGCCAAAGCGCGAAGTACCCCTCATCGGTGACACCTTCAGAAAAATGTGTTCACCAACTTGGAACTCCAAAGGCCTTCGACGCTTATCTGCGTAACTTTTCCGGCGACTTTGAGCGGTCTTTAATCTGTCCCTAATGACGGCAACTGCATCCACTGACTGCTAAACTGACTCTAGGCATGTAATCTTTCATTCTCCAACTTCATCCCAACAAACTAGTATTCTGCACGCTCTGTCATACAACACTTCAAACGAAGTCATTTGAATGCTCTGCTAGTAGCTATTGTTGTAGGCGAACTCGACAAAATGAGCTGTTCCTCCCAGCTTCTCTTGAAATCCAACACGCAAGCTCGTAGCATGTCTTCGAGGGTTTGAATCGTCCTCTCAGACTAGCCATCGTCTAAGAATGATAAGCCATATTATACTGCAGCTTCGTTCCTAAAGTAGCCTTCAAACTTTTCCAAAATGCAGCTGTAAATCTCGGGTCTCAATCTAATGTAATCGTCACCGGCACTCCATGTAGACCAGCAATCTGACGCGCGTACAATTCTGTGTGCTTGTCCAAATCAAGGTCCTTTCGTATTGCGATTAAGTGAGCCAACTTCGTCAGTTTGTCGACCACTACCCAAATGGAATCATTACCCACTCCTCGGTAAGCCTGTCACAAAGTCCATTGTGATGTGTTCCTATTTCCATTCGGGAATCTCTAGAGGTTGCAGAAGTCCTCCCGGCTTACAATGCTAGGCCTTCACTTGCTGACGAGTCATACACTTGGCAACATGCTTGGCGATATCCGCCTTCATACCGGACCACCAATAGTGTTGACGCAAATTCTGATACATCTTTGTACTGTCTGGATAAATGATGTAACTGCTACGATGAGCTTCTGATAAAATCTCTTCCTTAAGCACTGCATCGTCAGGTACACACAATCGTCCTTGGAATCTTAGTGTTCCGTCCTCAGAAATATGAAAGTCAGCCTTCCTCTTTTCAGTACCCTCTTGTAGGATTTTCTGAACATTTGGGTCTGTCGGCTGAAGCGTCTAGATTCTGATCTGTACATCCGGCTCAATTCTGAGGGTGGCCATAAGATTTGAAAGGTGGCCTACCTCAAATTTGAAAACCGAATCTCGAGCCCTCTCAAGTAAAGTCCATTCCTTGAGTACCATCTGCGCTACTGAAAACTTCCGACTCAGTGCATCTGCAACCTTATTCGCCTTTCCAGGGTGATATAAGATATCACAATCATAATCCTTCAGAAGTTCCATCCAGCGACGCTATCTCATATTCAACTCCTTATGAGAGAATAAATACTTGAGACTTTGATGGTCTGTGAAGATCTGGAATCTTTTTCCGCACAAATAATGTCTATAAATTTTCAGTGTGAAAATAATCATGGTGAGTTCTAAGGCATGCATCGGGTAATTCTGCTCATGAGGTCTCAACTGACGGGAAGCGTATGCAACAACCCTATCATATTGCATTAACACGCAACCTAGTCCTCTAAATGACGTGTCACTGTAGATCTCATATCCTCCAAGACCAGATGGTATGGTCAGCACAGGTGTGGTAGTCAGCTTCTGCTTAAGCTCTTGGAAACTACGCTCGCACTTGTCTGTCCACGCGAATTTCTCTTCCTTCTTCAATAGTCGAGTCAATGACGAGGCTAAAGCTAAAAACCCTTCTACGAGCCTTCTATAATACCCTACTAAACCAAGAAAACTTCTAATCTTTGTCACTGTAGTCGGTCTTGGCCAGTTGATAACTGCTTCAATCTTGGACGGGCCCACGGAGATTCCTTCGCCTGAAATCACGTGACCTAGAAAAGCAACACGAGTTAACCAAAACTCGCACTTGCTGAACTTAGCATACAACTCATAATTCCTTAGAGTCTAAAGCACCATCCTAAAATGTCTTTCATGCTCCTCTGGACTTCTAGAGTACACCAGGATATCATTGATGAATACGATTACGAACTGATCTAGATATTCCTTGAAAACTCATTTCATCAGATCCATAAAGCGGCTGGGGCGTTCGTCAAGCCAAACGGCATTACAGTGAACTCATAATAGCCGTATCGCATACGAAATGCTGACTTCAGTATGTCCTCTTTTATGATCCTCAGCTGATGATATTCCGCCTCAGGTCGATTTTAGAAAATATCCACGCTATTTGCAATTGATCAAACAAGTCGTCAATCCTCGGTAGTGGATACTTGTTCTTGATCGTCACTTGATTGAGTTTGTGATAGTCGATGCACATGCGTAACGGACCATCATTCTTCTTCACGAACAGAATTGGTGCTCCCCAAAGTGATGCACTAGGACGTATGAATCCCTTATCCAATAACTCATGCATTTGCACCTTCAATTCTTTCAACTCAGACAGCGCCATCCGGTAAGGAGTCTTAAAAATTGGCTCTGTCCTGGGAGTTAATTCAATCACAAACTCAATCTCCCTTTTTGGCGGCAAATCTGGCAATTCCTTCGGAAACACATCTGGAAAGTCCTAAACCACTGTTATGTCTTCAATCTTCAGTTCCTCACTGTTGTATCCACGACAGTTGTCAGGTAACCTTGACAACCTCCGTTTAATAAAACGGGTTGCCTTAAGCGACAATATTAAGGAAATCGAGGGTCCTCCTCGACTCCCAATAAACTTGAAACTTTCATTAACTAACAGGTTAAACTGAATCGCTTTACGATAGCAGTGCATCTTAGCTTGTTGCTTGGTGAGCCAATTCATGCCAATTATCACATCAAAATCATATATGACTAGGACTATCAACTCTATCTTCCCCTCTCACTCACTAATCGCTAACGTGCAACCAGGACAACCCATTATAGCTAACACCTTATCATTTAATGGTGTCGATATACTAATCACTAACTCTAACAACTCATGAATCAATCCTACCAACTTAATATACTGCTCAGCTATAAATAAATAAGTAGCTCCAGGGTCAAATAAAGCATAAGCACCGTGGTCGTTCAGCGAAACAGTACCTGTAATCACATTAGGCGAGTCCTCTGCTTGTCCTCTAGTAATCGCATACGTCCTTCCTTGAGCTGGAGGTCTTATTAGTCCACCCTGTTGTGCATTCGATGGCATGACTCCTCTATTCTGACCCATCGGCGGCGGCGGCAGTAACTGTTTTCCCATTTGTCTTCTGTGACAGTTCTTGGCTATGTGACCTTGCTGACCACATACAAAACAAGCACCCGTCCTAGCTGGACACGGGGCTGATCCGTGTTGTCCTTCGCAGGAACGACACACTCTAAATTAACTCGACACTGACTTTCCTATCCCACCCTTCCTGTTGGGTGGAACAAGGTACCTTCCTCCAGACATCGGTCTCTTCCCAAACTGATTCCTATCCTGGTTAGTTTATTATGGTCTCTCTCTATCATCTGGACCCGTTCATACAAGTCGTTGTAGTTCCTCAAGTTGAGTAGAATCAGCGGACTCCTCAATTCCGGTCTGAGTCCATCTCTGAACCTCCTAACTCGATCTACCGAATCCTAAACCAATCTAGGGGCGTACTGCGACAGTCAGCGAACTTTGCCTTGTACTGATCCACTGTCATTGAGCCTTGGCGAAGGCGCTAGAATTCTGTCATCTTCAGTTCTCTGGCAGTCTCAGAAAAGTATTTCTTGTTGAAGACCTCGACGAAGGCATTCCACTCCGAAACCACACCTTCAAAGAATAATAAAGAATTAAAAAAAATTTAAAAATATATAAGAATTTTACCAAATGTATTTCTATCCCGGGAATAAAAATTTTGGGGGAAGTTACCAAACGCGTTCTTTTGCTCAAAAATGGTTCCCGAGAATAGAAACAGCAAAAATCATTTCTCATAAAAAATTTCCCCGGAACAAAATCGTTACCAAACTCGCCCTAATAGTCTATTAAAAACATTAAAAGATCAAATCACCAATAATTACAAATTGTTGTGAAATCCACTTATTCAAAAATTTATGGCCCACAATAAACTGTTATTCTCATAGTATTCCAAAGATTGTTATGCTAGCAACAATCCATATCAAGCTTTAAAATGCACACAACATTGAGAGGTGTTTATCTAGTTTACTGAGTATAATACGGTAAGGAGCCTTATGTTCGATCCAAGCTTCCACTAGCTCCAATCCCTCTCGTGTAATGGTATGGGAACCCCACACTCATCTTGGCCTGTCCAACAAGACGTTGTGCATTCTTTTTACTCGTTACTCAAAAATAGCAGTAAGCCACATGCACATTATAATATTTTCTTCATTTTAAGTATTTCATCTATTTATTTCAAGGAAAAAACTTAACGAGGTTCCTTGGGTGGGAGATGTGGGGTTTTAAATAGAGAAACCACACATCCCAACCGAGCACGCTTGACCACTTGGTTAACTTTGATACCTTGGAGACTTATTTGCCCTTGTAGATCCAATACACAATATGCAGAGTATTTGGACCTGAGTATGTCCTAAAACTGCTTCATTTGAACTCTGAAATTTAAATTCAGGGGTATCCCCAAGGGTGAGGAAAGAAAAACTTCCTTTTCAATTGGGAAGATAGAGCATGCGGCACCGGCACGTTAAAATAAGAAACGCATCTAGGCTGGGCATAGAATTACCGAACTACAGCTGAAAATTCCTATTGGAAAATTGTTTCCTACTAGTTAGACACGTGCTTCACACAATATTTAGAACCAGACCAGCACCCCCGGTTCTAGACACTGAGGGGGGACAAAAATCCTCTATCTCGGATGTTTTCTTTGGTACCTTGATTTATCAAGACACTAAAGAAAGCACGAAGCGGGCTAGAAAGTTCATGTCCTAAAATAAATATATAAAAAATAACTACTCGGGATGTAAGGACATAAGAACGATTATTGCCAGACTAACCAGAAGAACCTTGAAAAAGAAAAAAGGTGAGTCACACTAGAAAGATGTCACAGAGTGAAGTGAAGCAAATCAGGGCAACAAAATGAAGACGTATATCAAAAGAAGAGGCAACGACCCACCTGATAGATATACCACAAAGCGCAACAGAAGCAGCTGGCCACGGCCAGAAGCGAGCCCAGGAGGCGATTGCACGAACCCCCCTGGCAGTGCTCGGTCGTCGCCGCAGCGTGGTGGTGCAACCGGTTCACGTGCGTCGACCAGAGATCGACTTCCACGCCATTGTAGAACATGAGCAGCGTCGCCCGCCAACCCCAGTTAACGTCCCCAACGCTTTCGCCTTCCCTGCAACTGTCGTTAGCCTTGCCTTCCCAACCTAGATCCGAGCGATCAACGGGAACTCGAGAGAAACCCCACAGGCCCACGTCAGATAAACAAGTCGAGGAACAACATTAACTGATCTCATAATGATTTCGTAATCTACCTCGTTAATTACATTAATTACCCTGGGAACATTTTGGTTTTTGTCAATCTTCACTTCAATGAACAATTGTTGAATTTGCATGAGAGATCTTGTGTATATACCCAAGAGAAACAGCCAAGACAGAGGTTACGGCCGGGACAAGGTTGCCCATGGCTGAGACGTATGTTGCCGACGTCAACGATAAGCTTGCTAGGTACAAATTTTAAAACATTGACGCCCTGCATTCAACCATAGTCAACAACAACAAAAGGACCAGAAATTTTTCCAAGTGAAATTCCTATTCTGTGTACATGGAAACATGGCTCTTGGGCCGTTATTGCACCCGCAAACACACGCACACACCTGCCCAAATAGACCAGAAAGATTGGTTTAACAGGAGAAGTGTGGACATTTGTGTGACCTTTCTAAGAAGAAAGCTGGAGGGCCCATGACAACCGTCGCGATGATCAGGCCGTAGGCGATGGCAAGCATCAGGTCCATCCCATCGTTTGCTGTGAGCTCGCAGAGTATGTTGATCCCGGCGAATAAAGATCAGGACGACCACCATCATCAGCAGGGCCTTCATTCAGTGCACGGCCTCGGACCAACGATACCCCACCATCGCTCAGAACAGCTCTCTCTCGTTCTAAAACGAGTACGGCAAGTCTCCTAATGAATCCTGAAGATTTGGGAAAAGATGAGATTTTGGCGTGGGGTACTTATAACGCAACAGAGGACAGAGTGTAGGCCAGCTTATTTTGTTTGGCTATTGGCTCTTTGCGTGCTCGCGGGTGCTTAGATTGGCAACGTATATAACTGAATATTCCCTCTCTTTCAGATTTGTCACGGAATATAAATAACCTAAAATCCACTCAATTTGAATCATCTCATTAAAAGAAAAAAAAAATCAAATGACTCATCAGTAAAATATAAAATAAAATGGATTAGGAAATATGGTCTCATAGTTTAATTTAGCCATCGTAAAAATTGGATTGGAACCTGTTATTTTAAAAAAAAAAAAAAAAATACGACACTGGATTAATACTAAATTATGAAAAGAAATGACATAAAGAAAAATAAAAACGGATGAAAATATGCATCTCTATAAATGTCGGTAGAAAGCACGAGACACTTGATCGGTATTCGCATCGTAAGAAGGGCGTTAATGTCCCGATTTTGGGCCGGGGCTGAACATGCTCGACCCACTGCTACCGCCGCAGCAACGCGTGCGCGTGACGAAGCTACAACCAAAGAGTCGGTTTCACAGTACCAATAGACTAAGGACCAGATTCATACAGTACAATCCCCCTTGCCCGAAATGTATCGAGCAAAGCGGAACAACCTTTCATTTCGCCATTTTCCATTCAGTTCTCACACCGCTTGCTTCCGGGGACATATAATGTGGAACTTCTTTACCAAAAAATGCTTTAATCGGTCGGCCGGTGAACTCTCGGTCACCGGTTTGGACATGGATTGGGCAACCTGGATCGGGCCATTCCATGAACTGTCTCGTGTCCTCTTTACAGGACGAGACTAAAACGAACACGTGGCAACGTGACAAGATACGGTGGAGACGACAGATTGGGGATGCTGGAAAGTGCGATGAAGAGGTCGTCTTGAAAGCACGATTGTCGATGACGAGTTGTAACCGCCTTGGCAATAAGTATCTTTTCTCTGACGAAGAAAACACCGCAGGGCGAAGCCCTCTCTGTTTCCTTTCCGAGATGAGGCCGGCGGCTGGATAATGATGAAGGGGTTAACGGGGGAGATGGAAACTACAGCAGAAGATGAACGAGATGATTGGAATTGGAATATCAACCGAGATTCAGGCCATTCGAAATTCTCAGTTGCACTGCCAAGGTTAAAGCTTTGGGCTCTCTTCATCTCGACATGTGCTTTTCCTCAGAGATTTAGTTCAAAGATTACAAAACTCTCTGGTCGTAGCGTCATCATGCACACACGATGATGCAGCGGTAGCGGTTGAGCATATACGCGAAACTTGCTCCGGCCGGCCGACATTCATGCATTCTTACGATACGAATACTTCTTAACACGAACCGCATCACTGAGATGGCATTGCGCAAGTGTTTGCCAAGTATGTCATGCAACGTCAAATATATTTTTATTTAGAGGTCAATGTCAAAGATTAAGTGAAAATGTCAAGCTCTAGGCCTCGACATTCTTCGATCAGAGACTTCAGAAATAATTAATTTGAGACATTTAACTTGAGCGCAGTCTCTATCATGCTACCTTTGATAACATTCAATGAGAACTTAAATCTGTCCAAGATCAATACCTTCCTCAAAACTCAACCAACTAATATCAAAATAAACTCAGCAGCAACAACCAGCCACAATGTTACAGTAATATTAACCACAAAATCAGTAAATATAGTACTGAAAATTCAAGGACGAAATAGAAAAACTATACCCACAATTTCTTATAAAATTCGCCGAATAGATTCCTATTATGTAAATCATGAATCAAAACCAGCGTTGCGACTATAGAATTAAAAGATATTTGATAACAACGTCGGTATGGGGTATAAAGAAGCTTGGAATGATGACAATATAATGAGTATGACGTCCTTTAACGGGAAACATCTCTTACTAGCTAGATGACTGATTAATCTAAAACCAAAAGTAATCGGAAAATCATTTTGCGTACATTAGCCTTATTTAGCTAGTGACTGCAAAGGGTTGATTAATCTACTCTTCTCTTACCCTCTTTACGGTAACTAGCCAAATCCCAGCTATATTCTATAATTGCAAAAAATCTCGCGTGAAATTAAGGAAAAAATTTAGAGATATTCGGAAATATCATAATTAATCTATACATAAGATATTAAACTTGGTAACAATAACCACCAGTCGCGGTGGTTCCGCTGGTAAGTCTTCCCCATCGTGGGGGGACCCACTGACCCTTTCTCAGAGGGCGAGGGTTTGACTCACCGCGGAGACACTTGGCGTCTTACCCGTTCCACGGGGGTGGTGGGTCCTCCTGTGGGACCCCAGGGTTTACTCCAGCCGCCCGCGGCGTACGGGGCTTCCCTGGGTCATCCAAAAAAAAAAACTTGGTAACAATATATGCGCCGGTTGGAACTACACTAACAATTCATTGCAAATCCAAGAATGACAATCTTTATATGAGGAGCAGCTACGTATTCAAATTTGAACCCCATTACTTAATGAGGACATTGTTCTTTCGTAGTTTGCCTGCCAAATCACTTTGAGCAATTTGATATATATATATGTGCAAAAGAGGGATGAAAACATTGTAAATGGTGTGCTTGGAAGATCTCGCCCACCGGTCCTTGTAGGATTAACTAATGTATAGGAGAATATAATATCTATTTTCTATGGGATCCTCCCACGCAATTAGGGAGAAAACCGCTTATATGAATGTATGAGAGAGATGAAGGAAGTTCAAATGAAATGAGAATCAACTTATCTATCTTTCAAATATAAATATTATGCACTTCTTCTAATATCCACATCATTTCACTTCCAATTAGCATCTCTCATTTGTTCTTGCTATCAAGATGTTTCAATGTCAATTTCTTTTAATGAAAAAAATAAAAAGCTTAATAAGTGTCATGCCATTTTGCACTAGCCTAAGTGAGGGTCGGCCTCGCCAGATCTGGCGAAGGGGGCATCATCGATGCTCGCCCCCACTTGGGTGCAACTCGGCAAGACCAACTCTCATTAGCCATGGCCTATGGTTGATGGTCAGGGACTAGCCAAAAAAAAAAAAAAAAGAGAAAGCGAAAAAAATAAAAAAATTCAAAAAAATTTGTTAAAATTTATTATAAAAATATCGATGTCAGCGATGATCATGCCATATGGGATGGTAGGTGTCCACATCAACAATTTCTCGCTTAAAATGACCGAACAAATTGAATTAGTACTAATATGAAAATGATTAGCACTAAATTGGCTCAATAAAAAGGATTAGGAATTAAATTGTATCAATGCAATAGATTTAGGACTTTTTCAGTACTTTTCCTAAGCCACATCAAAATAAATATCTTATCCTTTTAGCAATTTGGAGTTAGCAGAAATCCTAGTGTTACTTAATTGTACATCTTAGCAAGCAATACGTTTGCATACTTGTAAGTACAAACAATAGAATGAAAGATGACATATTGTAAGGAGATTATTAACAAACATCGAAGAACAAAAGAGAACAAACAATTTGTTGGGATTGTCCCACATTGGTTGTGGAAAGGGATGGTAGTAGGTTTATAATGTGAGGAAAAGGATTGCCCTTTGAGATGCTTTTTGGGGTGAGAGAGACCCAATACCACCTAACACTAATATTAGAGCCCGATTTGCTAACAAATTTGGACCCAATAGTTACAGGGAGAATTTGGGTTGTGTTGCGGCTCTAACCCAGGGAGGATTGTTGAGATTATCCCATATGGGTTGTAGAAGAGACCAGTGGTTGGTTCATAAGTATAAATTAAAGCACCCTTTAAGCTAATTTTCTGGTGAGAGAGGCCCAAGACCATCCAACACAATTTTCTGTATCGCGCGAAGGATTAATAAATTAAGAATCACAATTAGTATGGTGAATTCTTTTTACCCTAAATTGTTGTGGGAGGAAACCTTTGAACCGTCCACTTACTAGGCTATAATCAATTTGTTTAATAATGTAACACAAATTGCTCGAAATGAGTGCCAAGCAAAATAGCTAGCCTCCTCTGTCCTCCTCCATTGCATTATACGCGCGCCACATTCAAAATCCTATCCTTTTCAATCTTCATGTTTCCTTAGGACACTTTCGCACTCATACCAAAATCTAAAGAGAGGAGAGAGAGAAAGAGAGTGAGAGTTTCGAGCAACCTCAATGTATCGTTTGTCTATGTCCGTGCACAAATTTAAGGACCCCGCCCCAGGTCGGCACCGGAGTTAACACATCAAGCGACAGCTATCATAGGCCCTGTAGTTTTCTTCTTGGAAAGGTCGGACATGGTAGTTAGCCGATTGTCAGCTAGTGACTACAAAACATTCTAAAGGATTGATTAATCTACTTTTCTCTTACCCTCTTTACGATATCTAGCCAAATGCCAGCTAGATCCTATAATTGCAAAAGATTTGGCATAAAATTGAGTAATAAATTTAGAGATATTCAGAAATATCATTATTTTTAAATAAGATATTAAACTTGGTAACAATTTATGTTTACATGGCAATTCTTATACCAATGTAAAAAAGGAAACATATAAAAGGTTATATGGCAATTCTTAATCCAAAAAAAAAAAAAGGAACGCTAATTAAAGATAATATGGTTATGGCAAGTTGGCCACATCTGATATCCTCCATTCTTCATCCTTAAATAGCTGAATGATGTTGAAATTGGAGCATATATACCCCCGTCATGGTGAAATCATCAGCTAAGCTCATATTCATTTGTTCTTTATTGCTAGCTAGTTGTGCGAGAGATGTTTGGGGCAAGACACATGTTGTAATCCATAACAATTTGCCAGCTGGAACTACTCTGACAGTTCATTGCAAATCCAGAGATGACGACCTTGGGTTCCATTATATAACAAGCAGCTGGGAATTTTCATTTAATATCAATTTCTTGATAATCATTTTAAGCGGTTTGATATATATGTGACAAAGAGGGACTACAAGCATTGCGACACCTTGTGTGAGTGGCAAATCTCACCCACTGGTCCTTGTAGGAAGAATGAATATACCGGAGCCTATGATGTTTGTTTTCCATGGGACCCTCCTACACAATTAGACCGCTCATCTGAATGTATGAGAGAGAGGAATGAAGTTCATATGGAATAAGAATCAACTTATTTATCTTTCAAATATAAATATATATACACTTCTTCTAATATCCTCATCATTTCACTTCCTATTGGTATCTCTTTAGCATTTATTTCATTTGTCATCACCATGAAAATGTTTTAATGTAAATTTATTTTAACATTTAAAAAAAAGTTCATAAGTGTCATGCCATGTCGCCCTGGCTTGGGCGAGGATCGACCTTGCCAAATCTAGCAAGGGGGCTTTGTCAGTAGGGGTGAGCATGGTCCACGTTGGGCCAGTCCACCCCCCAACCTTAAAACTAACCCGCACAATGTTGATCCTCAATTTTTGGAACTGAAGATTGGCTCTATTGAGCCTGAGACCAATGACCGAATTGACCTAATGGGTTCAGTCCGGCTCCAGGGTCAGTCCAGAACCAACCAATAATTTTTTTTTATTTCATTTTTTGTACTCTTTGAAAAGGCGACCGAGGACCGGTGTCACGTGCTAAACCCCGGGCACGCATACATCCCTCAGTGGTCGACTAAAATTTTTGCAACATTCCCAGGACGCATTGCCGACCCTTTTCATTTTATGCACATACGGAAGCGAAATAAACAGATACCTTGACAACCATCAAACACTGGGATAGTGGAAAGACAAGCCAATTATCACAAATCACTTTATACACATGCCAAACCAGTCTTACAGGTCTATTCACCTAAGTCTGCTACAAAAGGACCTAAAAATTTAAAAGGACCTAAGTCTATTCAGCCTCAGCTCCAGGTTCTCCAGACTAGGGACCTAAAAATTTTAACCACGACGGGGTGAGACAATGTCTCAGCAAATCAACACCCTAAACCTCAATTAGAACGAGAATTCACTCAGAGGCGTCATAAACATGCACCACACATAAACTTACCTTGCCTCGGCACGACCCTGCAAATTAGTACATCTCATATACACTTATAAACGTAGCAAGTGTAATCAACAATTGGAACATATCATTTCATCACAACCAATCACACAAGTTTCGATTATAAAGTAAAACCGTTATGACACGTCCCATACCGTGCCACACAATTTTTCCCCATAATCAGGCGCGGCTATCTCAACCACTCATGCATGCTCCAGTTCTTATGGCTCATTAGCCATGGCCAACTCCCCAGTCGACGATCATCTGGACTCCCGCCGGGCATCCGATAAAAATCGAGCATCGTCCCGCCCCGTGGGCACGGCAACGTCTAGAACCCTCGCCTAGACGGCATCCCATAAAGGGGCATCGGTCCGACCTCTACCACGACCGGCCTCCGAACTCCCGCCGAGCATCCGATAAAATCGAGCATTGCCCCCAAACTCCCGTTGGGTGACGGGTTCTACTTAGTGACCATGCACACACGTCATCAACTAAACCCATTCAGTCATCTAGCCAAGAAAACCAAAATCCCTTTTCAAATAATAAAACTTGCAACTACCTTTTTTTTTTTTGTTCAAAACCTTCCAAAATAAATTATTACGGGGTCACGTATTTGAAATTAACCCGCCAAACTTTGCATGCATCTAGTCTAAAACCTCCTCGTTTTATTGAGCACGTAAAACTTGGCATCCAAACCTGACACCATATTTTTTTTCTAATTTCTTTTCCAAACGCCTCTTTTTGGAACTAAGTTTTAGTAACCCTTTTTTTTTTGTTCAAAACTTTTAGAAATAAATTCACAAGTGCTCACATACTCAAAATTAATCCGTCAAATTTTGCACGCACCTAGTTTAAAACCTTATTTTTTTATTGGGAAATTAATTTTTGGTGTCCAGACCCGACACCTCATTTATTTTTTATTTAATAGTCCAAAATGTCACATGTTGCAATAATACTAGGCAACCAACATAGAGCAATCCATCTCATCTCATCACGCACAAGTTCTAAGCATGCCAAAAGTCCACCAAGTCACTTAATATACATTATTCAACAAGCACGACACCAAGAACAACAACAAAATCACAACCGGTCCTAACCGGCATAAACCGGGCCACTCGCGCGTCTCCGAGTTTAAATCCAGAATCTTAATCAAACGAGTTCAGAAAATTCTTAAATTTGAATATGCTGTAAAATACACATAAACAAACATTTTTCATGAAGACACCTTAATTTAGATCTTTCTAGATTAAGCCCGGTAAATTGCTCAATACAGTACAAAAAACTGTGTCTGTTTCCAGAAAGTCTGTTTTCCGAAATTAGTTTGGTTCGAGACCCAAAACTTATCCGTTTGATATGAAATTTGAGTATGTGAAACTAAAATATGTGATAAACAACTTTTGTGAAGAAACTAATTTGAAATTTGAACCCTAAGAGTTAATACAAATCCCTAGAATTCCAAAATATCAAATTCCAGCACAGTCCGAGATTCTGTTTGCAAATGACGGAGCTGAAATATCATGCTTTTAAATCTCTAAAAATCTTGAGTAAAAAATATGTCATATCTGAAGATGTCTAAAAAATTTCTCAAGAAAGAATCAACCTCAAATTCGAAACCTATTTCGATCTACAAAAATGGCAAACGGCGAGGGTCCAGAAACCAAATCCAGAAGAAATCCACTCAATTAGACTAATCCATTCTCATTAGTGCTAATCTCACTTAGTACTAATATAATTAATCTAATTAACTCTAAAATAACCCCCTAAGCATAATTAACAAACTAATCAAAGATTAGGGAGTTAACTCACCGGATTAACAAATAAACGGGTTCACGACGACGGTGGCGCGACGTCGGTGAGATCCTGTGTCTACGGCGACTCCAAGGGAGCTTAAAAGGCGGCCAAAATGGCAAGGTGAGGCTCACGGCTTAGCTAGAGTTTCTGTGGTTGAGCAGGTCTCGATTGGCTTGGGCTGATCGGTGACGGACATGGCTCGGTGAGGCAGCTGTTGGCGGGTTGATGGCTGCTGGGTTGTTCAGTGGAGAAGCTAGTCTTGGTGGGACGAACGGTGAGGCAACAACTAAAGCAGTGAATGAGATGGTAGCTGAAATGAAGATGCGTGTGGCAACTGTTCTGGCG
The DNA here is from genome assembly GCA_017140595.1 of Eucalyptus curtisii. NCBI lineage: Eukaryota > Viridiplantae > Streptophyta > Magnoliopsida > Myrtales > Myrtaceae > Eucalyptus > Eucalyptus curtisii. Next base: position 6,488,017 of record CM029500.1, on the reverse strand, counting down.
GTGGATGAGGGAGTCACGAAGGAGCTAATGTGGGTGAGGGGGAACGGAAATGGGCTGGCATGAGTGGAGGGGAAATGGTGCGTGGATGAGGTGTTGGGGTGGAAGAACGTGCAGGCTGTTGAGGCGTGGGGGAAATGGGAGGAATCATGGGGAAGCAAATGGAGATAACGGCAGAAGCAAGGGAAAGAAGAAACATGCGTAGAAGAGAGGGAAGGAGAGAGAACCAAGGGGGACAAGGGGCCTTCCAAGTCCATCAGCTGGCCAATGAGCTTCCAACTACAAATATCAAGCAATGAGTGAATTTCCCCAAAGCCTTCAGCCACCATAAGTCAAGGCATGTACCAATGGTGATTTTCCACCATTTTCTCACCCAAAATAACCCTTTTTGACGCTAAATGACCACCCCCTTGAGCAGCATACGAATTCCATTAAATTTCCTCTCAATCCTCCACAAAATACTTCGATTTGATGGCCAAAAATCACACCCACTTAACCCATACGAATTCCATGTATTCCCTTCACCAACTAGTTCATTTTGGTAGCCAAAATTCCACACCAAAGTGCCCATCCGAATTTCCTTGATTTAAATTTGCCAAATTTCAATTTTCCGTAAAAATTTCCGGCTCTATGGAATTTCTTCAAAAGATGAGACGAGATCCTAAAAATGAATCGTGACACGCTCAAACGTTCGATTCCCGAAACCGAGTTCAATTTCGTGGTTAAAATTGACCAAATATGATTTTTAAGTCCAATCTAACCAATTAGGTAGTTTTTAGGGATTTTACCGCGGTTATATCCCTTAACAGCTTCACCTAATAGGTTAGTTAACTCGTGAGTCATCAGCTCAGAGAAAATGGATCATAGGCGCGTCGGCCAAAAGCCCATTTTATTTTACCGAGACGGGTCAAAATTCAGGATGTCACAACTGGACCAACCCAATGGGAGAGTGAGAGTTTCGAGCAACCTCAATGTATCGTTTGTCTAAGTTTGTGCACGAATTGAAGGACCCCATCCCAGGTTGTAGCGCCGGAGTTAACATACCGAGCGACAGCTGTCATAGTCCCTATAGATTTCTTTTTGGAAATGTCAGACATGGTAGCTAGCTGAATGCCAGCTAGTGACTACAAAACATTCTAAAGGATTGATTAATCTACTTTTCTCTTACCCTCTTTATGATATCTAGCCAAATGCCAGCTAGATCCTATAATTGCAAAAGATCTGGTATGAAATTGAGGAATAAATTTAGAGATATTCGGAAATATCATAATTTTTAGATAAGATATTAAACTTTCTAACAATATATGTTTATATGGCAATTCTTATACCAATGTAAAAAAGGAAAAATATAAAAGGTTATATGGCAATTCTTAATCAAGAAAAAAAAAAAAAAAGGAACGCTAATTAAAGATGATATGGTTATGGCAAGTTGGCCACATTTGATATCCTATATTCTTCATCCTTAAATAGCTTAATGATGCTGAAATTGGAGCATAGATACCCCATCATGGTGAAATCATCGGCTAACCTCATATTCATTTGTTCTTTATTGCTAGCTAGTTGTGTGAGAGATGTTTGGGGCAAGACGCATGTTGTAATCCATAACAATTTGCCAGCTGGAACTACTCTGACAGTTCATTGCAAATCTAGAGATGACGACCTTGGGTTCCATTATATAACGAGCAGCTGGGAATTTTCATTTAATATCAATGTGTGGATGACGACGTTGTTCTTTTGTAGCTTCGCATGGCCAAATCATTTTGAGCGGTTTGATATATATGTGACAAAGAGGGACGACAAGCATTGCTCTATCTTGTGTGAGTGGCAAATCTCGTCCACTGGTCCTTGTAGGAAGAATGAATATACCGGAGCCTACGATGTTTGTTTTTCATGGGACCCTCCTGCACAATTAGGGAGAAAAACCGCTCATCTGAATGTATGAGAGAGAGGAATGAAGTTCATATGGAATAAGAATCAACTTATTTATCTTTCAAATATAAATATCTATACACTTCTTCTAATATCCTCATCATTTCACTTCCTATTGGTATCTCTTTATCATTTATTTCATTTGTCATCACCATGAAAATATTTTAATGTAAATTTCTTTTAACATTTAAAAAAAAAAAAAGTTCATAAGTGTCATGCCATGTCGCCCTAGCTTGGGCGAGGATCGACCTTGCCAGATCTAGCAATGGGGCCTTATCAGTAGGGGTGAGCATGGTCCAGGCTGGGCCAGTCCACCCCTTAACCCTAAAACTAACCTACACAATGTTTATCCTCAATTTTTGGAATCGAAGATTGGCTCTATTGAGCCTGATACCAAGGATCGAATTGACCCAATAGGTTCAATCCGACTCCAAGGTCAGTCCAGAAGCAACTGATAATATTTTTTATTTCATTTTTTATACTCTTTGAAAAGGCGACCGAGGACCGGCCTAACCCAATGGGTTCAGTTCGGTTCCAGGGTTAATCTGAGACCAATCAATAATTATTTTGTTTCATTTTTTGTATGCCTTGAAAAGGCGATGGAGGACCGGGCTGACCCAATGGACTCGGCGACAAGCGAGGTTAGGGAAGAAAGGTGAGCAAAAGGTGTCAAATGGGGTGAGCGTCAAGCAACTAGCAGCATGAGCATTAAGCAATGAGCAACAAGCAGGGCAAGTTTTGAGTGTCAAGCAGTGAGCGATATGAGCAACTAGAAGTGAACGAGTGCCGAGCGACGAGCAGCGAGCAATGAGAAGGAAGTTATATCTTTCAATCTTGGCAAATTGAAACTAAGAGGAAAAAGAAGACAGAGAGAACGAGTACTTGAGGATAATACCGTGAGGAGCTGTTTATATCATTTTGGACGCTGTGAGGACTCCTCACATAGACATTTTCCTCATTTATAAATCATAGTTGTCGATGCCGTAAAAGACATTAAAAGTCTAAGCTATTAAAGAATAATGTAAAATTACTTAGATTCCTCACTAAGGAGCCGTTTAATGATGTTGACGCCATTTAACTTAGGGTTTTTCTATATAAAAATTATAAATAATATATTTGATATATAATATATAATATATTTTAGATATATTACATATAATATATACAATTAGGGTTGGTCCGGATTAAACTAACCCTAAACTCCTAAGATTGATAACCAACCCGTACGTTACTTGTCCAGAAATCCCAGGATCAAGGATCAACTTAGTCCCCCTAGGAACCGAACTAGGATCGGCAAGTTAGCCTGGTCTAGGGTCGGTCCAAAATTGACCCTAAACCGATGCTCACCTCTACTTGTTAGTGCTCGCCCCTACTAGGTGTAACCCGGCAAGACTAGCTCTCACTAGCCATGGCCAGTGGCCGATGACCAAGGACCAACTAAAAGAGAAGAGAAAGGAAAATAAAAAAGGAAAAATTATTAAAATTCATTTTTAAAATATATCCATGTCAATGCTGATCATGCCACATATGATGGCAAGTGTCAATGTCAGTAATTTTTAGCTTAAATTGATCGGAATAATTGGATTACTACTAATGTGAAAATGATTAAGACTAAAATGGCTCAATTAAAGGTTTATAACTGAATTGGTACTAATGTAATAAGTTTAGAAATTTTTTGGTACTTTTCTCGGACCACATAAAAACACAAATCCGATTCTTTTAGCGATTTGGAGTTAGCAAAAATCCTAGTGCTACTTAATTGTACATCTTAGCAAGCATCGTGTTCGCATACGTATAAGTTCGAACAATAGAATGAAAGATGACACCTTGTAAGGAAAAAAAACAGAACAAACAATTTGTTGATATTGTCCCACATCGGTTGTGGAATAAGGTTGTGGTCAATTAATAAATGTGAGGAAAACTCTCACCCTTTGATGTGACTTTTGGAGTGAGAGAGGGCCAAAATCGTCCAACACCAGTATTAAAGCTTAACTTGCCAACAAGTCCGAACCCAATAGTCACAATGAGGGGGGATTGTTGACATTGTCCCACATTGGTTGTAACATGACTTACCAATAAGTCCGGACCCAAAACTTGTTGTAGCTCTAACTCAGACCCGACGTCTCGGGGATAGGGACCCAAGCCCAATGTGTGAAGGGGGATTGTTGAGATTGTCCAACATCGGTTGTAGCCTAACTTACCAATAAGTCTGGACCTAAAACTTGTGTAGCTCTGACTCAAGCTCGATGTGTGGGGGATAGGGACCCAAGCCCAATGTGTGAGGTGGGATTGTAAAGACTATACCACATCAATTGTAGAAGGGACTGATCATCAGTTTATAAGTGTGAATGAAAGTCTCACCCTTTGAACTAGCTTTTCAGGTAAGAGAAACCCAAGACCATCCAACACAATTTATCATATTGCCCAAAGTTTTCGTCCGATTAATAAATTAAGAATCACAATTAGCATGGGGAATTCTTTTTACCCTAAATTGTTGTAGGAGGAAACCTTTGAACCATGCACTTACTAGGCTACAAACCATTACTTACCAAGCTACAAACAATTTGTTTAATGATGTAACACAAATTGCTCGAAATGGGTACCAAGCAAAATAGCTAGCCTCCTCTGTCCTCCTCCGTTGCATTACATGCACGCCACGTTCAAAACCCCATCTTTTTCAATCTTCATGTTTCCTTAGGACACTTTCATACTCGTTCAAGGAACCAAAATCTAAAGAGGAGAGAGAAAGAGTGAGAGTTTCGAGCAACGGCAATGTATCATTCGTCCAAGGCCTTGAATGAAATGAAGGACGCCGCCCCACATCGCATGCACCGGAATCAACGTACCAAGCAAGCTCACAGCGAGTGAGGGGATGTAACCTGACACTCATCATCGCCTGCCGCTTAATTTTTGCAACGGCTATCATGGGCCCTATAGCTTTCTTCTTAGAAAGGGCACGCGCGAGTACAGTTTAGTTTTCCTATAAAACCAATTTCCTTTTCTAGTTCCTGTTCGGCACACTTCCGCTGTTCATTTTGAAAAAGGTCATGACCATTCGACTCGCTGCCCTCAGACAAGAAAAATACTGAAATTTTGTCGCTAACCTCCACCGGACACCGCCACACGCGCCACCATACGCCATCGTGTCTTGGACCCGAGGAAACCCGCCACTGCTTCGTCATGACTTGTATGCTTCCAACTGGTTTTTCAAAAAAAACAGAATATGATTTTTCTCTTCTTTCACAAATCTCAACTTGGCATTAGGGCCATTGTTACCTAAGGTGTGCCCATGGAGTCTACTACAAGGTGGCCGCCATGAGACTAGCGCACCGGCTGCGTCTCTATCAATTCTCCGTCAAGACCGAAGCTTTAAGTTGCTGTTTAGCACATTTGCACTATTCATTTCATAAAAAGGTCATGACCATCAGACTCATCACCCTCAAACGAGAGAAATACTGAAATTTTGTTGCCAACCACCACCAGACGCTGCCACACGCGCCGTCGCATTTCGAACCTAGAAAACCCTCCACTGTTCCATCATGACTTGGACGCTTTCCGACAAATTTTTCAAAAATTAGAATATTATTTTTCTCTTCATTCACAAATCTCAACTCTTGTGATATCAATTGATTTTAATGTGTATGTGTATATTAATTTTGTGTTTGGGCGTATAACAGGAGGAGCAGGCCAAAAATAACGTGGACAGTCCCTGTGCAGGTCATCTTTTGTGGTCTATTTGAGTAAGTGAGTGCACATCCAAGCATGTCAAAAGCTTTGTTTATCCTTTTGGTTTTTACCCTTGTTTTTTTTTAACTATTTAAAATTAACATTTTAATGTTTAGATCTTCAAGAGCTAATTTCTTATCTACTGATATCTCTTTTGAATTGACTGAAAGGCCAATGGAATCACAAGTGAAATTAACATTCCAATTGCGTAACCCATGCTTTGCGCTGACCTTTATTGAAGAACGTATTTTTATTTGTGTTTTATTTTTCATTACGTTATTTGTTTCTGTAGATTTTGACACAAGTTTCATTTGGGTTGTTAACTATCGAATGTAGGAATTATCAAGTAAAAAATATTGTTGGATTGGAAAAACAAAATTTTTGGCCTAAAAATTTCACGTATTGTTAATGAGATAGACGTGTAATAGAACAAATTAAAAAGAAAGAGTTTGAATAATGTTAGCTTCTCCGCATTTGGATTTTTTTATTCAGCGCCCTATTTTTATAAGTAGCATTTTCTTTCGATTTTTATGATGGCTAAATTATATTTATATCTCCTGATTTTTTTATGCAATAAATGATTAAATAAGAAGGTCAAACTTTAGGTGTCAACAGTCTTCCATCCGAGGCTTCCAAATGGAATAATTTGAGGCACTTAACTTAAACATGGTGACATTGGTTTTCTCCATCATGCTAGCTCAGATACCACTTTATTAGAGATAAACAATAACAAATCACTAAGAACTCCGTGGTCAATACCTTTCCAAAACTCAACCAACTAATATCAAAATAACCTCAGCAATAACCCACAATATTCTAGCAATATCAGCCACAAAACCATTAAATGCAGAACTGAAAATTAAAGAATAAACGGAAAAACTATACCTACAATGTTTTATAAATTTTTCATAATAGGTACATATTTTTTAAATCTTGGATCAAAACTAGCCGTTGCGAGTGGAGAATTAAAAGATTTTGATAACAATGTCCGCATGGGAGTATAAAAGAAGCAAAGAATAATGACAATCTAAGTATGACGTCCTTTAGCGGGAAACATATCTTACTGGCTCGTTGACTGATTAATCTAAAACCAAAAGTACTGGAAAATTGCTTGTATACACTAGTCTTATTTAGCTAGTGACTAAGAGGAAACAAAACATTCTACACTCGCTTACCCTCTTTATGGTATCTAGCCAAGCGGCAGCTGGATTCTAAGAATGATTCTAGAGATATTTTTACAACTATCATAATTATTCTATACATAAGACACTAAACTTGGTACTAATAGGTGTTTATATGGAGATTCTTATACCATAAAAAGGAAAATTATAAAAGGTGATAAAGCCATTCTTATCCCAGAGTAAAAAGGAAATTAATTAAATATAATATGGTTATGACAAGTTGGCCACATCTGATATCATCCATTCCTCATCCTTAAATAGCTGAATGATGTTGAAATTGGAGTATGGATACCCCACAATGGTGAATTCATCAGCTAAGTTCATATTTATTTGTTTTTTGTTGCTAACTAGTTGTTTGGGATATCCTTGGGACAACGTGCATGTCGTGATCTTCAATAATGTCATTATATAAAGCATGGCTGGGAATTCTCCTTCACACCCTCTTGGCCTATTAAGAAGACATTGTTCTTTTGTAGCTTTGCATGACCAGATCATTTTGAGCAGTTGGATATATATGTGCAAAAGAGTGACCAAAAACATTGCACTTGGTGTCCTTGGATAATCTGGCCCACTGGTCCTTGTCGATTCAATGAACATAACGGAAACTATTATGTTTGTTTTCCATGGGATCCTCCTACACAATTAGGGAGGAAACCTCTTATGTGAATGTATCAGAGAGAAAAATAATGTTCAGATGAAATAAGAATCGGCTTAGTTATCTTTTATGTATAAATATCTATACACATATGCTTTTCTTCTAATATCCCCATCATCTCAAATCCTATTGGCATCCATTTATCATTTATTTCATTTATTCTCGCTATAAAAAAATTTTTAAAGTAAAATTCTTTGAACAAAAGAAAAGGTTAATAAGCGTCATGCCATGTCGGTTTTGAACTTGTAATGCTAGTGTAATATCAAGAACTAACACCCTTGAGTTCGTAAGTACACAAAACAAATTTAGTGTTGAAAAATTTGGCGAAAATATGAGAGTACTGGATTGATGGGAGGCATTCTTGAGTCGACGCTATTGTGGGCCGTTAATCTTGCGATGATCCTAAAAGCAGTCTGCCCAAGAGAGATTTGCAATAGAGTGTTCAGGTGGGCCCCATGTTAGGGGAATAATCACATTCATAACCTTGACTTCTACTAAACGTCCTGTTCAACCTAAGGAAGCTAAAGACTGCCGGCTATGTTTGTGGAATCTAAAACGATGTATACTTCTGAAGAAGAAAGCATGGAATTGTCATTATTGTACATCGTATAGAAGGGATGCAGCTCTTGGCTCGAAAGTTGCAATTGTCGCCTGTTGGAGATTAGACCATCGGGGTGATCCCACATTCTGTATATTATTGCCCACATTAATAAATTCCGTCAACATTTTATTTGATAACTATGGTCATCGCCCAATACTAAGATAATTGTCTTGACAGAAGCAGTTATATGATGGGGTGTTTGAATGGGGAGATAAATAAGTCATTTAAGCCAAACCCTCTCATAATCTGAAAACAATCCATCGATATTGAGAGGGCACTTGGTTAGAAGTACCTGCTCGCGATTGTTCAAGTCTCTACAAATCTGGCTTCAATTGAATTTCATCAATAGCTGGAGGTCGGTACAAAATCTTTTCACATTTCCACATTTGATTCTGATTATGCACGGTTTTCGTTCATCCATCAATAATTGGAATCTTCAGGCTTTCGCAAAAACTCTTAACAGAACACAGTGTTCCCAAATACTTTCATAAAGTTTATCCCCTTGCCATGTCGCCTGTCCATTTCTTTTTAGGATCCATTTGACCCCTCTTATCAGACACGCGACAGAAAGCCAGATCTTTCAAAACGGCTTCTGGTGGATTGCTTGCAAATGAGTTATTTCTCGAGGGGTACACAATGATTACTGCAAATCCAGTCTCTATCCAGCGATAGATTGTATGATACATCCGCATCAATTACAGACGAGTCGTTTTTAAGTGTTCTTGTACCGATTGTAATGTCACCAAGCACCACCCCGTCGGCATCGCCAACCGCACTAGCAAAACCCAACAAGGGAACATTCGTAAGGCAGTCAAATTCATTGTCGACCTATCATCTATCAAGACCTTAGTAACTAGTCGGCCATTAACCTAACCAGAAACTGTTGAGAATTTCAAATGCATGGATGTGTACCAGTGTGTTTTACCTACGGGGAGCCAATGTCCTTCTGGTGGATCGCATGGTACTATGAAGGTTTGTCGATGCAAGGAATACAGCCTTTCGGTTGCTAGAAAACTCTGATCGGACTCACCCCATCTCGTGGAACTATGTCTTTGATATTGACAACGAAGATAGACGGTTTCGAATAGGTCACTTTGTGATCATAGTTTCCACTATGTTACACCCAAGTATCAAGACTAAGGTCGCCTTTTTATTGTTGTTTGAGGGACTTCTTTTGTTAAGACTAACAATATAACCTGGAATGAAGGGTAAAATAGGCTATATCACTATTTTGAAAAACTTTCGCGAATACATTAAAAGCACCAAGCAAAGGATCTGACAACTATATGCAGAAAAATGTGAGATGAGATTATTACCAGGGTCAATGAAAAATGGGAGCAATTTTTAATTATATTTTAATTTTTTTTATTTTTTATAAAAACTCGAGAAAAAAACAAAAATTGAAAAAAAATTTCAACATCAACGCCAACCATGCTACATAAAACGGTCAACATTCACTTCAGTAATTTCTGGTTAAATTTGATCGGATGAACTCAATTAGCGAAACGTGAAAAAATTTAAGACTCAATTAATATAATTAAAAATTTTCAAACTAAATTGCTAAAAGTATAATAAATTAAAAAAAAAAAAATTGGACAATTTTATCAGCATGTGTGTGTATCTATACTAAAAATATGGTGCAAATTCACCGGTCCATTAAGGACAATACGTGACGGTTCGTGGAATCGAGTGCTCAGTAAAGATCGAAGCCAAAGGCAAATTAGGTCTCAAATCCGAAAGGCCAAATTGGCTGCAGCTTCCGTTAGTGGAGTGAAAAAATAGTCAAAAGGGGGCGGTGGGAAAAGCAAAGCGATCCGACACGAACTTTTTTAGGACAAGCACAGTCGCCGGTGCACGTGCTCGAAAGGAAGGGAAGTCGAAGCCCACCTCGACGCCCGAATTGCATGAAATTGGAGCGCCATCCCACGTTAGCCCTCCGTTTAGTAACGTCACGCCAGACGTTTTCCCACCAGCAGGCATGCCGGTTCCGCCATTTATTATTTTCATCCTAGAAATTTCTTCACTTGTTTGTCATCGTCGTAAAGCCCTAACTTGACTCTTTAAATAGAATGCGAGAGAAATGTCATGGTGGAGTCTTTGTTGTGGTATGGTTCATACTCTCTATCGAGAAAATGACATGGGGGTCCCGCTCCCTAATGAGCTTGCAGGGTCCAAGAGTTGTGGGGACAGCACCCCCGAGATACTAGAGGACTTTTATAATTTGAACTCATGTTTTATTGATAATTTTGGCTTGAGCCACGAATAGCAATTGGGGGTGTGGGAATGTGTGTATGTATATTCTTTTTTTCTTGTAAGTGAAGGATACAACAGAAAGCATGAGATATTAGTTATAGTGGAATCCTCTGTTACATATAGCTTTAATTTAAAGATGAACCGGGATAAAAGCCTCGTGTCTCGATTTTTTTTTTCGCTTTTACTCTCTATTTTCTTGTGATTTTGCGGTGAATCTTAAATAATGATATCATAGACAAACTTGGCCACCCCATGAAAAGAAGATAGATGATGGAAGAAAAGATGGCGATTCCTAACAGTGCTATCATATACCAACTTAGTCAGCCACTCCACGAAAAGAAGATAGATGATGGAAGAAAATATAGCATGTGTCTTTTTGGCGTGTCCACATGCATCCACCGGAAAAAAAACTGCACCTAAGAGATTGTCCCGGCATCATCACCTCCATATCTAAGTCCTCTTTTTAAATATTAACAAATATTTAGTTGATTCTTCGTAGTTTTTAGGATTATGCATAAATCTCATTTGATAGAAAACGTCTTCTTAACTTGATATCAGAGAAGCAATTTCAATGCACTTCGCACCCTATGCACCTCAGAAATTTTCCTAATTCTATTTTTTTCTAATTTATCATTTTCAACGGTGCACCCATGCATCCCAAGCATATAAATCCATCCCTGCCGCTCGACAATGTTCACCCAAGTCTATTATTCCCACCTAAGTAAGTGCCACGGTGGTTGCGTTACGATGTCTCTAACGCGTAGCCAAGTTGAGCTTTTATTTTCAATGGAGGTATTTTTCAATGCCATAAAGTTGCGTCTTTGCATGGTACTTTTTGGTTAGCGATGCCTGGCTTACTCTGCTTGTTGTAGCCACGCTAATCGTACCATCCATGTTTGTTAAGTTACTGTCACGCCAACAAAGTCGATTGCATAGGACGCATGTTATTTGGCTCCAATGCCTTTGATTCTCGACCTTTTACTTCTCGTTTTAAGAAGCGGACACCACCACCGAACTCATGGCCATCACACGGGTAACATACTGAAATCTTCTTATCAACGGAAGCTTGGAGCCATCACACACACCACCTCGTCTCAGATCCAATGAGCTTATTTTAATCGAAGATTTTTATGACGCCATTCGGATTATTTTTCAAATTCAAGTTGATCAGGGAATGTTGGCAATATTAGGATATTAAGTTGATTCTGCTTACCTCTCAAGATTATGCATATATCTCCTTTAATATAGCATATCCTTGATTATTCATATTTGATATTATGTTTATCTCGTTACCTTAAATAACCATCTCTTATTGCCTATAAATAAGCTCGTGTACACCTCATTACTGCATATCGAAATATACAAAAAAAAAAAAAAAAACTCTATTCCTCTTTTCAGCATTTTTCTTAACTATATGAGTGTCTTTTCTAGTTAATTTGAGGAGAATATAAAAAATATATATATTTTAGTCCTAAATCCATTCTATAAATTTCAATTAAAATCATGAATCTTTCAGTTAATACAATATATCTGAACTTTTGTCTGAAAATGCAATCGAGTCCTCCCGGCCAAATCTCCCCTCCCCTGAAATTGCTAAAGTTGCAATCCGGTTTCGTCGGCCATGCTACATGTCATGATTAGTCATTGGACATGGAAAATTTTCCTGACATTGCTGAAATACGGTCTAGTCATTGTTGCCCATCCTACATGGATTAGTTGAAAGGTTTTATAATTTTTATGACTGAATTAATTTCATACAATCAGCCTGCACAATAATAAACATTAATAGGCGGCACCAATTTGGCATGTGCACACGACTGCTCCTCAATTACTACAGCACATGAGCTTCGTTGTATTCTAAGACTTAAATGCGCAGTATATATGCTTTAATGTTATACAACATCTGAATTTTTTGACCCGATTAATCTCCGAGAACAAATAGGCGCTCTCGAAGTGCAAAATAAACTTAGAATCCAAATCAATTTGATCTGCCTGAATGGGTAGCTAAGCACACAATAGTAAGTAAAGTAATACTCGGCATCAACTTATACTTGTAATTAGTGGAGATTGTGATCATCCGTGAAGCCACGCGATGCTTTTGCCCTAAAAAGCGGTTCCACTTCCTTGAATTTGTTTGACCGCTGCGCACTGAAGAAGCCAACACCCAAATGGACTCTCTCTCCCTCTTCTTCTTCCTGGCCCGTGCCAGCCCGGGGCTCGCACGTGCGAGGGTCCTTTAATGCATTGTGACGTGAGTACATAGCCAAGCAAAGCACCTGGTGGCCTCTTTCTCTGTTGCATTATATATATCCCTCATGCGCTCCTCTCTACTGCATCATCCCTTCTTCACTCTCTTACTCATTTTCAATACAAAGATTCAGCAGATCCCTTCTTATTTCAATTGTCGCGTTTAACTAAGATACTTTCACACTCGTTCAAGGAGCACGAAATGAAGGCCGCACTGATGATGGTGGTCGTCCAGGTTGCTTTCGGCGGCGTCAACATACTGTACAAGCTCGCCGCGAGTGACGGGATGAACCTGTCAGTGGTCATCGCCTATCGGTTCATGTTCGCGACGGCTGTGCTGGCCCCCCTGGCTTTCTTCTTAGAAAGGTCACACACACTTCTCTTGTCAAACGGAGTATACTTTTTCCCTTTGTGATATTAATCTATTCGAATACGTATGCGTATACTGATTTCCTTCTTTCACATATAACAGGAAGAGCAGGCCTAAGATAACATGGACAGTGCTGGTGCAAGCCTTCTTTTGCGCGCTATTTGGGTAAGTGCTGTTGTTGTTGAATCCATAACCTTTGGGAAATGCCTAGTGTCTTGTGATGCTATAAAGATAGCACTCGTAAACAGCATAAAAGCCATGTTTCCATGTACTGCAGCAGACTAGATGCAACCTTTACTAGATTTTTCTTCTAAAAGAGACTTCTAAGTACATAAATATGGAAGACTCGGGTGTTCATGCATGCGGAAGTTTCTGGCTTTAATTGTTGACTCTGATTGAATGAACTGCAGGGGATCAATGGGGCAAAATTTGTACCTAGCAAGCTTATCGATGACATCTGCGACTTACGCCTCAGCCATGGCCAACCTCGTCCCTGCCGTGACCTTCGTCTTGGCTGTTTCTCTTGGGTATGTACAGGATTTTCTCATGCAAGTTCCTCGACATGTACTTGGCTTATGATTTAGTAACTCGGGGATCTTCAGCTGGGATGTTTTTCCTGACGTGCGTTGCGGTTTTCTTTCATGTTCACGTTGGTTAGGTTGGAGAAGGTGAGGGTGAGGACAGTTGCAGGGAAGGCAAAGGCAGCGGGAACATTACTGGGGATCGGTGGGGCAATGCTGCTCACGTTCTACAAGGGCGCGGAAGTCAACCTCTGGTCAACACACGTGAACCTGTTGCGCCACGTGGCGGCGACCCGGCGGGGCCAGGTGGGCTCGAGCGATCTTCTCCTGGGATCGCTCTTGGCCGTGGCAAGCTGCTTCTGCTACGCTTCGTGGTTGATCGTGCAGGTGGGTATTCGCCTTTTCTTCTCAATACGTCTCCACGTTCCTTTGAATTTTGCTTCGTTTCAATGTTTGGAGATCTTTCTAGCGTGATTCACCTTTGCCTAGTCAAGGTTCTTTTATAAAAAAAAATTTATAAAAATAAGATTATTCTCGACGACTGAGATTTATCTAGATACCAAAGAGTTCAACCCACAAGACCTAATGAGCCTCCAAGAAATCGGAGTGACCGAGTGGTTTAAGCGGTCTCAGCTTGGATGTGCGGCTTGTTAATTAGAATGCTAACATCGCCCATCCAAAACAACCATAAAAGTCACACCTACCACCTTATGAGTAGAGCCTCGCCCGATAATGGACCGGGTGGTTTTGACTATGATGATGTCAAATCGATACTTTCGATTACCCTTTGCAAGAGGCTGATGTGACCTAATAGATAGTAACTACACGGGCTAACTAATCAAAACTTTGCATGTTCTTATTTGCTATTTGTTGGTGACAAAAAATAGTAATGCAAAATGATTTGTTGGACAGGCAAAGATGAGTGAAGGTTTCCCGTACCAATACACGAGCACGGCCCTGATGACCTTCATGGGGTCGATCCAAGCGGCGGTTTACGCACTGTGTCGAGAGAGGGATTGGAGCCAATGGAAGCTCGGATGGAACATCAGGCTCCTCACCGTATCATACACGGTACCCACTACAAACCCCTTACTTCCCAATGTCGTGCAAATTCATTAGGGCTCAATGTGGACCGTTGAATTACCCGGTTACGTGTCGTCGACTGATCCTCACCTGTGGTGTTGCAGGGGATAGTCGCTTCCGGTTTATGCTATACTCTAATCGTTTGGTGCATACGGATGAGAGGACCGGTGTTCGTGTCGGTTTTCAATCCTTTGATGCTGGTGACCGTGGCCTTGGCGGGGTCTATGTTGTTGGACGAAAAATTGCATATGGGAAGGTATATATATTGATAGATGTACACATATTTTTAAAGTATTCGAACTCTTCGAATAACTTGACACAAGATATCTGAAATTCTCAATCCATTTCTATGGCAGCATTCTAGGTTCGGGGCTCATAGTACTCGGCCTCTATGCGGTGCTGTGGGGCAAAAGGAAGGAGGACAAGAAGACAAATCGATTAGTGCCACTGAGCCGTCCCAATGAGTCTAATTCCATCGAGATCATCGTCACCTCTCCTGATGAGAATGATGTTGAGGAAGGTGACAATGTTCGAGAGCCATCGCAAAAGGAGAGCAAAGTGATGAAACAAAGTCTCGAAGAGAAAAGAGGAGAAGGAGAAGATCAAGTTGAACAAGCAAATGACCTTGTATAATCGTACGATGTACAATTGTCCCAAATACAGGCAGGCATGTAGACGTGCAAAAAAGGGGGTAAACTTCATCTTGTCCGAAAGTGGGCATTTTGGTAAATAGCCAGACATTGTCTATTCGTTATAGAATGCAAAGGGTGTAAAATACACCCAAGTCTTGCAATTCCCTTTTGTATGATTAATCCAACTACAATGTTATAATTTTTTTTGTAAATCTCAATTAAAGAGGAGGGTATTCTTGAGTTCTACGTGTAACTGCTTCTATATCTCAAATTAATATATTTCATTTCTATGCAATTGTGGATTATTTAACCCTATTGAGAAAATATTTATAGGATCCATCTTTGGCTGTCGACCCACGCTCTTGTTCCGTCTTACTAGGTCTGTGAAACTAGTAGAGTATTTCGTGGATGTGGGTTCGCCTAATAATTCGTTGGCTATATAGCATGGAATTATTAGCTACTTTCCATGGATATATGATGTGATACGGCATAATGTGTATGCCCTATTTTATGTCCATAAAACATATTGCGTATGTCAGAGATCATGAGTATGGTCTTAAATAGGTCTGACTAAGTATGGAAGATTTCCCCCCTCAGAATTTTATATGTATTGGCTAACTACCTAACTAAGTAAAAAAGTAAGTTTAGTTAGCTCTCCTTTTTATAAGAAGCGTGTCAAATTTAGAGTGAAGGGGCAAACCAATCAAGAGTGATATTCCCGGAGTCATTTAAATTTTATGACCCAATCATACCCAGTTTTAAAGAAAATATAATGCATTCATCTCTAGTTGTTTTGACGAACTAATAAGTTAGATAATTAACGATTTGCACCACCTCATAACATAAATAGCATGTTACAACTCTTATCAACAAATTAAAGCACGTTTTTCGAGCTACCTATTTCAATATATATTATAGATCTAATTTGTTATTTTTCTTCGGTTTTCTTACCAAGATTAATCAAGCCACTAAGTTAATTGCTTAAAAGATTCACCCCCTTAGTCACAATCTTCACACCGTCTTAGCTTTTGTCACCAGTTTAACATGATAATGATGTGTGATGCGGTTATCAACCACCAATCATTTTGCTTAGATGTAGTCACAAGTCTCTTTTTGAAGGATGAGCGCGTACTTACTTATACCGACCATGCTCTCATGATGAACCTTGATTTTTGGATTTTAATTTTACAATTTTATGGGGTTGGTTTGTTGTGGTGATTTCTAATATTTTGTATAGAGCCATTTATGTATCATTTCCTTTGACGACGGAAAAATTAGAAGGTGATAAATGATGGTCCAAGAGCAAGCTTAATCTATTGTCCATACGCATCCAATACAAACATCTCTCGATTGAAAAACTGATATAGCTCGGCATGGCTTGATCATATAATTCTTGATTCATTTAATTTGATCGAACTTGTAAGATATCATTGTAACAAGAAACGATATAAACTGCCTCAAACGATAATAAATATCGATGTGTGATGAAGTCAATAGAGCTTAATCTCATCGAGCTCGACTCGGTTAGCCAACTATTGCAGCCGAAGCTCAGACTCGGCTGGAGCTCGGCTCTAGTAGAGGACGGTCAAACTTTGACTCCGCCTGCGTGTCTGACGCACGCAATCCGAAGTTCCGAACGGCGCACCCGAGGATTCAGATTCAACATTGGCGGCTTCCCTTCACATCCACTAAAATGGCAGTCCCGTAGTTTCCGGTACGGGGCGCTGGCAAAATCGTCACTCCAGCGGATCGATCCCTTATAAAGGGCCCCTCCCTCGCCTCTCGGCGCTCCCTTCTCCATCCACTGAAAAAGACCAAGGAAAAGCTACGAAGATGATGGCGATGAAGATGAAGACGAAGGAGATGCTGCTGGCGGTGCTGATCCTGGCCGCGGTCTTCTCGCGGATGGACGTCGCCGTCGAGTCCGCCGCCGTGGATTGCTACGACGCTTGCTCCACCGCGTGCGTCCAGCCCAACTGTGAGTAGCTTTTCGCTTCCCTTCGCTAGTCGGTTGGATTTTAGAAGGATTCTCGAAGGATTTTAGCGGTAAATGGCATCTTATCTTTTTTCGCGAACTGTGCAGCGAGGCTGATGGCGCGTTGCGACCGCAAGTGCCAGATCAAGTGCGAACCAGGTATCTCTCTCTCTCTCTCTCTCTCTCTCTCTCTCTCTCGCGTTTTGTGCATGTTTTGCCGTTTCTAATTTTGCCCCGTACGATTGGATTTGTTGTCATTTTAGTCCCGATCTGTGGATTTGATTTGGTATCATTTTTAGCCCCGAATGTGTGAATTTCGTTTGGTTTTAGTGCTCGTGTCCACAGGGCCCCTCTAAGGTAGGGGTGTCAAAAAAGCCTGCATGGCCGGATCCTAAAATTAGGATATTTTGGGGCCAGGCTACAGTATGGGAATTTTAGATTTCTACAACAGCCTGATCTAACTTGATCCATTCTCTTGGATAATATGATATTCAGGTCTTGAGTCGGGTCAAGCGTGCTCCTGTAACAGGGCCCCTCTAAGGTAGGGATGTCAAAAAAGCCTACGTGGCCCGATCCTAAAATTAGGATATTTTGGGGCCAGGCTACAGTCTAGGAATTTTAGATGTCTACAACAGCCCGATCTAACCTGACCCATTCTCTTGGATAATATGATATTCAGGTCTTGAGTCGGGTTAAGCGTGCTCCTGTAGTGTTTTGGGTTGGGTCGGGCTGGGTATTATAAAACCTGGTCCGGCACGACCTATTGACATCCCTCTCTAAATGTGTTGCCGATGACTGCGGGTTTCAATAGTCTGAGTTTCCAGCATGGCAATGAAAGAACCATCCTACATGCCATTGGAAAATCCGTACTTGATGCCGCAAAAGATCAAGGCCTCTGGTCATTTCACTACGAATCAATGTCAATCAGGATTGCCGGAATGTCCACACGTTCCGGATGGCGTCGGGTTTATCCCCAATCCCTCACATTAGTTAGAATGACGTGACATGGCAACTAATCCGAGCCACTCGGATTAGCGAGAAGATGATCACAGGATTAGCCATTTAGCACTTGATTCTTCTCTTGATTGAAATCATTGCAAAGAGCCCCAGATTCGTTCAATCGCGCCCGCTTACTCTTGCTTGACTAATCTTGAATTTTGTCATTCGATGTTTAGGGGAAAGTTTGTATGTGAAAGGTCCAGTCTTTATCATATTATTCAATTTTTTATTTTTTCTCTGACATGCAGACCTCTTGGCGGCGAAAGAAAATGTCGGCTGAGATTGTTTTGTTCGATCACTGACAAAGGAGTGATTAGCAACCTACGCTGATGAGAGCTGTAATTCTCATATTCCGATCGATTTGAGATCGATTTGAAATGAGTTGTATGCTAGCAATCAATGAATTATGTACTGTGACTATATGTAAACGGGACATTACGAAGTTTGATTTCGAGAGTTTTTATTTTTCATAATTAGGGGATTTCTTTTAATTTCCATAATTTACTTATACACTTTTTTAATAAGCCGCGTATTTTACTTCTACTCACAGGAAAAACTTTTATGCATGAAGATTAATTAGATGAGTGCAGAAAAAGAAAAAGAAAAAAAAAAACCCTCAACATGGCGGTAAACGTATATATGATATATATTTATCAGGTCATATCGGTCCGTTTCGCGAGGTTGTTTCTAGCAAATTACATTTTTCAATTTCTTTTTTCTTTTGTTGTATTAGGTTATCAAACTAAGTAAGGAGTCAATGATCTAATGTTGCGAACGACTATAATTCTAGGCTTCATTTATTTTATAAAAAATAAATAATTTTAAAAATAATTTTAAAAAGTTCGTTTTACTTGAAATAATTAATCAATAAAAAATATTTTCATTGTTGATAATAATTTATGTCAAGAAATTTTCGTGAACCAATCAAATATATTTTATTTGTTACTATGATCATTTTTATGAAAATGATTTTCAAATCAGTCATTTTTTGTGAAATAAATAGAGATCAAAATTCATCCTCAACAACCACCCGTGGTGGCGGCGTAATTGGTTGGGCACTGGTTCCTTTCACGAGAGGTTCAGTGTTCGATTCTCTGCGTCGTCTGCCTTGCGAGAAAGGAACCCACGACTTACCGGCAGGCAAGAGTGGTGGTGACTCTACCTGTCCCCAGGGTTTACTCAGCTGTGAAGCGGCGAACGGGCCCTGGGTTACCAAAAAAAAAAATTCATCCTCAACATATCTTCTTTTTTTTTTCATGAGAGCATAACACAAAATAAGGATGCCATTACTCGAGTGAAACTTATCCTGTCAAATTGATTCGATGAACTTCTATAATAGGTATCACATTTTATAGTTTATATTGATTTGAAATATTCCTTAGGCTATCTATTGAAGTATAATAGAGAGGCTAATTTTCTTTTTCTCACGAAAACAACTACGCGGAAGATTCAACATTGCCAAAATGCAAGGATCAAAGTATTAATTTGCATTAAAAGGGTTGCACGGGTAAAAATCGCAAAAACTAGAATTATGACAAAATAAAACACGCGGGCCGAAATTGAACTCTCTTAAAAACAGGGATCAAAAGTATGATTTAACAAAATAAAAGGAAAAAAATATAAAATCGCATGGATTGTTGGAATATAATACGTGGAAACGACAGGATCTTACAATTTACGTCAATGCGAAATCTCTAGAGAAATAAACGAGAAATAATAAGGACACCAGAAATTTACATGGTTCGGTCCGAGTATCGGTACCTACGTCCACGGGGAGAGTCAGCAACAAATAATCCACTATAATCTAAGAATTAGAGTTTACAATCCCTCATACACTCAAGTATTTCCCACACCTAGATTTAACCCAAAATCCAAAGTGTTTATAAAATAAACAACTCACTTGAGTATAAACTCACGACACAAAATTACTGCACGTTCAAGCTCAAAACCAAACGCCGAAAACAAGAACTCCTTTTCTTGATCGCGTGGGTGGCTTCACTTGACGTTGTGCGGCAACGGCTCCACGTAGGGTTTCAGCAGCAACCCTTCTACGTAGGGCTTCTTTTCCCTTTTATATGCG
Organism: Eucalyptus curtisii; assembly: GCA_017140595.1. NCBI lineage: Eukaryota > Viridiplantae > Streptophyta > Magnoliopsida > Myrtales > Myrtaceae > Eucalyptus > Eucalyptus curtisii. The sequence goes on along the minus strand of CM029500.1, from coordinate 6,467,768 downwards.
TGTGCCCAAAGAGGAAATTCTTCTTTATCTTTTATTTCCTCTTTTGTAATCCTTCATCGAGTCCAACTGAGTTTCTTTTACTTGGGAAATATTTATCAACAAAATTCGGTTTAACAAATCGTTATCCGAATTCAAACTCGAGACATTAATTTAACAATTCTCCACCTTGGCTCGATGTTTGAAGCCAAGTTACAGTGCTCATCATCCATGCTGCTCTCCCAACGCCCCGACGGGCGCTCACTCTCCACAGACGCCAATAGAGCTCAAGCAGAGCTTGAGCTTCACCAAAGGAACAAACTTCGTCATCATGTATGCTGGGTTATCTGCTGTAGCAATCTTTTTAACAGTAACATTACCCTTAGCTAAGACATCTCGGATGAAGTGGTACATAATGTTGATATGCTTCGTTCGCTCGTGATAAACTGGATTATACGCCAAATATATCGCACCTTGGTTATCACAGTGTATATCCACACTTTTCTGTTCTAACCCAAAGTCCGAGAGCAAACTTTGTAACCATATCGCCTCCTTGGCTACAAAGGTTAGTGCCATATACTCTGCCTCAGTCGAAGACAAGGCAATGTGATCCTGTAAGGACGCTTTCCAACTAACTGCACCACCCGCTAGTGTAAATACGTACCCTACTAAAGATCTGCAATCATCCAAGTCACCGGCGTGATCCAAATCCACAAAACCAATGGTCTCACTGCCATTATTGTCCCTCCGGTATACTATACCCACGTCTGTTGTTTCCTTCAAATATTTGAGGATCCACTTCACAGCTTCCCAATGAGCTTTACCAGGACACTTCATATAGCGACTAACCACGCTCACAACTTGTGAAATATCAGGCCCAGTGCACACCATAGCATACATAATACTACCCAAGGCACTAGAATAAGGAACACGGGACATATGCTCCTCCTCCTCCTCAGTTTGCGGTGATAATTTATCTGAAAGTTTAAAGTGCTTCGCTAAAGGTGTACTTACAGATTTTGCCGACTGCATATTAAAACGTGCTATGATCTTCTCAACATATTTCTTTTGAGATAGACGTAAAACTCCTGCAATCATGTCACGCAAAATCTCCATACCCAATATTTTCTTTGCAGCACCTAAATCTTTCATCTCAAATTCAGCATTTAACTGCCTCTTCAGCACATCAATATCAGACATATTCTTAGCTGCTATCAGCATATCATCAATATATAAGAGTAGATAAATCAAAGAACCATTCTTCAATCTCCTATAGTAATCGCAGCTATCCATCTTACTTTTCAAATAGTCTTGACTAGTCATGAAAGCATCAAAACGTTTATACCACTACCTAAGAGATTGTTTTAACCCATACAAAGATTTCTTCAACAAGCAAACATGATCTTCCTTACCCAGAATAGCAAATCCCTCTAGTTGCCTCATGTAAATCTGCTCCTCCAACTCACAGTGAAGAAATGCAGTTTTCACATCTAGCTGCTCTAACTCGAGATCCTGCGAAGCAACTAAGGCAAGTAAAACACGAATAGAAATATGCCTTACCACCGGAGAGAACACCTCATTGTAGCCAATGCCCTCACGCTGTGTATACCCCTTCGCCACAAGTCTCGCCTTATACCTCGCTGCCTCAACACCAGGAATGCCCTCTTTCCGTTTGAAGACCCATTTACTTCCGACAATCTTTTGGCTCTTTGGTACTTTAACCAACTCCCATGTCTGATTTCGATGGAGTGATTCCATCTCTTCCCTCATAGCCCCTAGCCATTGCGATGACTCCGAACTAGCCATTGCCTCAGAGTAAGACGAAGGCTCATTTGACTCCACCTCATCACCTACAGTCAATGCATAAGCAATATTTGTATAACCATAACGTACCGGTGATTTAATGTGCCTTCTCTATCTATCTGCGGCTTTGCTGGATGTTCACTATCACCGACTTCAGGAACTGCGGCTTCATCTGCAGTCTCAACTTCTGTTACCTTTGAGGTCTCCGGAGTCTCCACCTGAAGTTCCACCTTACTAATGACACCATGATCTGTCTTCTCTACTGGTTGTGTCTCAGAACTCCTCTGTTGAAGCATTGCAGTCTCGTCGAAGATCACATCTCTGCTAATTAGAAAACCGGGTGATCTGGGATCGGTGTTCCACAGCCGGTAACCTTTCACCCCATGTGCATAACCCAGAAATATGCACTTCTTCGCCATCGGCTCAAGCTTACCATCACTCACATGAGCATACGCAGGACATCCGAATATACGTAATCAGGAATAATCAACAGTTTTCTCTGACCATACTTCCTCAAGAGTCTTCCACTCGATAGCAGATGATGGAGATCGATTAACCAGGTAACATGACATGTTCACTGCTTCGGCCCAAAATTCCTTGCCAAGTCCTGCATGCGAAAGCATGCATCGAGCTCGCTCAAGCAAAGTTCTGTTCTTCCGTTCTGCCATGCCATTCTGCTGTGGTGTCCCAGGTACTGTGCGGTGCCTCACAATACCTTCTTTCTCGCAGAATTCGGAAAAATCTTTACCACAGAACTCCATGCCATTATCGGTTCTCAGGCACTTGATTTGTTTATCTAACTGCTTCTTAATTAATGCCTTAAATTTCTTGAACCGATCAAACACTTCATATTTGTGCTTCAAAAAGTAAACCCATACCTTCCTCAAATAATCGTCGATAAATGTCAGCATATATCGGGCACCTCCTTTCGAAGGAACCGAAGATGGGCCCCAGACGTCTGAGTGAATATATTCAACTGGTCGTTCGGTCGAATGAATTGGTGTAGTAAACTTAACTCGATGTTGCTTCCCATAGATGCAGTGCTCACATAAGTCCAGCTTTCCTGTCTTCTGACCTTTCAACAACCCCTTTTCACTCAGCATCGTCATACATGCCTCACTCATGCCCCCTAAACACATATGCCATAATTGAGTCAAGTTAGAGTCTGACTCACCTGATGAAACTGCAGCGGTTTCGGTCACGGTCTCTCCCAGTAGATAATAGAGAGTATTCACTTTCTTCCCTTTCATCACTATCATGGCACCTCGAGAGATCTTCAGTACTCCACCTTCAGCAATGTACCTACACCCGATGTCATCGAGTGTCCCCAGAGAAATAAGGTTCTTCTTGAGCTCTAGTACATGCCTCACATCTGTCAATGTGCGAACCACCCCATCGTGCATCCGGATCCGAATTGTCCCTATCCCCACAGCCTTACAGACTGCATTATTCCCCAAAAGAACCCTACCACCATCTGCAACCTGGTAAGTAGTAAACCAGTTCTTATGAGGCATCATGTGATAAGAACATCCCGAATCCAGCACCCATTCGTCTCCTGACGAAGTAGCAGTCACACATAAAACAGCTTCTGCATCACTATTGCTCCCCTCGGCAACGTTTGCCACACTGCTTGTGGCATTTTGCCTATCAACTTTATTCCTCCGCTTTGGACAATCTCTCCTGATGTGCCCCTCCTCGTGACACTCAAAGCACTTCACACGTCCCTTGGACTTTCTATGGCGTGATTTAGATCTGCTTTTACCTTTGCTGCTGCTAGGCCCTCGATGTTGTTCTCTACCCCGAATCATCAGTGCCTGCGCTGCTCCTTGCGCCAGACCGTCATCTCGCAACTTTCTTTGCCACTCCTTAGAAAATAAGGCAGACTTTACCTCTTCTGAGGTAATTGTAGTACGCCCCTGCAATAGTGAATCAGTAAAGTGCTCCCATGACTCTGGTAAAGAGGTTAACAACATCATGCCCTGCTCTTCATCATCAAGTATCTTACCGACGTTCTTCAGATCCAACATGAGTTTATTAAATTCATCTAGGTGAGTTCTGATAGACGTACCTTCAGTATATCTAAATTGAAACATCTTCTTCAGCATGTACAAGTGATTGTTCAAACCTTTCTTCACATAAAGTGCTTGAAGTTTTGCCCATAATGTTGCGGCATCCTTCTCCTCAGCAACCTCTATTAGGACCTCATCCGTCAAATTTAACAGGAGTATACTCTTTGCTTTTTCATCAGCTCTCCCCTCTCTGAGGCTTTCATTATAATCGGCAACTCATCTTCACCATCTAGTGCCTTGGCCAAACCTTGTGTTGTCAATAAAGCTCGCATCTTGATGCTCCATAACACAAAGTTGTTGCTCCCGTCAAACTTCTCAATTTTAGATTTCTTCTCAGACATAATTGCAGTAATAGAATTTCTAGATAATAATCAGACAAGCAAAAGCTCCAGATCACAATCAAGAAATCCAACTTCAAGCTCTGATACCAATTGTTGGGATATAATACGCGGAAACGACAGGATCTTGCAATTTACGTCAATGCAAAATCTCCAGAGAAATAAACGAGAAATAATAAGGACACCAGAAATTTACGTGGTTCGGTCCGAGTATCGGTACCTACGTCCACGGGGAGAGCCAGCAGCAAATAATCCACTATAATCGAAGAATCAGAGTTTACAATCCCCCACACGCTCAAGTGTTTCCCACACCTAGATTTAACCCAAAATCCAAAGTGTTTATAAAATAAACAACTCACTTGAGTATAAACTCACAACACAAAATTACTGCATGTTCAAGCTCAAAACCAAACATCGAAAACAAGAACTCCTTTTCTTGATCGCGTGGGTGGCTTCACTTGACGTTGTGCGGCAGCAACTCCACGTAGGGTTTCAACAGCAACCCTTCTACCTAGGGCTTCTTTTCCCTTTTATATGCGTGTGCCCAAAGAGAAAATTCTTCTTTATCTTTTATTTCCTCTTTTGTAATCCTTCATCGAGTCCAACTGAGTTTCTTTTACTTGGGAAATATTTATCAACAAAATTCGGTTTAACAAATCGTTATCCGAATTCAAACTCGAGACATTAATTTAACAGCTCCCTGGGTCGTTGATTCGTCCTGAAGAAAACTAGTCAATTGCTCGTGCCTTTGGCGCAATCTGAATATTTGCACGTGTAATAATTTTAATTACTTTTTCTTCACTTAGTAATTATATGCATTGAAAGAATGATATTTTAGAAAAAAAAAAAAAAGGAAATATACTACTAAGAATGCACAATTGATCTTTTTGTCCATAATCTTTCTAGTATTCGTAAATAGTTTTTCTTTCCCTTAAACGAATGGAAAAACATTCTTTTTCAGTCATGCTTTCTATTACTTTAAAAGAATATTTCTCGATACCGAGGATGCCATTCACTTTAACAAAACATGCTATGCAATTGGCAAAGTATTGACATATATTAGATGTAATGATAACCTATTTTCAGAATAAAGTCCTCCAAAGTGTATAAACCATCCTTTTAACAGCACACTTTGTTGGATAGATGATGTGATTCTTATGTTGTGTTAAAATTAGTAAATGTGCAAATGGTAAGAACGTTAAGTAGTATAAGTGCCAGAATATCCATTTTTAACTACAATTAAGACATTCGACCAAATTCGTCCATGTTTTGCGAAACTAAGTTGTGCCTTTTGTAGTGTAATGTGGTAGGTAGTATCACGTCAAGACCCGTCAAAATCATTTAAAAAAAAAAATCGACATGTTTCGGGTAACTAAAACTAGGGAAAATATTGAATTTATATACGTGCAATGTCGCCGATGAATTCTTAGTTTGCTTAATGCCATGCATAAACTTTAATCAAATATGCAGTGTCATCTATAAATTTTTTATCTTTTCAATATAATCCCTAAATTCTTATTCAATACTTAATGTAGTCCCTAAACTTTTGAACATCTTTATATAATTTATGAACTACATTGAACATTTACTAATAATTCATGGATCACATGAAAACAAATCAAAAGTATAAAGATGATATTGCACGATAAGTCAAAGACCAGAGACCACATTGCACAAACTAAAATTTTAGAGACGACGTTATACACTTGACCAAAATTTCAGGGACCAATTATGCATTGAAAATGATATTTTAGCAACAACAAAAAAATGAAAGGAAAATATGCAATTAAGAATGCACAATTGATCCTTTTGTCCATAATCCTTCTAGTATTCGTATTTAAAATTTTTCTTTCTCTTGATACCAAGGACGCCATTCAATTTAACAAAATATGCTATTCAATTAGTGAATAGTCGACATATATCATGTATAATAATAACCTATTTTTCAGAAGAAAGTCCTCAGAGGTGTATAAACCATCCTTATAACAGCATACATCGAGTACAACACCAATGTTCAGTTGATATACCACACGATACCTACGGGGATGAATACCTTATCTTATACTTAGTTACTTCTATTAAATCGATCGATTTCACTACGCAATTAAACTCAAAGATGAATCGATTATTGAATGTTATATGAAAATAGTTAACATGTATTTTATGATGTACCCAGTTTATTAAATTCAATGTGGGGATAGATTATGTGATTCTCGCGTTAAAAATTAGTAAATGTGCAAATGATAAGAGGTTAAGTAGTATAAGTGCCAGAATATCCATTCTAAACTGTAATTAAAATGTTCAACCAAATTCGTCCAATTTTTGCGAAATTAAGTTGTGCCTTTTGTGGTGTAATGTGATAGGTAGCATCATGTCAAGACTTATCAAAATTGTAAAAACAAATAAACCTATATATTTTAGGTAAATAAAACTAGGAAAAATACTAAATTTATATATTTGTTATGTCATTTATGAACTTTTAATTTATTGAATACAGTTTCCGAACTTTGGTCAAATGTACAATATTGTTTAGGAACTTTTAATTATTTCAATATAGTATCTAAAAGCTTTGGTCCAATATTTAATGTGGTTCCCCCAACTTTTAAACTTTTTTATATTATTTATGAACTATATTGAACATTTACCAATAATTCACAAACCACATGAAAACAAATTAAAAGTCTAAAAATGACATTACACGTTAAGTCAAAGTTCAGGGATCACTTTGTATATATTATAATTTTGGGGACGACATTGCACATTTAACCAAAATTCATGGACCATTTGTGTTATTACCCTTAAATCTTATATATTAAAAAAAAAAATTGCAAATGCAAGTAGGTGTGCAAGAGGTACTCGCCCCTTTATGAGGAGGTCTCCAAAACACTGCCGTTCCGACTTTCCAATGCGTTGCATTTCAAAACCGATTTCACCCCAAGGCGGCCCCCGTTCGCGCCTCAAGAAAAGACCCCCACCATATTCTCCTTCATTTCCACATCCTCTCTCTCTCTCTCTCTCTCTCTCTCTCTCTCTCTCTCTCTCTCTACAATGGCGTCTGACGTAGTTCAATCCACCCTCCTTCCAAGCTCAAATCCCTCCTCAGTCGTCACCTCCTACTCCTCCGACGACATCCACTCCCTCTTCTCCGATCACCTTTGCCCCTTCTCCAACCTCACCACCGCAAAGCCGAGGAAGCCCTCCGTCACACCAGCCAGCGGCCACCAGCAGCAATAGCAGCAACAGAGCACGATCCGATCCCTCGCGAAGCAACACCTCTTGTTCCTCAACCACTCCCTCTCACTCCTCCCAAAGCTCCTCTCCACTTCTCGCCTGACAAGTCCCGCTTCCTCAAGACCTATGGGCTTTGCCTTGACTGTCTGGACTCGCTCTCCTCTCAATTGACCAGCAAGCCCTACTCGATCCACATCCAGAGGCCAAGTTACGTGCGCTGCCCTGAATCTTGTGGGTTGTACGCGGACGCCGTGCGCAAGGGCTCTAGGTTGTTAGAAAGTCTACATGGGATCGATTTGTGGACTACATTAATTGATATTGTAATTTACCATTTTACGGGGTTAGTCTAAGGTGAGATAGAAGGTTTCTTAATTAGTCTAATATGGGGCTATCTAATGTGGGCCGAGTTGAGCTTGGTCTGTAATGAGGGGGCTTGGTTGGAAACTCTATAAATAGTGCTCAAGTCTCTCCTCTAACCCTAATTATCACAAGTATCCTCACAAAATGAGCATTTACCTAACGCTAAAGGGTGAGGGGGCCATCTCATTGAGCCAGTGATACAGAGGGTAATAGGGGAGAAGGACTTGTGCGTGGATCATCGCTTTTCGACTTCCGCATCAAGAACGATGGATTCCAAAATAAGTGTGTTAACCTTTCTACTCGATCATCTATGCTCTTGTTCTGGTTATGGAGATCTTGGGATTGCACGTTTTGCGTCGTACATGTGGTATCAAAGCTACCATAACCTAGAACTCGAATGCATAGAATTTTGGCCCTAATCTTGAGATTTTTGTGATTTTCGTTCAATAAAAATCAAATTAAATTATAAATTCAAACTAAGCTCCTCGAGACGAGCAAGACTATGGGCAGCGCGTCGCCGGGGAAGGCCCCACGTGCTCCCATGCTCGGCGACACGCCGCCTGAGCGTCGAGCACGCGCTCCACGCGCAGCCACGCGCCCTCACGCGCTCCCTCTCACGGCCATGCGCCCTCATGCGCTCCCATGGGGGCTAACGTCACGATGACATCATCGACCAAGGCCCGACCCGACCCGTTGACCTGACCCAGCCCAGTCAACCAGTCGATCGGACCGAACAGTCGAACCGGAATCGTTCCGGTCCTCTACTTGCGTGTGAGCTCCACACGCCGCGCACTCAGGCAGCGTGTGCAAGCGCGTGGAGGTTTCGATCGGTGCATGGCTGGCGGCTTCTGATTCGTATGACCATTCTCTATCTTGTGGCATATTTATTTTACATATTTGATGATTTTATGAATGTGAAAATACATACGAAACCCTAAATACATGTATTTTTAGTATATTTTCGCCTATTTTTCTTGTATTTTTATGTGATTTTGGAAATACAAGTGTTGGTTTACAGGTATGTTATCATACAAACATTATAATAGTGTGATTCATTAATAATATATAAATAAAGCAGTGTAATTAGCATGATATGTGATTTTAGTGATATATTGCCCATATCACTAAAGTTAAAATCACATGTATTTGGTGTATGTGAGAAGTAAAGTTTATATCCTTGGTATGAGAGAATTTCAAGGATTCGATTGAGTAGTAACTGCTAAAGTGGCACACTTGATTGGGTTTGAGGGATATCGGTCTCGTATGATGATTGGGATGTCTCTCAATCTAATGCATAGTCATACTCCCAAAGGAGGTAATTGTGTATTAGTTCATGGAGGGATACATGATGGCGTGGTAGAGGAGTGACTAATCCTAGTTGTTCATATGCCCAAAGGTTATGAATTCACGAAGGTTAGAATATATTCTCATAACCGCTATCATGTGGGAGTGTACAACTACATGTCATGTATTCTGCCCAAAGGTGTTTATATGATTTTGCATGTAACTCTCTGGATGTGTGCTTGTACATCAAGTTACGCAGTGCTCACATGATGCTAATTATACACATTGCTTGTTTTTCAGTCACATTTTCTATAATTAATAATTCTGTCATTATTGAGGTTTTTACTGGTTTAAATTTTAAGTAATGGAAATAGGATTTTCTAGTTGGTAAATAAAGCAATCGGATTTGCCTATTATTTATGAAGTATTTCATTCAAGAACATTTAAAAAATTGTTTAACTGCACTGCTAAAAGATGATGGAAGTCTTGGTGGCTAGAAACCATGTCTCGTTTAATGCTGAGATATGAACACCTGCAAACACTATTTAATATGAAGCATGATGGTTCTGGTGGAGTTAGAGATTACGTTTTAAGGATAGTAGATCTGAAGTTTAAAAATCATACTTATAAAAGAACTCATGGAACCATTGGATATTTTAATAGTCTGGGTCGTACGAAAGAATTGTTCAAGAAAAATTAGTGACTGTTCCACGGTGAGCTATAATTCATCTTGATTTGACTTCTTTTCGTTTATGAATAAATAATAAATAATTTGTGTTCTTTAATCCAAATAAGGTTGAGTACTCCATTATATCAAATGAATTGTACAAATTATGTTTAATTCCTAATGATATATACGTCTCGTATAAAGTTGAAAATTTTGTTTCAAAAAGCTTTTTATCTAAGGGATAATCTCACACATGTCTAAAGAAAGAGTAGAAAAAGTGATAATGTTGATATTCTGTCTACTCTTAACAGTTTTTTAAAGACTTCTATATATTATTGTGGAAGTATAATGATCGAGGTAAAGAATAAAAGAGTTAGAATTAGTCTTGAAGATTGTCAGGTTTAACAGTGGCAGTGAGTAATTTGGCAAGTATGGCAATGCTGAATAGTTTAAAGGGTCATTTGTCAAATACTTGGTAAATTCTAGGGTGGTAACTTATTTTACTGTGCTTGAAAATCCTGACAAAATGATTTGGTCGAAATGCGTAATTGCACCATAATCAACATGGTGATGAATATGATGAATAAGACTAATTTATTTGATTTTCTGTGGGTTGATATTTTGAAAACAACTTTTTTCACATACAAAAACGTGTTTCTTATCAAAGTTGTTACCTGAACCTTTTTTGAGTTATGGACTGAACGTAAATTTTAACTTGAATCATATTAAAATTTAGACGTGTCATGCAGAAGTGAGGTCATATAATGTGTTGGAATTCAGATCAACTTGGAATTATTTTGTATCTTCCCCAGATTGTTCAAAAGGATATTGATTTTATGACTCTAATGAAGGTACAAAAATTATGGAATTACAAACAGTAAAGTTTCTAAAGTTCGACGTAATTGCAGAGGATAGCTACTCTCAAACTATTAAGGATAATAGTAAGAATGAGATTACCGTGTCTTTGTCTTTACATATACAGACAATTGTGGAATCTCCTATTCCATAAACTAAACTTATTGAGGTTCAAGATATTATTCTTGATATAGTTTATGATGAAATTTCTTAAACCTCTCGAGTGTTGAATGAAGTGGTTGTATCAAGAGATCTGTTAGGGAAAGATGGTCAGTTATATCATCAGACTATATAGTCCATCTGTGAGAGCATGACTGCAATATCTACTGCATGGTTGATTTAACGACTTATATGTTGTTTTTTGTTCTTAATCAAGTATGTGATTAGATGCCATAAAGACGATATGCAATCTATGAAGTATTATAGTGTTTGGAAATTTACTGATTTGCCTAAAAATCACAAGCTCATTAGTTGCAAATAGGTGTACAAAACTTAAAGGATTTCAAAGAAAGATTGTAGAGCTTAAAGCTAAACCGGTAGCTAAAGTTTTCACTCTGAAAAAAGGGTGGACAGTGAAGAAATATATATATTTTTAGATTCTTTCAGAGTGAACATGGCATTAATAGTTCTTTTTTATATGGAGTTATGCCAAATAGATACTGTCTTTTTAAATGGACACGTTGATAACAAAATCTATATAGTGTAACCGGAGGATTTTGCAACATATGATTCAAGTAAACTTGTGTATAGACTGAAAAGTCTTATTCATGGTTTTAAGCAAGGCTTTAGAAAATATTATTAAAGTGTTGTCATTTCATTCAGTTGGGAACAAAGTAATTCAGTATATGTATAATGCAAGGTTAGTGGGAGGAAATTTATTTTTCTCATACTCTATGTACATGATATTTTGCTTACAAGTAGTGACCTTGAGGCATCTTTTGTTCTTTGCACTGAGGTCCCTAAAGATTGTTCTCGCCATATATATTGTATTATCTCATAGAACATTTGCTGGAAATATTCAATATACATCACTGTAAGCCAGGATTGCTCCTGTCATTAAGGGTAATGGATCGAATCTATTATATTGTCCTTATTTAGATATTGAGAAAATCTAGTTAGATGGTGTACCTTGTGTCAGTGCACTTAAAAGTATAATGTATGCTCGAATTTGCACTAGACTAAATATTGTCTTTATGACGGGACTTCTAGGCAGACATTAGTCAAATTCAGGATGTGATCACTGAGTTGCTGCCAAGAAGGTTTTAAGATACTTAAATATGACGAGATTATATGCTAATTTACATACATGTTCAATTCTTACAGTTAATAGGATATTTAGATGTAAATTTTGATGGTCGTTATGATGACATGAGATTAATAACGTAATATATATTTATGTTAGTAGGAAGTGCAGTAAATAAAATTCTATGTCATCTTCTACTATGTAAGTAGAGGTTGTAACATTCTTTTAAGTTGTTACTTAAGCTATTGGGCTCCGGAACCTCATTAAAGAGTTGACCGTTTTTTTTTTCTTTTTACTTTATGGATAGACGTATACGATTGTATTGAGACGATAGATTTGTAGTATTAATTATTAATAAAAGAGGTCTCAAGAGATCTAAATATATGGCAGTCAAATTTTTTACCATAAAGAAACGGTACAGGAAGGTGACGTTGTAATATAACATAAATTTCCACAAATGATGTGGTTGCAGATCCACTAACTAAAGGAATTTGATCTTTTGTTCTTGAAAGACATGTCATTAATATGAGCTTAAAATCATCATGGGATGTTGTTGTTTAGTGGGAACTATTTTGGCTTTACTCTAATAAAGTTTACTTTTGTGATTGTTAGACTTAGTAACGGTTTGATATGTATCAACTTTTGCATTCAATAAAATATTTTGAATGTGTTGTCATTATGTTGGGTACATATTGATAAAAATTTCAAGGTAATGTATAAACCTTGAGTGAAGGCTAGGGGCATCTGGTTATTAGCCTTGTGCATATGTCTTGTTATACATAAAGAAAGGTTTACCGTAAAGACAATGCATATGTTGGTTCATTGGAACCATAAAAGACATTCTCTAGTGGCACAAGTTTTATGACACTTAAGGTAAGAAAATTGTGACTGACAAATGGGATCTCTCTATGTGAGATGTTATCCATTTGCCACATTACCATATTAAATCCATATCAATAAAGTTGAAAGCACTCGTGACCATGGAAAACTCTGTGTGTATACATGCAGTTACCACCATGATTCAATGTTTGACACTTTATGGGATGAGATTGACTATTAAGAATTATCTCTAAACCAAGGTACGCACATACAGTACAATTTCAATTAATATATCCATGTTGGAAGATATGATTTTGTAATCTTTATTGATAGGAAATCAAATATACTTTAGGATAGGAAAAGATAGGCAAATATTGAATTTCCTTTATTATTTCTTTTCATTGTAATTAAATACAGAATTACATGTACAGAATCAATCAATGGAAACATAAGACAATTGTTTTCTTCACTCTTGTTCTTTTCGAGCATCTTCGTCTTCGTCTTCTTTTTCTGACATGGTATCATAGCCCTTCCGGTTCTGAACTGTTTTGTTTCCGCTTCCGATTGCCTCATACATCAACCTCAAATTTCAGAACAGTATTGCCAAAGGAATCAAAATTTTGATTGCCTGAAGAAACTGTACCTGCAAAAGAGGAGAGGAATCAATTTTCTATCAACATGTCAACACTACCAGGTCTTACCTCCACTCCCGTCGATGAATCTCGCATCGATGCTTCGACACGAGCTTTGGGAGACCGAGATCCAGCCGCTATAGTCCCCGTATCGGAACAGCAACAACGGATCCGGGGCCAACCTCCGCACGTGCCATGGCAACAACAGGCTCGAGGCAATTACGGGGCAACCATTTACGGTCACCCTTACCAATGGATGCCATATCCATGGTATCCTGGGCCTATCCCCAACACATCATTGCCTGGCTACCACAAAGAACGCGCGGGCTGAAGCGTTCACCAACCGGATGGGGCAAACCCTAGCATCGGCCCCGGGCGACGGGCGGATCAACTGTGTACCAGTCGGGGAACCAATTCCAATTCGGGATTCCAAAATGCGGATTATGGATTCGGCCTCGGGGTTCGGGTCGTGGAACAAATCCCTACCCGACACCTACACCGGGTTTCTTTCCATATCAGTTTCTCACCACCAAGGCCGGCCGGAACCCGGCGACCCATTATATACAACAAATGGCGACGGCCCTGAACTGAAGATTATAAGTCAGCAATTAATGGGTGCAGACAATTATTCAAGTTGGTCGCGCGAATTCCGGCGGGCACTCATAACAAAAGACAAGGAAGTTTTCATCGACGGATCGTTCCCGATTCTGACCGACGAGAGAATGGCACGACTGTGGAGGAGATGCAGCCAATTGGTAAGAACCTGGATTGGAAACTGCATCGCGCCCAAGGTCGCGGCCGAGCTTCCCCTGACGGAGGATCCGAAAAAAATGTGGGAAAACATAAAGGAAATGTATGGAAAACTCGACCAAGTGAAAATTTTTTATCTAACACAGCAAATTTCAGATCTGAAACAGGGGAACATGAGCATCGCAACAGTATACAACAAGCTCTCGGGTCTGTGGAATGAGTTGGAGGCAGCCGAGGAAAATTTTGACTGGCTCGACCATATCCAACAACAATACAAGCAGATGCGAGAGAGGGAGAAAGCAACGAGATTCCTTCTCATTCTCAACGAGACATACCTGCCATTCCGATCTCATATCCTTACCATGGAGCCTCTGCCAAGTCTCGGCCGGATCTATCAGCTCGCCATACAGGAGGAGAGCCAACAAAGATCGGCAGACAACAGCAAAGGGGGAGACGGAATTGCTCTGGCACCGAAGAGCCATTTCCGCTCGTCGCAGAGATGCTCGGGAAGGAGAGAGGCGGATCTAGGGTTACTCTTCAGCGAAAACCCTAGATCCCTTTTAAAGAAAAGCGCGGACGGTGGAGATCAATTCCACTATCAATCGGACGGTTCGCGATCATTCCAGGGGGCGACAGGATCGGACGGCTCGCATGGGATCATCTCTTCCACATCCGACGGCTCACGTTCCGTTTTTTTAAATTCATCCGACGGCTCCCGAAGCAGCTACTTGATCCAATCGGACGGCCTACGATCGAGCGGAACCAATGGGCCGGATGGTTCGCACAGCCCGTTTCTCGAAGGATCTGATGGCTCATATGGGCCTATTTCGGCCCAAGTTTTTCAATCCAACACTAGGCTCAATTCAAATGCGAAAAATAATGGGCCAAAAGGAAGAGGTAAGATGTATTGTGATTATTGTAAGCGCCACATCATATAATTGAGACTTGCTGGAAATTGCATGGAAAGCCGGAGAAAAAGAAAAGGGGAAATTTTCCTCGGTTTTTCGGAGTATCGGCTCAGCAAATGGGAAAATCAATTACCCATGAACAATATCATGAGCTGATGGAAACCTTGAAGAAATTGGATCCTTCGGACAAAGGAGACAGCTTCACAGGTACATCCTATTGTTTGATTAACTCAATTTCAAAGGATGCATGGATTATTGATTCGGTGCTAGTGATCACATAGTCTCGTGATAGGAATTTACTTTCAGACATTACAAAATTATTTTTTCCTATATCGACAACTTCCAAATGGAAATACCACCAAAGTTACAATGACTGGGACTGTAAAGCTTAGTTCTCTTGTCACTATTAAAAACGTGCTTTACGTACCCGATTTCCATTTCAATTTGATCTCAGTTGCCCGAGCCTGTGAAGAAAATTCATGTCACATTCTTTTTCATTCTGATAAATGTTTCTTTCAAGCCCTTTCGACTGGCAAACTGATGGGCTTGGGTAGAGTCAGCCATGGATTATATTTTTGGTTGGATTTTCCACATTCCTTTAAATTATCTCCTGTTGAATTCAATAAATCTTTATGTAATGCTACTGCCAATGGCATTAATTTCCTTAATCATAAACGTTTGGGCCATAGTGCATTATTTCCTTATCCTAAATGTCCCATTTGTCCCATGGCTAAGGAAACACGTGCTCCTTTCCAGAATAGCACTTCTCGAACAGAAGATATTTTTTCTCTTATTCATGCTGATGTTTGGGGGCCCTATCATACTCTAAATCATGATGGCTCTAGGTTCTTTCTCACAATTGTGGATGACTACTCTCGTGCCACATGGATTTTCCTCATGCAATCCAAAAATCAGGTCTTTTCTCATTTAAAGACATTCATTTCCTTATCCAAAACTCAATTTCAGAAACCAATCCGTAGGATACGTACTGATAATGGAAAAGAATTTTTTAATGCTGAATGTACTTCCTTGTTCACTATAAATGGGATATTGCATGAGAGCTCTTGTGTTTACACATCTCAGCAGAATGGAGTTGTTGAGAGAAAACATCGCCATCTTTTAGAAGTGGCACGTGCGCTCAAATTTCAAGCCTCTATTCCCAAAAAATTTTGGGGAGATTGCGTGATTACTGCAGCATACTTGATCAATCGCATGCCATCACGCATTTTAAAAGGAAAGACACCTTTTGAGTTATTATATGGGAGAAAACCGAATTTATCCCATCTCAGAGTCTTTGGGTGTTTATGCTATGTCACTACAGTGGGCCATAGAGATAAGATGGCGCCACGAGCTACCCAATGCATTTTCATGGGATATCCAACTTTGCAAAAGGGATATCGGCTTTACGAACCTTCTACAGGAAATTTCTTTATCAGCAGGGATGTTGTATTTCATGAAGATGTTTTTCCTTTTTCATTACCATATCTAACTGAAGAAGAGAAGACAAATCGCCAATTCTTGTTGGAAGATGATTCATCAACTTGGAGGAACGTTTATCATTCCTACTCCTCCAAGAGAAGTTGATACCTTACCTACAACACCTCTTGTGAATCACGCTGAAGATTCCATTGAGCAGTCATATGTAGAAGGATCACTGCATGAAGAATCAACACAGTTGGAGGATACTTCAGGAACAACAACTACGAAGAATTATCCGCCACACCACAAGTGTCTCAGAGGCGTTCTCATCGAACCACTCGACCACCAACTTGGACGAAAGATTATATATGCGGTTCTTCAAAATCATCAGGTACTCGATACCCCATCTCTTCTTATGTCTCCTTTGATAGATTGTCACCAGAACATCTATGTTGCATAAGCCGTATTTCTGAAGATCAAGAACCTTCTAGTTATAATGAAGCCAAAGATGATCCTCGTTGGCAAAAGGCAATGGAATCTGAATTACATGCATTGATAGACAATCACACTTGGGACATTGTATCACCGCCTTTGCTGATAACCGCAAACCCATTGGATGTAAATGGGTATATAAGATAAAATACAAAGCAGATGGTTCTGTGGAAAGATACAAAGCCCGGTTGGTGGCAAAAGGGTTCACCTAGCGAGAAGGTTTCGACTATCACGAAACTTTTTCGCCTGTAGCCAAGGATGTCACGGTTCGTACTTTTTTGTCTATTGCTGCTTTTCGTGACTGGTCATTACACCAAATGGATGTCCATAATGCCTTCTTACATGGTGATCTGGATGAAGAAATATATATGGATCTTCCACCAGGATTACGGAGACAGGGGGAGTCGAAGGTATGTCGTCTCCGCAAATCTCTTTATGGCTTGAAACAAGCGTCCCGACAATGGTACGCTAAATTTACCAGTGCACTCTTGATTGCTGGGTTCAAGCAATCCAAGTATGACTATGCCTTATTCACCTGGACAAAAGGTATGTCATCTATTTACTTGATGATCTATGTTGATGATATTCTTATCATGGGGAATGATGATTCTGCTGTAAAAAGACTTAAAGAGTATCTGCATTCGACTTTTCATATCAAAGACTTAGGGTCGCCTAAGTATTTTCTTGGGATTGAAATAGCTCGCTCAGATCAGGGCATCTCATTAAGTCAGCGGAAATTTGTGATGGAAATAATATCAAAAGCAGGATTATCAGGTTGTAGACCATCAGTCATTCCTATTGAGCAAAATGCTAAACTGACTTCGGTTGGCTATGATACTGGAGTGTCCTCTCCTTCTGATGATCCTCTGTTGCAAGATCCCTCAAGATATCAGAGACTAGTAGGAAAACTAATATATCTCACCATGACTAGGCCAGATATTTGTTATGCAGTACAGACTCTTAGTCAGTTTATGCATAGTCCGAAGCAGTCTCACATGAATGCAGCCCTGAAGATTGTGAGATACTTGAAGACCTGTCCAGGTTTGGGAATACTTCTTTCCCGACAATGCAACATGAAAATGACAGCCTATTGTGATGCAGATTATGCCACGTGCCCTATGAGTAGGAGGTCTATTACTGGTTTCTTCATTAAATTTGGGGAATCATTACTCTCATGGAAGACAAAGAAATAGTCCACTGTATCTTTATCATCAGCTGAAGCTGAATACCGATCTATGGCCAAGACTGTATGTGAAATAGTCTGGTTAAGCGGTCTACTTCTGGATCTCGGAGCCCCTGTTAAAGGGCCAACCTTACTCTTCTGTGATAATGATTCGGCACTCAAGCTTACAGCAAATCATGTACTACATGAGAGGACGAAGCATATAGAAGTTGATTGTCATTTTACTCGGGAAAAGATTCAAGAAGGAATTGTCGAGACAAGAGGAATCAGGACTTCGGAACAGCCTGCTGATATATTTACTAAACCTCTTTGTCAAAGACAACATACATATCTTCTACACAAGCTAGGCATCTTAGACATATACAGACCACCAGCTTGAGGGGGAGTGTTGGAAGATATGATTTTGTAATCTTTATTGATAGGAAATCAAATATACTTTAGGATAGGAAAAGATAGGCAAATATTGAATTTCCTTTATTATTTCTTTTCATTGTAATTAAATACAGAATTACATGTACAGAATCAATCAATGAAAACAGAAGACAATTGTTTTCTTCACTCTTGTTCTTTTCTAGCATCTTCGTCTTCGTCTTCTTTTTCTGACAATCCAAGTGGGAGAATATAAGAGTTTTTCTATGTGGACTACATTAATTGATATTATAATTTACCATTTTACGAGGTTGGTCTAAGGTAAGATGGAAGGTTTCTTAATTAGTCTAATATGGGGTTGGCTAGTGTGGGCCGAATTAAGCCTAGCCCATAATGAGGGGGCTTGGTTAGAAACTCTATAAATAGTGCTCGAGTCTCTCATCTTACCCTAATTCTCACAAGTATTCTCACAAAAGGAGCATTTACCTAACGCTAAAGGGTGAGGGGCCGTCTCATTAAACCAGTGATACATAGGGCAATAAAGGAGAGGAGAAGGACTTGCGCGTGGATCATTAGCTTCCGCATCAAGAACGATGGATTCCAAAACAAGTGTGTTAACATTTCTATTAGATCATCTATGCTCTTGTTCTGGTTATGGAGATTTTGGGATTGCACGTT
The DNA here is from genome assembly GCA_017140595.1 of Eucalyptus curtisii. Lineage (NCBI taxonomy): Eukaryota > Viridiplantae > Streptophyta > Magnoliopsida > Myrtales > Myrtaceae > Eucalyptus > Eucalyptus curtisii. Next base: position 6,448,692 of record CM029500.1, on the reverse strand, counting down.
TTGCGTCCTACAGGCGAGAGGTGGATTGTTGCCGCCGGTGGTGAAGGAGGCGAGTGAGGATGGGAAATTCGCGGTGTTGGTAGTGGAGTTTGTGGTGACGATCGTGAAGTGTGTGGTGACGGGGCAAAGTAAGGACGCTGGGGATTGCTCGAAGGTGCTTGGGCTGGTGTATGAGGTCCGACCGTGGTTCAGGTTCGTGCACCCCTTGGATTTCTGAATTTAGAGCAGCATCCTTTTCCGCCCTGTTTATTGGCTTGACGGAGTGCAGCAATTCAGACTCCTATATCTTGTTTTTTTAAAATCGTTTAGTATGTGATGGGCTTAATTTAGTCATCTCTTTTATTCCTCTAAGCTGGATTGTTATAGGTGCCTGCTACATCATTACGCTTATGGGTTTTTGATATTTTATTGCTAGGGCCTTGGATGCAAATGCATATGACAAATTGCGGAGAGGGCTTGTTACTTACCTGGGGAATTGTCAGTATTTACTTCAGCGATTTTCGATTAAAATTTACCAGATAAACTCAATTAGTGAAGTGTAAAAAGAATTTAGGACTCAATTAACATAATTAAAAATTTTCAAATTAAATTGATAAAAATATAATAAATTTAGGATTTTTTGGATAGTTTTATCAGTATGGGTGTGTGTATATATATATATATATTAAAATATCGTGCAGATTCACCGGTCCATTGAGCACAATACGAGACGGTTCGTGGAATCGAGTGCTTAGTAAAGATCGAAGCAAAAGACAAATTAGGTCTCAAATCCGAAAGGCCACATTGGCTGCAGCTTCTGTTAGTGGAGTGAAAAAATAGTCGAAAGTGGGGCAGTGGAAAGCAACGCGACCCGACACGAACTTTTTTGGGACAAGCACCGTCGCCGGTGCGCGTGCTCGAAAGGAAGGGACGTCGAAGCCAACCTCGACGGCCGATTTGCATGAGAGGAGCGCCATCCCACGGTGACCCTCCGTTCAATAACGTCAAGCCAGACGTTATCCCACCCGCGTGCCCGCCGGTGCCGCCATTTATTATTTTCATTTCTTTTTCACGTGCCTCGTAATTTCTTCACTTGTTTGTCATCGTCGTAAAGTCCCGACTCGACTTTATAAATAGAATGCGAGAGGAATGTCATGATGGAATGCTTGTTGCAATGTGATTTATACTCTTCATCAATAGGATGTCACTGAGGTCTTGCTCCCCAATGAGCATGCAAGGTCCGAGAGTTGCGAGGGCAGCGGCCTCAAGCTGCTAGAAGGTTTTTATAGTTTGAACTTATATTTTATCAGTAATTTTAGCTTGAACCTATGAAAAGCAATTGGGTGTGTGTATATATATTATTTTTCTCTTTTAATTGAAGAATGTAATCGAGAGCGTAAGATACTAATTATAGTGGGATTACCTGCTAGATATAGCGCTAATTTAAGAGTAAATCAAGATAAAAACCTTGTATCTTGATTTCTTTTCTCACTTTTGTTCTCTATTTTCTTATGATTTTGTGGCGAATCTCAAATAGTGCTATCATAGCCAAATCTAGGCAGCCACCCTACGAAAAGAAGATAGATGATGGAGGAAAAGATGACGAATCGTAGCAGTGCTATCACATACAACCTTAGTGAGCCACCCATGAAAAGAAGATAGAAAAATGGAAGAAAATATAGCATGCGTCTTTTTCGTGTGTCTACATGCATCCACCGGGAATCTAAATGATTACCCCGGCATCATCACGTCCATATCTAAGTCCTCTTTATACGTGTCAGCAACATTTAGTTGATTCCTCATAGCTCTTAGAATTATGCATAAATCTCCTTCAATAGAGAATGTCTTCTTAACTTGCTATCAAAGGGGCAATCCTAGTGCACTTCGCACTCTATGCACCTCAAAAATTTTCCTAATTCTATTTATTTTCTACTTTATCATTCTCAATAGCACACCCACGCATGCCAAGCAAATAAATCCATCCCCACAACTCGACAATGTTCACCCAAGTGTTTTTTTCCCGTCCGAGCAAGCACCATGGTGGTTGTGTTAGGACGTCTCTAACGTTTAGTCAAGTCGAGCTTTTATTTTCAATGGAGGTATTTTTCGATGCTGCAAAGATGCGTCTTTCCATGGTATCCTTTGTTTGGCAATGCCTGGCTTATTATGCTTGCTATAGCCAAGCCACCTCGTCTCTAATCTGTTGAGCTTATTTTAATTGAAGATTTTTGTGATGTTGTTCGGATTATTTTTCAAACTCGATTTGTTTCAACTCATCTTACGTTTGAGGAGATGTTAGCAATATTAGGATATTTAGTTGATTCTGCATATCTCTCAGGATTATGTATATATCTCCTTTAATATAGTATATCCTTGATTAATTATATTTGATTTTATGTTTATTTTGTTATCCTAAATAACCATCTCATATTGCCTATAAATAAGCTGGGGTATTCCTCATTACTGCATATCGAAATATAAATAAATAAATAAATACCATATTCTTCTTTTCTGCATTTTTCTTAACTATATGAGTGTCTTTTTCTAATTAATTTGAGGAGAATATCAGAAAATTTGATATTTTAGTTATAAATTCATTGTATAAATTTCAATTTAAATCATGAACCTTTCAGTTAATACAATATACCTAAACTTTTGTGTGAAAATGCAATCGAGTCCTCCCGACCAAATCTTGCCTCTCCTAAAATTGCTAACGTTGCAGTCCGGTCATCGTCAGCCATCCTATGTGTCATGATTGGTGATTTGACGTGGAAAACTTTCCTGACATTGCTAACAATGCGGTCTCGTCATCATTACCCATCCTACATATATCAATTGACTCGAAGATTAGGATTATAACATATCAATCGAAAAGTTTATAACTGAATTAAATTCATACAATCAGCCTATATAATAATAAACATTAATAGGCCGCACCAATTTGGCATGTACAGACGACTGCTCCTCAATTACTATAGCATATGAGCTTCCTTGTATTCTAAGACTTAAATGCGTAGTATATATGTTTTAATGATATAGGGCATTCGAATTTTTTGATCCAATCAATCTCCACGGACAAATAGATGCTCTCAAAGCGCAAAATAAACTTAGGCATCCAATTAACTCGATCAGCCTGAATGGGTAGCTAGGCACACAATAGTAAAGTAAAGTAATACTCCGCATCAACTTATACATGTAATTAGTGGAGATTGTGACCATCCGTGAAGCCACGCGATGCCTTTGCCCTAAAAAGCGGTTCCACTTCCGTGGATTTGTTTGACTACTGCGCACTGAATAAGCTAAAACCCAAATGGACTCTCTCTCTCTCTTCTTCCTGGCACGTGCCAGCCCGGGGCTCGCACGTGCGAGGTTCCTTTACTGCATTGTGACATGACTACATAGCCAAGCAAAGCACCCGGTGGCCTCTTTCTCTGTTGGATTATATATATCCCACATACGCTCCTCTCTTCTGCATCATCCACTCTTCACTCTCTTACTCATTTTCAGTACAAAGATTCAGCAGATCCCTTCTTATTTCAATTTTCGCGTTTAACAAAGATATTTTTACACTCGTTCAAGGAACCGATATCTCAAGACGAGAGAGAGAGAGAGAGAGAGAGAGAGAGAGAGAGAGGGGCGGCAGGGAGGGAGGGTTTCGAGCGATGGTGATGTATCGTTTGTTCGAGGCCATGCACGAAATGAAGGCCGCACTGATGATGGTGGTCGTCCAGGTTGCTTTCGCTGGCGTCAACATACTGTACAAGCTCGCTGCTAGCGACGGGATGAACCTGTCAGTGGTCATCGCTTATCGGTTCATGTTCGCGACGGCTGTGCTGGCCCCCCTGGCTTTCTTCTTAGAAAGGTCACACACACTTCTCTTGTCAAACAGAGTATACTTTTTCCCTTTGTGATATCAATCTATTTGAATACGTATGCGTATACTGATTTCCTTCTTTCACATATAACAGGAAGAGCAGGCCAAAGATAACATGGACAGTGCTGGTGCAAGCCTTCTTTTGTGCGCTATTTGGGTAGGTGCCTGTTGTTGTTGAATCATAACCTTTGGGAAATGCCTAGTGTCTTGTGATGCTATAAAGATAGCACTCGTAAACAGCATAAAAGCCATGTTTCCATGTACTGCGGCAGACTAGATGCAACCTTTACTAGATTTTTCTTCTAAAAGAGACTTCTAAGTACATAAATACGGAAGACTCAGGTGTTCATGCATGGGGAAGTTTCTGGACATTTATTGTTGACTCTTATTGAATGAACTGCAGGGGATCAATGGGGCAAAATTTGTACCTAGCAAGCTTATCGATGACATCTGCAACCTACGCCTCGGCTATGGCCAACCTCATCCCTGCCGTGACCTTCGTCTTGGCTGTGTCTCTTGGGTATGTACAGGATTTTCTCACGCAAGTTCCTCGACATGTACTTGGCTTATGATTTAGTAACTCGGGGATCTTCAGCTGGGATGTATTTCCTGACGTGCGTTGCGGTTTTCTTTCATGTTCACGTTGGTTAGGTTGGAGAAGGTGAGGGTGAGGACAGTTGCAGGGAAGGCAAAGGCGGCGGGAACATTAATGGGGATCGGTGGGGCAATGCTGCTCACGTTCTACAAGGGCGCGGAAGTCAACCTCTGGTCAACGCACGTGAACCTGTTGCGCCACGCGGCGGCAACCCGGCGGGGCCAGGTGGGCTCGAGCGATCTCCTCCTGGGATCGCTCTTGGCCGTGGCAAGCTGCTTCTGCTACGCTTCGTGGTTGATCATCCAGGTGGGTCTTCGCCTTTTCTTCTCAATACGTCTCCACGTTCCTTTGAATTTTGCTTCGTTTCACTGTGTGGAGATCTTTCTAGCGTGATTCACCTTTGCCTAGACAAGGTTCTTTTATAAAAAATTTATAAAAATGAGATTCTTCTCGACGGCTAAGATTTATCTAGATACCAAACAGTTCAATCCACAAGACCTAATGAGCCTCCAAGGGATCGGAGTGACCAAGTGGTTTAAGTGCGCTCAACTTGGATGCGCAGCTTGTTAATTAGAATCCTAACGTCGCACATCCAAATCAACCTTAAAAGTCACACCTACCATCTTATGAGTAGAGCCTAGCCTTGCCCGATGCTAATGGACAAGGTCGTTTTGCCTGCACCGATGATGTCAAATCGATACTTTCGATTACCCTTCGCAAGAGGCTAATGTGACCTAATAGATAGTAACGACTTGGGATAACTAATCAAAACGTTCTTAGAATGAGAAAAATATGGTCAGTTGCATGTTGCTAATTGCTATTTGTCTTAACAAGAAATAGTAATGCAAAATGATTTGTTGGACAGGCGAAGATGAGTGAAGGTTTCCCATACCAATACACAAGCACGGCGTTGATGACCTTCATGGGGTCAATCCAAGAGGCGGTTTACACACTGTGCCGAGAGAGGAATTGGAGCCAGTGGAAGCTCGGATGGAACGTCAGGCTTCTCACCGTATCATACTCGGTACCCACTACAAACCCCTTACTTCCCAATGTCGTGCAAATTCATTAGGGCTTAATGTGGACCATTGAATTACCCGGTTACGTGCCGTCGATTGATCCTCGCCTGTGGTGTTGCAGGGGATAGTCGCTTCCGGTTTATGCTATACTCTAATCGTTTGGTGCGTACGGATGAGAGGACCGGTGTTCGTGTCGGTTTTCAATCCTTTGATGCTGGTTACCGTGGCCTTGGCGGAGTCTATGGTGTTGGACGAAAAATTGCATACGGGAAGGTATATCTATCGATAGATATACACATATTTTTAAAGTATTCGAACTCTTCGAATAACTTGACGTGAGATATCTGAAATTCTCAATCCATTTCTATGGCAGCATTCTAGGTTCGGGGCTCATAGTACTCAGCCTCTATGCGGTGCTGTGGGGCAAAAAGAAGGAGGACAAGAAGACGAATCGATTAGTGCCATTGAGCCATCCTAGTGAGTCTAATTCCATCGAGATCGTCGTCGCCTCTCCTGATGAGACTGATTTTAGGGAAGGTGATGATGTTCGAGAGCCATCGCAAAAGGAGAGCGAAGCGATGAAAGAAAGTCTCGAAGAGAAAAGAGGGGAAGGAGAAGATCAAGTTGAACGAGCAAATGACCTTGTATAATCGTACGATGTACAATTGTCCCAAATACAGGCAGGCATGTAGACGTGCAAAGTAGGGGTGTGTAACTGAACCGTGTATACCCAGTTCCTGGACCGGCCCACCCGGAAAATAGGATCAGGAACCGGTTCCCGTTGATACTGGTTCGGGAACCGGTTCCCAAAATACGGAACCGGTTCAAACCGATCCGGGAACAAGTTCCAAGTGATTACCCACCCGGAAACCGGTTTTGGAACCGGTTCTCGGACCGGTTTTGGAAGTAGAGGTTCTCCCGATTTCTATTCTTACTCCCGCAATCACACGATATTTTTTCTCTTGGCTCTCTCAAACATGCACGGCACTCCTCCTTCGTCATTCCTCTTCCAAACTTGCTTCCCTCCCTCACCGGCTCCCTCTCGCATTGTCTGATGGACGGACGATGTTTGTCGCCGCCAAATTCTTGTGTATCACATGGATTGGCTCGCCTAATTTATCTTTTGTAAGAGAAGTTATGCTTGCATAAATGAGTAGCTTCATGTAGTAGTTGTGGGAATAAGACTAATATTAGACCCATGTTTGTTGTTAATTCTTTGTTTTATGATTTTATTTATTATAATTAGCCATGTGGATCCTTAATTTTTCGTTTAGTCAAAAAGTTCATGTATTTATTTATTACAAGTGCTTAATGTTTCAATATAAATTAGGAAGATTACGTTATTAAATTTAAAGTCGTATAGGATATCGGGAGATTACAAAACAGGTTCCAGTGAAAACGGGGTTGATCTTGGAACTGAATTAGAAAAATAGGGTGGATCGAGTACAAGGTCCAATACAAACAGATCGAGTATAGAGAGTATAGAGTCCAGAAAAAGGGAACCGGTTATAATAGGGTCGGGTAAGGGTCCAGGTCTAGACCCTACCCGATCACCCGTAGTGCAAAGAAGGGGGTAACTTCATCTTGTCCAAAAGTGGGCATTTTGGTAAATAGCCAGACATTGTCTATACGTTATAGAATGCAAAGGGTGTAAGGTACACCCAAGTCTTGCAATTCCCTTTTGCATGATTAATTCAACTACAATGTTATAATTTTTTTCGTAAATCTCAATTAAAGAGGAGGGTATTCTTGAGTTCTACGTGTAACTGCTTCTATATCTCAAATTAATATATTTCATTTATATGCAATTGTGGATTATTTAACCCTATTGAGAAAATATTAATAGGATCCATCTTTAGCTGTCCACCTGGCCTCTTGTTCCGTCTTACTAGGTCCGTGAAACTAGTAAGGTATTTCGTGGATGTGGGTTCGCCTAATAATTCTTTGGCTATAGCATGGACTTATTAGCTACTTGCCGTGGATATACGACGTGATACGTTACATTATGGCATAGTGTGTATGACCAATTTTATATCCATCAAACATATTGCATATGTCAGAGATCATGAGTATGGTCTTAAATAGGTCCGGCTAAGTATGGAAGATTCCCCACTCAGAATTTTATATGTATTGACTAACTACCTAACTAACTAAAAGAGTAACTTTAGTTAGCTCTCCTTTTTATAAGAAGCGTGTCAAATTTAGAGTGAAGGGGCAAACCAATCAAGAGTGATAGTCCCGGAGTCATTTAAATTTTATGACCAATTATACCAAGTTTTAAAGAAAATATAATGCATTAATCTCTAGTTGTTTTGACGAACTAATAAGTTAGATAATTAACGATTTGCACCACCTCATAACATAAATAGCATGTTACAACTTTCATCAACAAATTAAAGCACGTGTTTTTTTATATTTCAAGCTACCTATTTCAATATATTTTATAGATCTAATTTGTTATTTTTCATCAACTTTCTTACCTAGATTAATCAAGCCACTAAGTTAACTGCTTAAAAGATTCACCCCCTTAGTCACAGTGTTCACACCATCTCAGCTTTTGTCACCAGTTTAACATGATAATGATGTGTGATGCGGTTATCAACCACCAATTGTTTTGCTTAGATGTAGTCACAAATCTCTTTTTGAAGGATGAGCGCATACTTACTTATACCGACCATGCTCTCATGATGAACCTTGATTTTTGGATTTTAATTTTACAATTTTAGGGGCTTGGTTTGTTGCGGTGACTTCTAATATTTTGTACAGAGACTTTTATGTATCATTTCCTTTGACAAAGGAAAAATTAGAAGGTGATAAATGATGGTCCAAGAGCAAACTTAATTTATTGTCCAAACGCGCCCAATACAAACATCTCTCGATTAAAAAAGTGATACGGCTCAGCATGGCTTGATCATATGATTCTTGATTCATTTAATTTGATCGAACTTGTAAGATATCATTGTAACAAGAAACGATATAAACTGCCTCGTATGATAACAAATATCGACGTGTGATGAAGTCAATAGAGCTTAATCTCATCGAGCTTGACTCGGTTAGCCGACGATTGCAGCCGAAGCTCAGACTCGGCTCGAGCTCGGCTCTAGTAGAGGACGGTCAAACTTTGACTCCGCCTACGTGTCTGACGCACGCAATCCGAACGGCGCGCCCGAGGATTCAGATTCAACATCGGGGGCTTCGCTTCACATCCACTAACATGGCAGTCCCGTAGTTTCCGGCACGGGGCGCGGGCAAAATCGTCACTCCAGCGGATCGATCCTATATAAAGGTCCACCCCCAACCCTCTCGACACTCCCTTCTCCATCCACTGAAGAAGAAGATGGCGATGAAGACGAAGACGAAGGAGATGGTGCTGGCGGTGCTGATCCTGACCGCGGTCTTCTCGCGGATGGACGTCGCCGTCGTGTCCGCCGCCATGGATTGCTACGACGGTTGCTCCACCATGTGCGTCCAGTTCATTCCCAACGGTGAGTAGCTTTTCGCTTCCCTTCGCCGGTCGGTTGGATTAGAAGGATTCTCGAAGGATTTTAGCGGTAAAATAGCATCTTTTTTCGCGAACTGTGCAGGAAGGCTGATGGCGCGGTGCAACCGCAAGTGCCGGATCAAGTGCGAACCAGGTCTCTCTCTCTCTCTCTCTCTCTCGCGTTTTATGCATGTTTTGCCGTTTCCAGTTTTGCCCAGTACGAGTGGATTTGTTTTCATTTTAGTCCCGATCTGTGGATTTGGTATATCTTTTTTTTAGCCCCGAATGTGTGAATTTGGTTTGGTTTTAGTCCTCGTGGTCTCCGGTGGCCCTCTAAAATAGAGGTGTTGAAAAAGGCCCGCGTTAAATTTTAGGGTCCGGACGTTAGTTTATAGGGATTTTCAGATGTTGATATTGTTAGGTTGGGGTCGGATTGGGCCAGACCGGTGCAGGTTTTTGACACCCCAGAGCACAGCCTAATCTCCCTTTCTCTGCCCTTCTATCTATGCATGTGCTCATCAACAACTAGCAAAACGAAACTCTAGATTTGAGCTTAGCTAATCCGCGCTAGCCCGACCTGACCCAAACCATTCTCTTGGATTATATGATATTGGGGTCTTGGGTTGGGTCAAGCATGCCCCTTTAAGGTTTCGGGTCATTGAGCGGGTATCATGAGAACCCAGCTTGGCCCGACCCATTGACACCCTAGTCTAAGTGTGGCAATGAAAGAACTATCCTGCACACCATCGGAAAATTTGTACTTGACGTTGCAAAAAACCAAGGCCTCTGGTTATTTCTTTAAGAATATATTGATCGGCATTGTGGGAATATCCATGCGCTCCGGACGGCGATGGGTTCATACCCGATCCCTCACATTAGTTAGGATGACACAACATGGCAATGAATCCGAGATGCTTGGATTAGCAAGAAGACGATCATAGTATCTGTAATTTAGCACTTGATGCATCTCTTGATGAACTGGGTAAGATAGATAATCAACGTGAACACCCCCCCCCCCCGGCTTTGATCAATGACGCCCGCTGACTCTTGCTTGACTAATCTTGAATTTGGTCGTCCGACATTATGGGGAAGTCTGTATGTGAAAGGTTCTGTCTTTATTATATTTTTTTTCTCCGATGCGCAGACCTCTCAGCGGTGGAGGGAAATGTGGGCTGAGATCGCTCGCCGTTTGATCGCTGACAAATAACTGATTGGCAATCCTCATTGCTGATCGGAGCCTTGATTTTCATCTTCCGATCGACTGGAAATGAATTGTATGCTAGCAATCAATGAATTATGTATTGTGACTATAATAAGTAAACGAGACATTGCACAGAGTTTGACTTCGAGAGTTTTCCTTTTTCGTAATTAGGGGATTTCTCTTAATTTCCATATTTTACATATTCACTGTTAGTATGCGCGGATTTTTCTCTTACTCATGGGAAAAAATGTTTGCACGAATATTAATTAGATGAGTGCAGAAAAACACCCCCCCCCCCACCCTCACATGGCAAAAACACAAATAATAATATCATATATATTTATCGGGTCGGATTGGTCCGTTTCCCAGAGTTGTTTCTAGAAAATTGTGCTTCCCATTTTTATTTTTTTTGTCATAACGAGTCAACGACCTAATGTTTTTAATTTTTTGGTGAAAAGGTAAGTATTATAAGGGGAGGTTGAAAAGTATAAAGAACCGGCTTCAAAAATTTATACTCTAATGAACAGGCTCAAACGACCTAATGTTGGAACTGTTATAATTTAATATTTTATTTGTTTTTCGTAAGATATTTTTTTTTAAAAGTAATTTGATAATTTTTTTAAAAAAATAGTTGTCATAGTATTCATTTTAGTGAAAAATATTTTTATCATCAATAGTAATTTATAGCAAAATATTTTGTAAATGATGCAAATATATTTCATTCATTCATTTTTGTAAATAATATAAACAATTATTTTTTGAGAAATATTTTTCAAATCATTCACAACTCTAGGTTCATGAGCAATTTCTTTTCACACGTGAGTAGTTTATGTTTATATGGTATGAACACGAAATAAGGACGCCATCACTTGTTAATTGATTTAATGAACTTCAATAATAGGTATCACGTTTTAATAGTTTGTCTTGATTTGACTTTCTAATTAGGTTATCTTTTGAAGAATGATAAAGAGACTAATTTTCATTTTCTTTTTTTTTACAAAAACAAGTACACGGACTAAAATTCAACTTTGCCAAAATGCAAGGATCAACGTGTAAAATTGCATCTAAATGCTCGTACTAGTAAGGATCACAAAAACTAGAATTATGACCGAATAAAACATGGCGACCAAAATTGAACTTTCTGAAAAACATAGAAATCGAAAGTATGATTTATCAAAATAAAAAATAAAAAATAAAATCGGTGGGCTCCCTGAGTCGTTGACCGGTCTTGAAGAGAACTAGTTGTTAACTGCTCGTGCCTTCGGCACAATATGAATATTTCTACGTGTAATAATTTTAATTATTTTTTCTTCACTTAATAACTATTTGCGTTGAAACGATATTTTAGCCAAAAAAGATGAAAGGAAATACACAATTAAGAATGCACAACTGATCCTTTTGTCCATGGTCTTTCTAGTATTCATATGTACTAATTTTCTTTCTCTTAAATGAGTGGAAATAAATTATTATTTTTTTAGTAATGTTTTCTCTTGCTTGGAAAGAATATTTCTTGATACCAAGGACGCCATTCACTTCAACTACTATATGCCATGCAATTAGTGAAGAATTGACAACGTGAGATGTAATAATAACCTGTTTTTTTTCTGAATAAAGTCCTCAAGTGTATAAACCATACACATATCAGCATACATTAAGTACACTAGGAATGTGCATTTCATATACCACGCAATACCTACAGGAACGAATACCTTATCCTATACTTAGTCACTTATATTAAATTGATTGATTTCAACAACGCAATTAAACTTGAAGATGAATCGATCATCGAATGTTTTATCAAAATAGCTAACATGGATTTTAAGAAGTATCCACTTTATCAAATTCAACACGGGGATAGATTATGAGATTCTTATGCTGTGTTGAAAATTAGTAAATGTGCAAATGATAAGGACATTAAGCACAAGTGCCAGAATATCCATTTTTAATCACAATTAAAATATTCGACCAAATTCGTCGATTTTATGTGAAATTAAGTCGTGCCTTTGGTGGTGTAATGTGGTAGGTAGCATCATGTCAAAATTGTAAAAACAAATAAACCTATGTATCTTAGGTAATTAAAACTAGGGAAAATACTAAATTTATATATTTGCAATATTATTGATGAACTTCTAATTTATTTAATGTGATCCCTGAACTTTGATTGAATGTGCAATATTGTTTAGGAACTTTTAATTATTTCAATAGTGTCTAAAAACTCTCGTCCGATACTTAACATGGTCCTTTGGACTTTTAGATATCTTTATATAATTCATTAACTATATTAAATATTTATCAATAGTTCATGAACCACGTAAAAACAAACTAAATGTCTAAAAACGATATTGCACATTGAGACAAAGTTTAGAAATTACATTGCATGAATTGAAATTTTAGGGAAGACATTGCACATTGGATCAAAAATTCATAAATCATTTGTTTTATAATCCCTATAAAAAAAGAATTGCAATTGCGAGTACGAGTGCAAAGTAAGGACGCTGGGGAATTCGCGGTGTTGGTGGTGGAGTTGGTGGTGATGATCGTGAAGTGTGTGGCGACGGGGAAAAGTAAGGATGCCGGAAATTATTCGAAGGTGCTCGGGCTGCTGGATGAGGTCCGACCGTGGTTCGGGATCGTGCACCCCTTGGATTTCTGTATTTTAGAGCAGCATCTTTTTCCCGGCTGTTTAGGGTGCGTTTGTTTGTGTTTACGTTCGTTTTTTGTTCCGAGGAACGAAATAGAAAAAACTATTTCTGTTCCGGGAACAGGTTTTTGAACAAAAAAACGTGTTTGGTAAACATGTTCTGAAATAAAAAAAGAACAGAAACATGTTTGGTAAATTTGTGTTCTTTTTTTGTTTCTTTTAATTTTTTATATTTTTATTTTATTTTTCATTTTTTTCTTTCTTTTTTCTTTTTTTTTTTTTTTTCTTTTGGCCGGCGGCCTCGCCCGGCCAAGGCGAGGCCGAGCCTCACCGGGGCCGGCGACGCTCGGCCTCGCCGGGGCCGGCGACGCTCCGGCGAGGTCGCCGGCCCTCGACGGCGTCGCCGGCCCCCGACGGCCGGTCGCCGACCATGGCCAAGGCCGGCGACCGGCCAAAGAAAACAAAAGAAGAAAAGAAGAAGAAGAAGAAGAGAAGAGTGGAGAGAGAAAATTTGTTCCAAAAAGTTGTTCCGAAACGAGAAACAACTTTTTTTTGTTTCTTGTTTCTGTTCTTTTTTTGTTCCCGGGAACAAAAAAATAGATTTGGAACAAAAACGCAAACAAACGCGTTTCTGTTCTTTTTTTGTTCCCGGGAACAAAAAAACAGAATTTTTGTTCAAAAACAGAAACGAGGAACACAAACAAACAGCCCCTTAGGGTGCGTTTGTTTGTGTTTCTGTTCTTTTTTTGTTCCAGGGAACGAAATAGAAAAAACTATTTACATTCCGGAACAGTTTTTGAACAAAAAAACGTGTTTGGTAAACATGTTCTGAAATAAAAAAAAAGAAACATGTTTGGTAAATTTGTGTTCTTTTTTTGTTTCTTTTAATTTTTTAATATTTTTATTTTATTTTTCATTTTTTTCTTTCTTTTTTCTTTTTTTTTTTTTTTCTTCTTTTGGCCGGTCGCCGGCCATGGCCGAGGCCGGCGACCGGCCGACGAGGGCCGGCGGCCTCGCCCGGCCACGGCGAGGCTTGCCGGCCCCGGCGAGGCCGAGCCTCGTCGTGGTTGGGCGAGGCTCGGCCTCGCCTTGGCCGGGCGAGCTCGGGCTCGCCCGGCCTCGCCCGCGCCTCGAGGCTCGGCGAGCTCGGGCTCGCCCGGATCCGGCGAGGCCGAGCTCGACCCGGCCACCGGCGAGGCTCGGCCTCCCGAGCCACCGCCGGCGACGCCGACCTAGCGGTGGCCGGCGGCGACGCCGAGCCTCGCCGGTGGGCCGGGCGAGCTCGGCCTCGCCGGATCTGGGCGAGCGAGCCGAGCTCGCCCGGCCTCGCCCGCGCCCTCGAGGCTCGGCGAGCTCGGCCTCGCCGGATCTGGGCGAGCCCGGCTCGCCCAGCCAAGGCGAGGCCAAGCCTCGCCAGGGGCCGGCAACGCTCCGGCGAGGTCGCCGGCCCTCGACGGCGTCGCCGGCCCCCGACGGCCGGTCGCCGGCCATGGCCGAGGCCGGCAACCGGCCAAAGAAAAAAGAAGAAGAAAAGAAGAAGAAGAAGAAGAAGAAGAAGAAGAAGAAGAAGAAGAAGAAGAGGAGAGAGGAGAAAAAATTTGTTCCAAAAAGTTGTTCCGAAACGAGAAACAACTTTTTTTTGTTTCTTGTTTCTGTTCTTTTTTGTTCCCGGGAACAAAAAAATAGATTTGGAACAAAAACGCAAACAAACGCGTTTCTGTTCTTTTTTTGTTCCCGGGAACAAAAAAACAGATTTTTTGTTCAAAAACAGAAACGAGGAACACAAACAAACAGCCCCTTATTGGCCTGACGGAGTACAGCAATTCAGACTCTCATATCATGGTTTTTTGAATTCGTTTAGCATATGATGGGCTTAATTTAGTTATCTCTTTTATTCCTCTAAGCTGGACGGTTATAGGTGCCTGCTACATTATTAAGCTTATGGGTTTTTGATGTTGAGTTGCCAGGGCCTTGGATGCAAATGCAAATGACAAATTGCAGAGAGCCCTTGTTACTTACTTGGGGAATTGTCAACATTTACTTCAACGATTTTCAATTAAAATTGATCGGATAAACTCAATTAATGACGTATAAAAAGAATTTATGACTCAATTAACATAATTAAAAATTTTGAAATTAAATTAATAAAAATATAATAAATTTAAGATTTTTTGGATAATTTCATCGGTACTAGCATATATATTAAAAAAACAGGCGCGAATTCACCGGTGCATTAAAGACAATGCCAGACGGTTCGTGGAATCGAGTGCTTAGTAAAGATCGAAGCAAAAGACAAATTAGGTCTCAAATCCGAAAGGCCAGATTGGCTGCAGCTTCCGTTAGTGGAGTGAAAAAATTAGTCAAAAGGGGGGCAGTGGAAAGCAACGCGACCCGACACGAACTTTTTTGGGACAAGCACAGTCGCCGGTGCACGTGATCGAAAGGAAGGGACGTCGAAGCCAACCTCGACGCCCGATTTGCATGAGAAGAGCGCCATCCCACGGTAACCCTCCGTTCAATAACGTCACGCCAGACGTTTTCCCACCCGCGTGCCCGCCGGTGCCGCCATTTATTATTTTCATTTCTTTTTCACGTGCCTCATAATTTCTTCACTTTTTTGTCATCGTCGTAAAGCCCTGACTCAACTTTGTAAATAGAATATGAGAGGAATGTCGAGATGGAATCTTTGTTGCAGTGCAATTCATACTCTTCATTAATAAAATGGCGCAGGGTCCCAACTCCCTAATGAGTTTGTAGGGTCCGAGAGTTACGGGGATAGCGCCCTTGAGATATTAGAGGACTTTTATAATTTGAACTCATATTTTATTAATAATTTTGGTCTGAGCCATGCATAGCAATTAGGGGTGTGTGTATATTATTCTTTTCTTGTAATTGAAGGATGCAACAGAAAGCATGAAATATTACTTATAATGGAATTCTCTATTAGATATAGCCTTAATTTAAAGATGAATCGGGATAAAAACCTTGTGTGTCAATTTTTTCTCGCTTTTACTCTCTATTTTCTTATGATTTTGCGGCGAATCTTAGTGCTATCGTAGACAAACTTAGCCAACCCATGAAAAGAAGATAGATGATGGAAGAAAAGATGGCGATTTATCATATACAAACTTAGTCAGCCACCCCATGAAAAGAAGATTGATGATGGAAGAAAATATAGCATGTGTCTTTTTGGTGTGTCTACGTGCATCCACCGGGAAAAACCGCACCTAAAAGATTGCCCCGACATCATCACGTCCATATCTAAGTCATCTTTATACGTGTTAGCAATATTTAGTTGATTCCTCTTAGCTCTCAATATTATGCGTATATCTCTTTTGATAGAGAATGTGTTTTTAACTTGGTATCGAAGAGGCAATCCTAGTTTACTTCACACCCGGTGCACCTCGCACCCAGTGCACCTTTGAAATTTCCCAATTCTATTTTTTTTTCTACTTTATCATTCTCAATGGCGCACCCATGCATCCCAAGCAAATAAAATCTATCCCCGCAGCTCGACAATGTTCACCCAAGTGTATTATTCCCGTCCGAGGAAGCGCCACAGTGGTTGTGTTAGGACGTCTCTAACGCATAGCCAAGTGGAGCCTTTATTTTCAATGGAGGTATTTTTCGATGCCGCAAAGACACGTCTTTGCATGGTATCCTTTGCTTAGTAATGCCTGGCTTATTCTGCTTGCTGTAGCCACGCCAACTCGTCTTTGATCCGTTGAGCTTATTTTAATCGAAGATTTTTGTGACGTTGTTCGGATTATTTTTCAAACTCGATTTGTTTCAACTCATCTTGCGTTTGAGGGGATGTTAGCAATATTAGGATATTTAATCGATTCCGCATATCTCTCAAACTTATGCATATATCTCCTTTAATATAGCATATTCTTCTTTTCCGCATTTTTCTTAACTATATGAGTATCTTTTCTAGTTAATTTGAGGAGAATATCAGAAAATTTGATATTTTAGTCCTAAATCCATTGTATAAATTTCAATCTAAATCATGAACCTTTCAGTTAATACAATATAACTAAACTTTTGTGTGAAAATGCAATTGAGTCCTCCCGACCAAATCTCCCATCCCCTGAAATTGCTAACGTTGCAGTCTACTCATCGTCGGTCATCTTACGTGTCATGATTGGTGATTTGATGTGAAAACTTTCCCAACATTGCTGACAATGCAGTTTGGTCAGCGTTGCCAATCCTACATGGATCAATTGAAAGGTTTTATAACTTCATTGCATTACTCGAAAGATTATAATTATATCAGATCAATCGAAAGGTTTATGACTGAATTAAATCCATATAATCAGCTTGCACAATAGTAAACATTAATAGGCCGAACCAATTTGGCATGTGCCCACGACTGCTCTTCAATCACTGCAGCATGTGAGCTTCCTTGTATTCTAAGACTTAAATGCGTAGTATATATGTTTTAATGATATAGGGCATCCGAATTTTTTGACCCAATCAATCTCCGCGGACAAATAGATGCTCTCGAAGCGCAAAATAAACCTAGGAATCCAATTAATTTGATCTGTCTGAATGGGTCCTAAGCACACAATAGTAAAGTAAAGTAATACTTCGCATCAACTTATACATGCAATTAGTGGAGATTGTGATCATCCGAGAAGCCACGCAATGCTTTTGCCCTAAAAAGCGGTTCCACTTCTGTGGATTTGTTTGACCGCTGTGCACTGAAGAAGCCAACACCCAAATGGACTCTCTCTCTCTCTCTTTTTCCTGGTACGTGCCAGCCCGGGGTTCGCACGTGCGAGGGTCCTTTAATGCATTGTGACGTGAGTACATAGCCAAGCAAAGCACCTGGTGGCCTCTTTCTCTGTTGCATTATATATATCCCACATGCGCTCCTCTCTACTGCATCATCCCTTCTTCACTCTCTTACTCATTTTCAGTACAAAGATTCAGCAGATCCCTTCTTATTTCAATTTTCGCGTTTAACTGAGATACTTTCACACTCGTTCAAGGAACCGATATCTCGAGAAGAGAGAGAGAGAGAGAAAGAGAGAGAGGGTTTCAAGCGATGGCAATGTATCGTTTGTTTGAGGCCATGCATGAAATGAAGGTCGCACTGATGATGGTGGTCGTCCAGGTTGCTTTCGCCGGCGTCAACATACTGTACAAGCTCGCCACGAGCGACGGGATGAACCTGTCAGTGGTCATCGCCTACTGGTTCATGTTCGCGACAGCTCTGCTGGCCCCTCTGGCTTTCTTCTTAGAAAGGTCACACACTCTTCTCTTGTCAAACGGAGTATACATTTTCCCTTTGTGATATTAATCTATTGGAATACGTATGCGTATACTGATTTCCTTCTTTCACATATAACAGGAAGAGCAGGCCAAAGATAACATGGACAGTGCTTGGGCAAGCCTTCTTTTGTGGGCTATTTGGGTAAGTGCCTGGTGTTGTTTGATCCATAACATTTGGGAAATGCTTAGTGGCTCGTGGTGCTATGAAGATAGCACTTGTGATAACAGCCTAAAAGCCATGTTTCCATATGCTGCAGCAGACTAGATATACAACCTTTACTAGATTTTTCTTCTAAAAACAGACTTCCAGTGCATAAATATGGAAGGCTCAGGTGTTCATGCATGGGGAAGTTTTCTGGTCTTCTATTGTTGACTCTGATTGAATGAACTGCAGGGGATCAATGGGGCAAAATTTGTACCTAGCAAGCTTATCGATGACATCGGCGACCTACGCCTCTGCCATGGCCAACCTCGTCCCTACCGTGACCTTCATCTTGGCCGTTTTTCTTGGGTATGTACATGATTTTCTAATGCAAGTTCCTCAGCATGTGGATCTTCAGCTGAGATGTTCTTCTGACCAGGGTTGCTGTTTTCTTTCATGTTCGCGTCGGTCGATCGAGATTAGGTTGGAGAAGGTGAGGCTGAGGACGGTTGCAGGGAAGGCAAAAGCGGCGGG
Source organism: Eucalyptus curtisii (assembly GCA_017140595.1). Taxonomy (NCBI): domain Eukaryota; kingdom Viridiplantae; phylum Streptophyta; class Magnoliopsida; order Myrtales; family Myrtaceae; genus Eucalyptus; species Eucalyptus curtisii. Next base: position 6,429,949 of record CM029500.1, on the reverse strand, counting down.
AACATTAATGGGGATCGGTGGGGCGATGCTGCTCACGTTCTACAAGGGCGCGGAAGTCAACCTCTGGTCAACGCACGTGAACCTGCTGCGCCACGTGGCGGCGACCCAGCGGGGCCAGGAGGGCTCGAGCGATCTCCTCCTGGGATCGCTTCTGGCCGTGGCCAGCTGCTTCTGCTACGCTTCGTGGCTGATCATTCAGGTGGGTCTTCGCCTTTTCTTTCCAATACGTCTCTTCATGTTTTCGCCTTTGACCTTGCTTCGTTTCACTGCGTGAGATCTTTCCTTTGCTTCGCTTCGTGTCGTCGTCCTCATGGAAAATGATCTTTTGGACAGGCGAAGATGAGCGAAGGTTTCCCGCACCAATACACAAGCACGGCCCTGATGACCTTCATGGGTTCGATCCAAGCGGCGGTTTATGCACTGTGCCGAGAGAGGGATTGGAGCCAGTGGAAGCTCGGATGGAACATCAGGCTCCTCACCGTATCATACTCGGTACCCACTACAAGCCCCTTACTTACCAATGTCGTGCACATTCATTAGGGCTCAATATCGAACCGTCGAATTACCCGGTCACGTGTCGTCGACTAATCCTCGTCTGTGGTGTTGTAGGGGATAGTCGCTTCCGCGTTGTGCTATACTCTGATCGCTTGGTGTGTGCGGATGAGAGGCCCGATGTTCGTATCGATTTTCAATCCTTTGATGCTGGTGACCGTGGCCTCGGCAGGGTCTATGGTGTTGGATGAAAAATTGCATATGGGAAGGTATATAAATTGATAGATATACACATATTTTTAAAGTATTCGAACCCTTTGAATAAATTAACACCAGTATCTGAAATTCTTGATCTATTTTTATGGCAGCATTCTAGGGTCGGGGCTCATAGTACTCGGTCTCTATGCGGTGCTGTGGGGCAAAAGGAAGGAGGATAAGAAGACGAATCGGTTAGTACCGTTGAGCAGCCCCGGTGAGTCTAAATCCATCGAGATCGTTGTCGCCTCTCCTAACGAGAACGATGTTATGGAGGGTGACGATGTTCGAGAGCCATCACAGAAGGAGAGCGAAGTGACGAAAGAAAGTCTCGAAGAGAAAAGAGGAGAAGGGGAAGATCAAGTTGAACGAGCGACTGACCTTGTATAATCGTACGATGTACAATTGTCCCAAATACAGGCAGCCATGTGGACGTGCCAAAAAGGAGGCAACTTCATCTTGTCCAAAAGTGGGCATTTTGATAAATAGTCAGACATTGTCTATACGATATGGAATGCAAAGGGTGTAAGATATACCCAAGTCTTGCGATTCCCTTTTGCATGATTAATTCAACTACATTGTTATAATTTTTTCATAAATCTCAATTAAAGAGGAGGGTATTCTTGAGTTCTACGTGTAACTGCTTCTATACCTCAAATTAATATATTTCATTTCCATGCAATTGTGGATTATTTTACCCTGTTGAGAAAATATTTATAGGATCCATCTTTGGTTGTCGACCCAAGCTCTTGTTTTGTCTTACTAGGTCCGTGAAAAAAGTAGGGTATTTTGTGGATGTGGGTTCACCTAATAATTCTTTGGTTATAGCATAGAATTATAGGCTACTTTCCTTGGATATATGACGTGATACATTAGGTTATAGCATAATGGGTATGACCAATTCCATGTCCATAAGACATATTGCATATTGAGAGATCATGAGTATGGTTTTAAATAGGTCCGGCTAAGTATGGAAGATTTCTCTATACAGAATTTTATATGTAAGGTGCGTTTGTTTTAGGGGTGTGCAAAATACCCAGGAACCGCCTGGACCGGAACCGCCCGGAACCGGCGGTTCTTGAGGGAACCGGTCCGGTTCCCGTTCCCAATTTTTCGGAACCGGTGGGTACCGGTCCGGTTCCCGATTCCATGGGCGGATCCATCCACCCGGACCGGACCGGAACCTTTTTAATATTAAAAAAAAAAATTACTAAAAGAAACCCTAGATTAGATCTCATCTCCTCCCTCCCTTCGTCTTCGGTTCTCTCTCTTTGTCTCTTCCTCGGTTCCTCCTAATCCTATCACCATTTCGATTCCTCCCCGAGCGTCGACGCCGTCACCGCTACTCCTCCGCCGCTACTATTTGCCCCCTCGCATCGGCCACCACCCGCCACAGCCGCAGAAAATTGTTTCGCGACCGTTCTATGTTGAAAACCCGACCATAGACCTCCTCCCCTCCTTCCCAACTCATAGACCCGACCGTTTTATGTTGAAAACCAAAATTGTTTTGCCTCAAGATCGGTTCCATGGATCCACCCGGGAACCGGACCGGACCGGCGGTCCGGTTCCCGGGTGGATCCATGCAACAAACGGGTGGATCCCGGTTCCAATTTTTCGGAACCAGTCCTTAGCGGGCGGTTCCCGGTTCTAGGTCGGGAACCGCCCACCCGAACCATGCACACCCCTAGTTTGTTTGTGTTTCTGTTCAAAAATTGTTCTAGGGAACATAAATAAATAAATAAAAACTATTTTTGTTCCGGGAAAAAAATTTTGATCAAAAAAATGCATTTGGTAAACTTGTTCGGAGAATAAAAAAAGAACCGAAACACGTTTGGTAAATTTGTGTTCTTTTTTTGTTTCTTTTAATTTTTTAATATTTTTATTTTTTTCTTTCTTTTTCATTTTTTTCTTCTTTTGGTCGGTCGCCGGCCTCGGCCATGGCCGGCAACCAGCCGACGAGGGCCGGCGGCCTCTCCCAGCCACCGGTCGCCTAGCGGTGGCCCGGCAAGGCGGAGCCTCGCCAATGGCTAGGTGAGCTCAGGCTCGCCCAGCCAAAGCAAGGCCGAGCCTCGCTAGGGGCTGGCGACGCTTGGCCTTGCCGGGGGCCAGAGACGCTCCGGCAAGGTCGCCGGCCCTCGATGGCGTCGTCGGCCCTCAACAGCTAGTCGCCGGTCATGGCCGAGGCTGGCGACTAGCCAAAGAAAAAAAAAAGAAGAAAAGAAAAAGAAAAGAAATAAGAGAGGAAAATTTATTTCTCCAAATTGTTCCGAAACAAGAAATAAGTTTTTTTTTGTTTCTTATTTCTGTTCCAAATTTGTTCCTGGGAACAAAAAAATAGATTTGGAACAAAAACGCAAACAAACACGTTTCTGTTCTTTTTTTGTTCCCCAAAACAAAAAAAAACAAGAATTTTGTTCATGAACAAAAAATAAGAACACAAACAAACACTACCGTATTGGCTAACTACCTAACTAAGTAAAAGAGTAACTTTTGTTAGCTCTTCTTTTTATAAGAAGCGTGTCAAATTTAGAGTCGAGTGGCAAACCAATCAAGATTGATAGTCCCGGAGTCATTTTAATTTTATGACCCAATCATGCCAAGTTTTAACGAAAATATAATGCATTTATCTCTAGTTGTTTTGACGAACTAATAAGTTAGATATTTAATGATTTGCATCACCTCATAACATAAATAGCATGTTACAACTCTCATTAACAAATTAAAGCACGTGTTTTTTATATATATCAAGCTACTTATTTAAATATATTTTATAGATCTTATTGTTATTTTTCATCAGTTTTCTTACCAAGATTAATCAAGTCACTAAGTTACTTGCTTAAAAGATTTACCTCCTTAGTCACAGTCTTCACACCATCTTAGCTTTTTTCACCAATTTAACATGATAATGATGTGTGATTCGATTATCAACCACCAATTGTTTTGCTTAGTTGTAGTCATAAATCTCTTTTTGAAGGATGAATGCGTGCTTACTTATACCGACCATGCTCTCATGATGTACCTTGATTTCTGGATTTTAGTTTTACAATTTTATGGTCTTCGTTTGTTGTGGTGATTTCTGATATTTTTACTTGATCCTTTTATGTATCATTTCCTTTGACATAAGAAAATTTAGAAGGTGATAAATGATGGTCCAAGAGCAAGCTTGATCTATTATCCAAACACGCCCAATACAAACATCTCTAGATTAAAAAACTGATATGGCTCAGCATGACTTGATCATATAATTCTTGATTCATTTAATTTGATCGAACTTGTAAGATATCATTGTAACAAGAAACGATACAAACTGCCTCGTACGATAATAAATATCGATGTGTGATGAAGTAAATAGAGCTTAATCTCATCGAGCTTGACTCGGTTAGCCGACGATTGCAGCCGAAGCTCAGACTCGGCTCGAGCTCGGCTCTAGTAGAGGACGGTCAAACTTTGACTCCGCCTACGTGTCTGACGCACGCAATCCGAACGGCGCACCCGAGGATTCAGATTCAACATTGGCGGCTCCCCTTCACATCCACCAACATGGCAGTCCCGTAGTTTCCGGCACGAGGCGCGGGCAAAATCGTCACTCCAGCGGATCGATCCTATATAAAGGTCCACCCCCAACCCTCTCGACACTCCCCTCTCCATCCACTGAAAAAGACCAAGGAAAAGCTACGAAGATGATGGCGATGAAGATGAAGACGAAGGAGATGCTGCTGGCGGTGCTGATCCTGACGGCGGTCTTCTCGCGGATGGACGTCGCCGAGTCCGGCCCCGAGGATTGCAACGACGCTTGCTCCACCGCGTGCGTCCAGCCCGACGGTGAGTAGCCTTTCGATTTCGGAGTTTTCTCCCTTCCTTCGTCGGTCGGATTTTCGAAGGAGTCTTGAAGGATTTTAGCGGTAAATGGCATCTTATCTTTTTTTGCGAACTGTGTAGCGAGGCTGATGGCGCGGTGCGAACGCAAGTGCCAGATCAAGTGCGAACCAGGTCTCTCTCTCTCTCTCTCTCTCTCTCGCGTTTTATGTATGTTTTTCTGTTTCCAATTTTCGCCCCGAATGAGTGGATTTGTTGTCATTTTAGTCCCGAATTGTGGATTTGGCGTCGTTTTTAGCCCAGAATGTGTGAATTTGGTTTGATTTTAGTCCTCTTGCATTTTATGCATGTTTTGCCGTTTCTAATTTTGCGCAGAATGAGTGAATTCGTTGTCGTTTTAGCCCTGAATTGTGGATTTGGTACCATTTTTAGCCCCAATTTGGGGATTTGGTTTGGTTTTAGTCCTCGTGGTCTCCGGTGGCCCTCTAAACTGCGAGTGTCAAAAAAGTCCGCGTCGGCCTTACTCGAGTCAGGCTAGACCCTAAAATTAGGATATTTCGGGGTCGGGTCTTAGTCTATAGGGATTTTTAGATGTCGGCGCTAACCCAACCCGCCTAACCCGGCCTGACCCATTCTGTTGGTAATATGATATTAGGGTCTTGAGTCGGGTCAAGCACGCCCTTGTAGGGTTTCGGGTTTCGGGTTGGGCCGGGATCATTAAACCCCTGCCCAGCCCGACCCATTGACATCTCTGTCTAAATAGTATGAGTTTCCGACATGGTGTTGAAAGAACTATCCTACGCGCCATTAGAAAATTCGTACCTGATGCCGCAAAAGTTCAAGGCCTCCAGTCATTTAACTACGAATTGATGTGGATCAAGATTGCGGGAATGTCCATGTGCTCCGGACAGCCTGGGTTCATGCCCGATCCCTCACGTTAGTTTGAATGACATGACATAGTAACCAATCTAAGCTACTCGGATTAGCAAGAAGATGATCATAGGATCAATGATTTAGCACTTGATTCTTCTCTTGATTGAAATCATTGTAAAGAGCCCCAGATTTGATCAATCGTCCTCGCTTACTCTTGCTTGACTAATCTTGAATTTGTCGTTCGATATAATAGGGAAAGTCTATGTGGAAGGTCCAGTCTTTATTATGTTATTCAATTTTTTTTTTTTTTTTTCTCCGACGTGCAGACCTCTTGGTGGCGAAGGGAAATGTCGGCTGAGATCGCTCTGTTCGATCATCGACGAATAATGATTGGCAACCTACGCTGATCAGAGCTGTAATTCTCATCTTCCGAGCGATTTGAAATGAATTGTATGCTAGCAATCAATGAATTATGTACTGTGACTATATATGTAAACAGGTCGTTGCAAAGAGTTCGATTTCGAAAGTTTTCTTTTTTCGTAATTGGGGGATTTCTTTTAATTTTTGTAATTTACATATTCACTTTTGTAATATGCACGTATTTTTCTTATACTCGCAGGAAAAATTCACGCATGAATATTAATTAGATGAGTGCAGAAAAAACAGCACCCCTCATGGTGGTAAACACAAACATAATTACATTACACATTTTATATTTTCTTTTATCGTATCAGGTTATCAAACTAAGTAATGAGTCAATGATCTCATGTTGTGAACGATTATAATTCAAGGTTTCATTTTTTAATAATAAAAAATGAAAAATATTTCTATCGTTGATAGTGATCGATGTCTATAAATTTTCATGAACAACGAAAATATAATTCATTTATTATTTTTTTTAAATAATACAAACGTCTATTTTGTGGAAAACATGTTCCAAATTAATTATTTTTTCTCGAAAAAATAGAGTTCGAGAATTATCCCCACCTGATTTTTTTTTTCACGAGAGTAGTTCTAAATATGTTTATATGGATATGAATGCGAAATAAGGACGCCATTACTCATTATGGCATGTAGTTAAACTAATTGTGTCAAATTGACTCGATGAACTTATACATCTTCTATAGTTTGTCTTGATTCGATATTTTCATTAGACCATCTTTTAAAGCATAATAAAGAGGCTACTTTTCTTTTTCTTATGAAAACAAGTACGCGAAAATTCAACATTGCCAAAATGCAAGGATCAAAGTATAAATTTGCACTCAAAGGTTTGTACAGTTAAGGATCGCAAAAGCTAGAATTATGCAAAATAAAATATGTGGACCAAAATTGAACTCTATTAAATACAGAGGGATCAAAAATATGATTTATCAAAATAAAAGGAAAAGAAAAACGTAAAATCGCATGGTTCCCTGAGTCGTTGATTCGTCTTGAAGAAAACCAGTTAATTGCTCGTGCCTTCAGCACAATCTGAATATGTGCACGTGTAATTACTTCTATTGCTTTCTATTCACTTAGTAATTTTTTGCATTGAAAATGACATTCTAGCCAAAAAAAAAAAAAAAAATGAAAGGAAAACATACAATTAAGAATGCACAATTGATCCTTTTGTCCATAATTTTTTTTTTTTTAATAACCCAAGGAACCCCGCACGGCCGGCAGCCAGAGGCCGGAGGGTAAACCCTGGAGTGACACGTAAGTGGGAGGACCCACCACCCCCGGCGTCACACTTAAGTCCCCAAGCGACCGTGAGGGGATTCGAACTCCTCCCCTTGCATTAGGGGGAGAGAGCCCAAACCATCGCGGCCACCAAGGCGGTGGTTTTTGTCAATAATCTTTCTAGTATTCATATTTAATAATTTTCTTTCTTTTGATACCAAGGACGCCATTCAATTTAACAGAATATGCTATGCAATTAGAGCAGAATTGACATATAACAGGTGTAATAATAACCTATTTTTCAGAAGAAGAAAAAAAATCCTCAAGAGTGTATAAACCATCCTTATAACAGCATACATTTGAGTGCAATACCGATGTTCAGTTCATATATCACACGATACCTACAGGAACGAATACCTTATCCTATACTTAGTTACTTATATTAAACCGATCGATTTCAACGACGCAATTAAACTCAAAGATCAATGAATTATTGATCGTTTTATCAAAATAGCTAACATGGATTTTACGATGTACCCACTTTATTAAATTCAATATGGAGATAGAATATGTGATTCTAGCGTTGAAAATTAGTAAATGTGCAAATGATAAGAACGTTGAGTAGTATAAGTGCCAGAATATCCGTTTTTAACTATAATTAAAATGTTTGACCAAATTCGTCCATTTTTTGCGAAATTAGGTCGTGCCTTTTGTGGTGTAATGTGGTTAAAAAATTATTATTTTTTTGGTCGGTTATCAAAAATTGTTAAAACAAATAAACCTATTTATTTAAGGTAAATAAAACTAGGGAAAATACTAAATTTATATATTTGTAATGTCATTCATGAACTTATAATTTATTTAATGCAATTTCCGAATTTTGGTCAAATATGCAATATCATTTAGGAACTTTTAATTATTTCAATATAGTCTTTAAAAACTCCGGCCCAATACTTAATGCGGTCCCCCAAACTTTTAAATATTTTTATATAATTTATTAATTACATTGAACATTTATCAATAGGTCGTGACTTATATGGAAACAAATTAAAAGCCTAAAAACGACGTCACATGTTGGGCTATAATTCACGCACCATATTGCATAAATCAAAATTTTAGGAACGACATTGCACATTTAACCAAAAGTATGTAGATCATTTATGCTATTATCCCAAAAATCTAATTAGAAAGAAATTTGCACTTGCACGTAGGAGCTCAAGGTCTACTCGTGCCTTCAGTTGGTCTCCAAAAATGCCGTCGTCCCGACTTTCCTGCGCATTGCATTTCAAAACCAATTTTGCCCCAAGACAGCCCCCATTCGCCCCTCAAGAAAAGACCCCCCACCGTCGTCTCGTTCATTTCCACAACACCCCCCCCCTCTCTCTCTCTACAATGGTGTCCGACGCAGTCCAATCTGCCTTCCCCTCTAAGCTCGAATCCCTCTTCACCTCTCCCCACTCTGTTATAGATGAAGCCAAATATTTTTAAGGGCTTTTTTGTCTTTTCTACTAGATTTACTTTTAGGTTAAAAGTGATACATTTATATTAGCGATGGCAAGACGCTAGCCGGCAAAACGCTGAAAAAGAAAATAAAGAGACAAGAAAAAGAGAGAAGAAAAAAGTGAGTTTTTTTCTTTGTGGGGGTTCTCAATCTTTTTGTGCCCTGATTTTAAGAGAAGATCATCGTTGTATTCCAACTTTTTTTGAAGTCTAGTGGATTCGCAGAGTGCCTCTGCGTGGAGACGTAGCCCAAGTTTGGGTGAACTTCGTTAACAAATTTTCTAACGTATTCTTCTGATTCAGTTCTTTTATTATTATATTATGTTTGGTGAATTGTTTACGAGCGTTATTTTTCTGGAATCGACGTGCGATTTCGTAACAACTAGTATTAGAGTCTGGGTTGGCTAATCGAGAACATCGAGAGTTTTTTTGTGACATTTGATTGAAAGCAAACAATATGGCAAAAGATAAAATCAGAAGCAATAAGTTCGATGGGTAGGATTTTGGATGGTGGAAACTACAAATCAAGGATTATCTTTATCAAAAAGATCTTTATGCACCACTTGATGGTTGGAAACCAAAGATGGCGGAAGTGGATCCGATAGCAGAAGCCGGATGGAAAATTCTTGATTGAAAGGCATTAGGTGCGATTTGTCTAGGGTCGATGAAAAAGACAGGATACCACATCGCGAAAGCAAAAATTGCAAAAGAAGCCATGGATATTCTAACGAATATTTATGAAAAGCCGTCCACATCAAATCAAGTATTTTTGCTAAAGAAACTAGTTAATATGAAGTTATCTGATAGAGGTTCTGTGGCAAAGCATATCAATAGTTTCACGCAGGTCACGGGTCAATTGGAATCCGCACGGATAAATTTAGATATGAAGCTTCAAGCCTTATAATTTTTATGTTCTCTTCCAGTAAGCTACGATACCACAGTGCAAGGAATTTCAAGCACCATGAAGGATGATTTAACTCTTGATGATGCTATGAGTAGTATCATGGATGAAAAGATGCGAAGGAAAGTCTCAGGTAGAGATAATTTTTTGGCATCTACATCTTCAACGGCACTGACAATGGAAAACCGTGGAAGAAGTAAAAGTAGAGGAAATTCAGTAGGCGTGGCAAATCACAATCAAGGGGTAAGAGACAGGTTGCAAAAGATTAGTGTTGGTTTTTCACCAAACTAGACATGGGAGGTCTCAGTGTGAAGCCTACAAAAAGAAGCAGCAATATGACAAGGAGCTAATGTGGTTAGCGATGAATCTTTACTAGATAACTTGTGTTTGTCTGTAGGGTTTGACTTGACGACAAATAAATGGTTTATTAATTTCGGTGCTTCTTTTCATTGCATCTCGCAAAGAGACATATTTGATGGTTAAGCCAGTGAAGATGTAATAATAACCTGTTTTTCTGAATAAAGTCCTCAAGTGTATAAACCATACACATATCAGCATACATTAAGTACACTAGCAATGTGCATTTCATATACCACGCAATACCTACAGGAACGAATACCTTATCCTATACTTAGTCACTTATATTAAATTGATTGATTTCAACAACGCAATTAAACTTGAAGATGAATCGATCATCGAATGTTTTATCAAAATAGCTAACATGGATTTTAAGGAGTACCCACTTTATCAAATTCAACGCGGGGATAGATGATGAGATTCTTATGCTGTGTTGAAAATTAGAAAATGTGCAAATGATAAGGACATTAAGCACAAGTGCCAGAATATCCATTTTTAATCACAATTAAAATATTTGACCAAATTCGTCGATTTTATGTGAAATTAAGTCGTGCCTTTTGTGGTGTAATGTGGTAGGTAGCATCATGTCAAAATTGTAAAAACAAATAAACCTATGTATCTTAGGTAATTAAAACTAGGGAAAATACTAAATTTATATATTTGCAATGTCATTTATAAACTTCTAATTTATTTAATGTGATTCCTGAACTTTGATTGAACGTGCAATATCGTTTAGGAACTTTTATTTATTTCAATACAGTCTCTAAAAACTCTGATCCAATACTTAATGTGGTCCTTTGGACTTTTAGATATCTTTATATAATTCATGAACTATATTAAACATTTATCAATAGTTCATGAATAACGTAGAAACAAACTAAAAGCCTAAAAATGATATTACACATTGAGCGAAAGTTTATGGATTACATTGCATAAATTGAAATTTTAGGGACGACTTTACACATTGAATCAAAAATTTATAGATCATTTGTTCTATAATCCCTATAAAAAAAAAAATTGCAGTTGCGAGTACGAGTGCAAAGTAAGGACGCCGGGGAATTCGCGGTGTTGGTGATGGAGTTGGTGGTGATGATCGTGAAGTGTGTGGCGACGGGGAAAAGTAAGGATGCCGGGGATTATTCGAAGGTGCTCGGGCTGCTGGATGAGGTCCGACCGTGGTTCGGGTTCGTGCACCCCTTGGATTTCCGTATTTTAGAGCAGCATCTTTTTCCCGGCTGTTTATTGGCCCGACGGAGTATAGAAATTCAAACTCTCATATCATGGTTTTTTGAATTCGTTTAGCATATGACGGGCTTAATTTAGTTATCTCTTTTATTCCTCTAAGCTGGACGGTTATAGGTGCCTGCTACATTATTAAGCTTATGGGTTTTTGATATTGAGTTGCCAGGGCCTTGGATGCAAATGCAAATGACAAATTGCAGAGAGCCCTTGTTACTTACTTGGGGAATTGTCAACATTTACTTCAACGATTTTCGATTAAAATTGACGGGATAAACTCAATTAATGACGTATAAAAAGAATTTATGACTCAATTAATATAATTAAAAAAATTTCAAATTAAATTGATAAAAATATAATAAATGTAAGATTTTTTTGGATAATTTCATCGGTACGTGCGTATATATTAAAAAAACAGGCGCGAATTCACCGGTGCATTAAAGACAATGCCAGACGGTTCGTGGAATCGAGTGCTTAGTAAAGATCGAAGCAAAAGACAAATTAGGTCTCAAATCCGAAAGGCCAGATTGGCTGCAGCTTCCGTTAGTGGAGTGAAAAAATAGTCAAAAGGGGGGCAGTGGAAAGCAACGCGACCCGACACGAACTTTTTTGGGACAAGCACAGTCGCCGGTGCACGTGATCGAAAGGAAGGGACGTCGAAGCCAACCTCGACGCCCGATTTGCATGAGAAGAGCGCCATCCCACGGTAACCCTCCGTTCAAAAACGTCACGCCAGACGTTTTCCCACCCGCGTGCCCGCCGGTGCCGCCGGTTATTATTTTCATTTCTTTTTCACGTGCCTCATAATTTCTTCACTTTTTTGTCATCGTCGTAAAGCCCTGACTCAACTTTGTAAATAGAATATGAGAGGAATGTCGAGATGGAATCTTTGTTGCAGTGCGGTTCATGCTCTTCATCCATAAAATGGCGCGGGTCCCAACTCCCTAATGAGTTTGTAGGGTCCGAGAGTTGCGGGGACAACGCCCTTGAGATATTAAAGGACTTTTATAATTTGAACTCATATTTTATTAATAATTTTAGCCTGAGCCATAAATAGCAATTGGGGGTGTGTGTGTGTATTATTTTTTTCTTGTAATTGAAGGATGCAACGGAAAGCATGAAATATTACTTATGGTGGGATCCCCTATTAGATATAGCCTTAATTTAAAGATGAATCGGGATAAAAACCTTGTGTGTCAATTTTGTTCTCGCTTTTACTCTCTATTTTCTTATGATTTTGCGGCGAATCTTAGTGCTATCGTAGACAAACTTAGCCAACCCATGAAAAGAAGATAGATGATGGAAGAAAAGATGGCGATTTATCATATACAAACTTAGTCAGCCACCCCATGAAAAGAAGATAGATGATGGAAGAAAATATAACATGTGTCTTTTTGGTGTGTCTACGTGCATCCACCGGGATAAACCGCACCTAAAAGATTGCCCCGACATCATCACGTCCATATCTAAGTCATATTTATACGTGTTAGCAATATTTAGTTGATTCCTCGTAGCTCTCAATATTATGCGTATATCTCTTTTGATAGAGAATGTGTTTTTTAACTTGGTATCGAAGAGGCGATCCTAGTTTACTTCACACCTGGTGCACCTTGCACCCAGTGCACCTTTGAAATTTCCCAATTCTATTTTTTTCTACTTTATCATTCTCAATGGCGCACCCATGCATCCCAAGCAAATAAAATCCATCCCCGCAGCTCGACAATGTTCACCCAAGTGTATTATTCCCGTCCGAGCAAGCGCCACGGTGGTTGTGTTAGGACGTCTCTAACGCGTAGCCAAGTGGAGCCTTTATTTTCAATGGAGGTATTTTTCGATGCCGCAAAGACACGTCTTTGCATGGTATCCTTTGCTTAGTAATGCCTGGCTTATTCTGCTTGCTGTAGCCACGCCAACTCGTCTTTGATCCGTTGAGCTTATTTTAATCGAAGATTTTTGTAACACTGTTCGGATTATTTTTCAAACTCAATTTATTTCAACTCATCTTGCGTTTGAGGGGATGTTAGCAATATTAGGATATTTAGTCGATTCTGCATAAATTTCAATCTAAATCATGAACCTTTCAGTTAATACAATATACCTAAACTTTTGTGTGAAAATGCAATCAAGTCCTCCCGACCAAATTTTCGTCCCCTGAAATTGCTAACGTTGCAGTATACTCATCGTCGGTCATCTTACGTGTCATGATTGGTGATTTGATGTGGAAAACTTTCCCAACATTGCTGACAATGCGGTTTGGTCAGCGTTGCCAATCCTACATGGATCAATTGAAAGGTTTTATAACTTCATTGCATTACTCGAAAGATTATAATTATATCAGATCAATCGAAAGGTTTATGACTGGATTTAACATTAATAGGCCGCACCAATTTGGCATGTGCCCACGACTGCTCCTCAATTACTGCAGCATGTGAGCTTCCTTGTATTCTAAGACTTAAATGCGCAGTATATATGTTTTAATGATATAGGGCATCCGAATTTTTTGACCCAATCAATCTCCGCGGACAAATAGATGCTCTCGAAGCGCAAAATAAACCTAGGAATCCAATTAATTTGATCTGTCTGAATGGGTCCTAAGCACACAATAGTAAAGTAAAATAATACTTCGCATCAACTTATACATGCAATTAGTGGAGATTGTGATCATCCGAGAAGCCACGCAATGCTTTTGCCCTAAAAAGCGGTTCCACTTCTGTGGATTTGTTTGACCGCTGTGCACTGAAGAAGCCAACACCCAAATGGACTCTCTCTCTCTCTCTTTTTCCTGGTACGTGCCAGCCCGGGGTTCGCACGTGCGAGGGTCCTTTAATGCATTGTGACGTGAGTACATAGCCAAGCAAAGCACCTGGTGGCCTCTTTCTCTGTTGCATTGTATATATCCCACATGCGCTCCTCTCTACTGCATCATCCCTTCTTCACTCTCTTACTCATTTTCAGTACAAAGATTCAGCAGATCCCTTCTTATTTCAATTTTCGCGTTTAACTAAGATACTTTCACACTCGTTCAAGGAACCGATATCTCGAGAAGAGAGAGAGAGAGAGAGAAAGAGAGAGAGGGTTTCAAGCGATGGCAATGTATCGTTTGTTTGAGGCCATGCATGAAATGAAGGCCGCACTGATGATGGTGGTCGTCCAGGTTGCTTTCGCCGGCGTCAACATACTGTACAAGCTCGCCGCGAGCGACGGGATGAACCTGTCAGTGGTCATCGCCTACCGGTTCATGTTCGCAACGGCTCTGCTGGCCCCTCTGGCTTTCTTCTTAGAAAGGTCACACACTCTTCTCTTGTCAAACGGAGTATACATTTTCCCTTTGTGATATTAATCTATTGGAATACGTATGCGTATACTGATTTCCTTCTTTCACATATAACAGGAAGTGCAGGCCAAAGATAACATGGACAGTGCTTGGGCAAGCCTTCTTTTGTGGGCTATTTGGGTAAGTGCCTGGTGTTGTTTGATCCATAACATTTGGGAAATGCTTAGGGTGCGCATGGCAACGTTTCTCTTCCGGGGAAGAGTTTTTTTTCAGAAATAGTTCTTTTCTATTTCTATTCCGGGGAACAATTTCTGAGTAAAAGAACCCGTTTGGTAACTACACAAAATTTCTACTCTTGGAATAGAAATGCGTTTGGTAACGCAACAATTTCTCTTTTGTATTTATTCGTTTTTTATTCTTGCCCACGGACCGCCGCCGCCCGTCCGCCGCCGCCACCGCCGCCACCGCCGCCGCCGCCGCCCAGACGCCGCCGCCGCCGCCATCCGACCTCGCCGCCCCCATCGGCCGCCGACGACCGCCGCCGGCATCCGCCGCCCGCGCTCGGGCGGACCGACGACGGCAACGCGGCGGCAGGCGCGGGCGGCAGACGGGCGGCGCGGCGGCGGCGGCGACGGGCGCGACCGGCGGCCGACGGCGGGCGGCGACGCGGCGGCGGCGGCGGGCGGCGACCGGCGGCGGCTTGCGGCGGCGGCGACCAGGCGGGCGGCGGGCGGCGGGTCCGCGGTGGCTCCGGCGATTGGAGGTGGCCGCAAAAAGAGAAAGAAATAAAATAAAAATAAAAAGAAAATTTGCTTATTTCTAGAAATTGTTCCCGGGACAAGAAGCAACTTTTTTTTTTTCTCGTTTCTATTCCCCGGCTAACTTTTCTATTCCGGGGAATAAAAAACAACTTGGCGTTACCAAACGGGTTTCTGTTCTTTTTTTGTTCCGGGGAACAAAAGAATAGAAATTTTTGGGCTGGGGAAGGTTATCATGCGCAGCCTTAGTGGCTTGTGGTGCTATGAAGATAGCACTTGTGATAACAGCCTAAAAGCCATGTTTCCATATGCTGCAGCAGACTAGATATACAACCTTTACTAGATTTTTCTTCTAAAAACAGACTTCCAGTGCATAAATATGGAAGGCTCAGGTGTTCATGCATGGGGAAGTTTTCTGGTCTTCTATTGTTGACTCTGATTGAATGAACTGCAGGGGATCAATGGGGCAAAATTTGTACCTAGCAAGCTTATCGATGACATCGGCGACCTACGCCTCTGCCATGGCCAACCTCGTCCCTGCCGTGACCTTCGTCTTGGCCGTTTTTCTTGGGTATGTACAGGATTTTCTAATGCAAGTTCCTCAGCATGTGGATCTTCAGCTGAGATGTTCTTCTGACCAGGGTTGCTGTTTTCTTTCATGTTCGCGTTGGTCGATCGAGATTAGGTTGGAGAGGGTGAGGCTGAGGACGGTTGCAGGGAAGGCAAAGGCGGCGGGAACATTAATGGGGATTGGCGGGGCGATGCTGCTCACGTTCTACAAGGGCGCGGAAGTCAACCTCTGGTCAACGCATGTGAACCTGCTGCGCCACGTGGCGGCGACCCAGCGGGGCCAGGAGGGCTCGAGTGATCTCCTCCTGGGATCGCTTCTGGCCGTGGCAAGCTGCTTCTGCTACGCTTCGTGGCTGATCATTCAGGTGGGTCTTCGCCTTTTCTTTCCAATACGTCTCTTCATGTTTTCGCCTTTGACCTTGCTTCGTTTCACTGCGTGAGATCTTTCCTTTGCTTCGCTTCGTGTCGTCGTCCTCATGGAAAATGATCTTTTGGACAGGCGAAGATGAGCGAAGGTTTCCCGCACCAATACACAAGCACGGCCCTGATGACCTTCATGGGTTCGATCCAAGCGGCGGTTTATGCACTGTGCCGAGAGAGGGATTGGAGCCAGTGGAAGCTCGGATGGAACATCAGGCTCCTCACCGTATCATACTTGGTACCCACTACAAGCCCCTTACTTACCAATGTCGTGCACATTCATTAGGACTCAATATCGAACCGTCGAATTACCCGGTTACGTGTCGTCGACTAATCCTCGCTTGTGGTATTGTAGGGGATAGTCGCTTCCGCGTTGTGCGATACTCTGATTGCTTGCTGTGTGCGGATGAGAGGCCCGGTGTTCGTGTCGATTTTCAATCCTTTGATGCTGGTGACTGTGGCCTTGGCGGGGTCTATGGTGTTGGACGAAAAATTGCATATGGGAAGGTATATAAATTGATAGATATACGCATATTTTTAAAGTATTCGAACCCTTTGAATAAATTAACATGAGATATCTGAAATTCTCGATCTATTTTTATGGCAGCATTCTAGGGTCGGGGCTCATAGTACTCGGTCTATATGCAGTGCTGTGGGGCAAAAGGAAGGAGGATAAGAAGACAAATCGGTTAGTACCGTTGAGCAGCCTCGGTGAGTCTAAATCCATCGAGATCGTTGTCGCCTCTCCTAACGAGAACAATGTTAAGGAGGGTGATGATGTTCGAGAGCCATCGCAAAAGGTGAGTGAAGTGATGAAAGAAAGTCTCGAAGAGAAAAGAGGAGAAGGGGAAGATCAAGTTGAACGAGCGACTGACCTTGTATAATCGTACGATGTACAATTGTCCCAAATACAGGCAGCCATGTTGACGTGCCAAAAAGGAGGCAACTTCATCTTGTCCAAAAATGGGCATTTTGGTAAATAGTCAGACATTGTTTATCCGATATGAAATGCAAAGGGTGTAAGATATACCCAAGTCTTGCGATTCCCTTTTGCATGATTAATTCAACTACATTGTTATAATTTTTTCATAAATCTCAATTAAAGAGGAGGGTATTCTTGAGTTCTACGTGTAACTGCTTCTATACCTCAAATTAATATATTTCATTTCTATGCAATTGTGGATTATTTATAGGATCTGTCTTTGGCTATCTAGCCGGGCTCTTGTTCCGTCTTACTGGGTCCGTGAAATTAGTTAGGTACTTCGTGGATGGGGTTCGCCTAATAATTCTTTGGATATTGCATAGAATTATTGGCTAATTCCTATGGATATACCACGTAATAAATTAATTTATGAAATAATGGTGATGACTAATTCTATGTCCACAAGACATATTCCATATGCGAGATAATGAGTATGGTCTTGGCTTGGTCTGTCTAAGTATAGAATATAGCCCCACTCAGCATTTAATATATATTGGCTAGCTACCCAAGTAAAAGAGTAACTTCAGTTAGCTCTTCTTTTTATAAGACACGTGTCAAAATGGATAGTCCCGGAGTCATTTTATGTCATGACCCATTCATACAGAATTTTAAAGAAAATATATTGTATTATCTCTAGATGTTTTGACAAATTTATAATTTAGATATTAACAATTTGCACCACCTCATAACATAAATAGCATGTTACAACTCTCATTAACAAATCAAAGCATATCTTTCCATATATATTGAATTAGAGGTGATTGATTCTTGATCCAGTCTGATCCCATTTAGAAATCAAGGACTGGACTGGAGGTACTTCGAATCGGTCCCGATTTGATCCAATTCCAAGTGATCCTATGGAACTAGTCCTCGGGCACCATAGCTAGTACTTGAAGTCATTGCTGATGCGAAGGGTCTGGGCGACGGAGACATAGATGACAAGGTGGGCAAGGGAGAGGAGGAAGTTCGAGGCCCAACATGATAGCACCAAAGTGGGACAACAATTGGGAGACGACATTGGGGAGGAGGATGAGAAAGATCAGAAGAGGAGGAAGAGGTGATGGACCTCCTTCTTCTGCCGGTTGATGGCGCACTTCTTGTTGAGAGTCTTCTCAAAATGGAGCTGGATTATCATGTTCAAGGCCTAGAGGGTCGTCTCCTTTGCTTGCTGGTGGTGGTGGCGGCGGCTCTTATAGTTTACCATTTCTATTGTTCGTGACGGGTTGAGCACAGAGAAAGAGTAATAAATCATATATTCATCTAATAATTTAAGTTTTTAGAATAGTTGATAATGACTCTATACAATCTCACATAGTATCAGTGTTGGAGATTTTGAGTTCAAATATTTAAAGGCCCTATTTGCCTCCCTAATTATATTTTCACGCTTAGTACTAGGCGAAAAAACTAGACTAAGTGTGACAAGGAGTGTTAGAATATTTAAATAATAAATCATGCATAGAATTATAGGCTACTTTATGTGGATTTATGACGTGATACATTAAGTTATGGCATAATGGGTATGACCAATTCCATGTCCATAAGACATATTGCATATGTGAGAGATCATGAATATGGTCTTAAATAGGTCCAGATAAGTATAGAAGATTTCCCCACTCAGAATTTTATATGTATTGGCTAACTACCTAACTGAGTAAAAGAGTAACTTTAGTTAGCTCTTCTTTTTATAAGAAGCATGTCAAATTTAGAGTCGAGGGGCAAACCAATCAAGATTGATAGTCCTAGAGTCATTTAATTTTTATGAGCCAATCATGCCAAGTTTTAAAGAAAATATAATGCATTTATCTCTAGTTGTTTTGACGAACTAATAAGTTAGATATTTAACGATTTGCACCACCTCATAACATAAATGGCACGTTACAACTCTCATCAACAAATTAAAGCACTTGTTTTTTTTATATATATCGAGCTACTTATTTCAATATATTTTATAGATCTAATTGTTATTTTTCATCGGTTTTCTTATCAAGATTAATCAAGTCACTAAGTTACTTGCTTAAAAGATTTACCTCCTTAGTCACAGTCTTCACACCATCTTAACTTTTTTCACCAATTTAACATGATAATGATGTGTGATTCGATTATCAACCACCAATTGTTTTGCTTAGATGTAGTCATAAATCTCTTTTTGAAGGATGAATGCGTGCTTACTTATACCGACCATGCTCTCATGATGTACCTTGATTTCTGAATTTTAGTTTTACAATTTTATGGTCTTCGTTTGTTGTGGTGATTTCTGATATTTTGCATAGATCCCTTTATGTATCATTTCCTTTGACAAAAGAAAAATTAGAAGGTGATAAATGATGGTCCAAGAGCAAGCTTAATCTATTATCCAAACGCGCTCAATATGAACATCCCTCGATTAAAAAACTGATATGGCTCAGCACGGCTTGGTCATATAATTCTCGATTCATTTAATTCAATTAAACTTATTAGATATCATTGTTATAAGAAACGATACAAACAACCTCTTATGATAACAAATATTGATGTGTAATGGAGTCAATTGAACTTAATTTCTAGAGCTCGGCTTGACTCCTCAAGACCCCCACCTCGGCTCGATTAGCTTTTCATCGAGCTCGACTCGGTTAGCTGAGGATTGCAGCCTAAGCTCAGACTCGGCTCGAGCCAAGCCGCTCCAGCTCGGCTCGAGTAGCCCACGGTCAAACTTTGACTCCGCCTATGTGTCTGACGCACGCAATCCGAGCGGTGCACCCGAGGGTTCAGATTCAACATTAGCGGCTTCCCTTCACATCCACTAAAATGGCAGTCCCGTAGTTTCCGGCACGGGGCGCGGGCAAAATCGTCACTCCAGCGGATCGATCCTATATAAAGGTCCACCCCCAACCCTCTCGACACCTATGAAGCACGGACACGTTGCTGAGGCTTCCGTGTCATGTCCGACATGTGTCGACGTGTCTGACACGCTCGGACACGTTCGGACACGCGGTCAACCCGTGTCGAGAAATCCGACACGCGGTCAACTTTTCTCGACACGCGTGTCCGAGAGAGATTGTTGAAGAAGACGATGGTGGGTAGAGGTGAGGCCGAGGAAGCGAAGGTGAGGCCGCGACGGCGAGAGGAGGAGCATAAACCGAGGCGAGGCTGCGATGGAGGGGGCCGGCGGCGAGGCTGCAGCTGGCGCGAAGGAGGAAGGGCTGGAGGCGACGCGATGAGGCGACCGAAAGAGTTGAGAAGATCGTGAGGAAGAAACGAGGGGGCGGTGGAGCTGGTTGTGGCGTGGGGGAAGGGGAGGGAGAGAGAGATAGTAGGGAAGAAACGAGGGGGTGATTGATGGGGGCGGGGAGCGGGTGGTGGCGTAGGGAGGGGAGGGGAGGGGAGGGGGGGAGAGAGAGCGGGGAAGAACAGGAATGGAGGGGATTGATGGGGGGCGCAGCCTCGCAGGGGAGCAGGTGGTGGCGTGGGGGGAAAGGGAGGGGGAGGGGGAGAGAAAAGAGGAGAGAAGGGGAAGAAACCGATGGGGATGGTGGCGATTGATGGGGGCGCGGTGATAGCGTAGGGGGAAAGGGAGGGGGAGAGAGAGAGAGAGAGAGAGAGGAGAGAAGGGGAAGAAATCGAGGGGGCTGGGGGTGATTGATGGGAGGCGCGGGGAGCAAGTGGGGGGCGTAGGGGGAAGGGGAGGGGGAGAGAGAGAGGGGGCAGATCCGCAGAAATCGAAGGGGGGTGGATTTTGGGGTGGTGGCGTGGGAGAAGAGGAGGGGAGAGGGTTTGAGGGGAATAATTTTTGTTAAAATAAAAAATACATTTTTAAATATGCACACTTATTAATTATGAATATGTTTTTTAAATTTTTTATGAATAGATTTATTAATATTATTAATGTAAATTTATTATAAATTTTTATTTATTTATTTATTTATTTGTGAATTTAAATCAAATTAATTAAAAATAAAAATATTTATTAACGTGTCGGAACGTGTCGGAATTCTCTACTTTTTAAGAAATGACGTATCGCGTGTCGTGTCGTGTCGCGTGTCGCGTGTCGGTCTTTACATAGCTCGACACTCCCCTCTCCATCCACTGAAAAAGACCAAGGAAAAGCTACGAAGATGATGGCGATGAAGATGAAGACGAAGGAGATGCTGCTGGCGGTGCTGATCCTGACGGGGGTCTTCTCGCGGATGGACGTCCCCGAGTCCGGCCCCGAGGATTGCTACGACGCTTGCTCCACCGCGTGCGTCCAGTTCGAGCCCAGCCGTGAGTAGCTTTTCGCTTCCCTTCGCCGGTCGGTTGGATCTGAGAAGGATTCTCGAAGGATTTTAGCGGTAAATGGCATCTTTTCTTTTTTCGCGAACTGTGCAGCGAGGCTGGTGTCGCGGTGCGACGCTAAGTGCGGGATCAGGTGCGGACCAGGTCGGTCTCTCTCTCTCTCTCTCTCTCTCTCTCTCTCGCGTTTTATGCATGTTCTGCCTTTTCCAATCTGTGAATTTGGTCTGGCTTTAGTCCTCGTGGTTCTCCGCTGGCCCTCTTAACTAGGAGTGTCGAAGGCCTTATCCAAGTCAGGCCAGACCCTAAAATTAGAATATTTTGGGGTTGGGTCTTAAATCCATAGGAACTATTAGATGTCGGCACCAGCCTAACACAACCCGACCCATTCTCTTGGTTATATCATATAACTTATATGATATTCAGATCTTGAGTCAGGTCAAACGTGTGCCTGTAAGGTTTCGGGTTGGTCCGGGTATCATGAAAACCTGGCCCGGTCCGACCCGACCCAACCCCTTGACATTCCTATCTAAATATGTTGTTGGATGAGTGCGGTTTCGATAGTCCGAGTTTTTGGCATGGTGATGAAAGAACCATCCTGCGTGCCATTGAAAAATTCGTACTTGATGTTGTAAAAGATCAAGGCCTCTTGTCATTTCGCTGCGAATTGATGTTGATCGGGATCACAGGAATGTCCACGCGTTCCAAACGGCGTTGGGTTTATACCCGATCCCTCACATGAGTTAAAATGACATGACATGGCAATTAATCCGAGTTGCTCAAATTAGCAAGAAGATGATCACAGGATCAGCAATTTCATTTTGTATTTTTTTTCTCCAACATGCAGACGTTGCGGCGGCGGAGGGAAATGTGGGCTGAAATCACCCCGTTCGATTGCCGATGAATAACTGAGCAGCAACCTACACTGATCAGAGATGTAATTCTCACCTTCCGATTGCCGATGAATAACTGATCAGCAACCTACACTGATCAGAGATGTAATTCTCATCTTCCGATTGGTTTGAAATGAATTGTATGCTAGCAATCAATGAATTATGTACTGTGACTCTATGTAAACGGGACATTGCGGAGAGTATGATTTTGAGAGTTTTTCTTTTTCGTAATTAGGGGATTTCTTTTATTTTCCATACCCCCCCCCCCCCCCCCCCCGACACGGTGAAAACACAAATATCATATATATTTATTGGGTCGGATTAGTCCGTTTCCCAGGGTTGTTGCCCAGAAAATTATGCATTCTCATTTTTTTTTGTCATAACGAGTCAACGACCTAATTTTGGAAACTATTATAATTTAATATTTTATTTGTTTTTATGAGATATTTTTTTAAAAAGTAAATTGATTACTTTGAAAAAATGTCATAGTATTCATTTTAGTGAAAAATATTTTTATCATCAATAGTAATTTATAGCAAAAATATTTTATAAATAATGGAAATATATTTCACTCATTCATTTTTTAAAGAATATGAACAATTATTTTTTGAGAAATGTTTTTCAAATCATTCACAACTCTAGGTTCATGAGCATCTATTTTTTTTACACGTGAGTAGTTTATGTTTATATGATATGAACGCAAAAGACGGACAAATAAGGACGCCATCACTTGTTAATTGATTTGATGAACTTCAATAATAGGTATCGCGTTTTAATAGTCTGTCTTGATTTGACTTTTTAATTAGGTTATCTCTTGAAGAATATGATATAGAGACTAATTTTCATTTTTTTTACAAAAACTAGTACACGGACTAAAATTCAACATTGCCAAAATGCAAGGATCAACGTGTAAAATTGCATTTAAATGCTCGTACAAGTAAGGATCACAAAAACTAGAATTATGACCGAATAAAACATGGAGACCACAATTGAACTTTCTGAAAAACATAGAAATCGAAAGTTTGATTTATCAAAATAAAAAATAAATAATAAATAATAAAATCGCTGGGCTCCCTGAGTCGTTGACCGGTCTTGAAGAGAACTAGTTAACTGCTCGTGCCTTCGGCACGATATGAATATTTCTACGTGTAATAATTGTAATTATTTTTTCTTCACTTAATAACTATTTGTATTGAAACGATATTTTAGCAAAAAAGATGAAAGGAAATACACAATTAAGAATGCACAACTGATCCTTTTGTCCATGGTCTTTCTAGTATTCATATGTACTAATTTTCTTTCTCTTAAATGAGTGGAAATACATTTTTTTTTTTAGTAATGTTTTCTCTTGATTGGAAAGAATACCAAGGACGCCATTCACTTCAACTACTATATGCTATGCAATTAGTGAAGAATTGACAACGTGAGATGTAATAATAACCTGTTTTTTTCTGAATAAAGTCCTCAAGTGTATAAACCATACACATATCAGCATACATTAAGTACACTAGCAATGTGCATTTCATACTCAACGCAATACCTACAGGAACGAATACCTTATCCTATACTTAGTTACTAATATTAAATTGATTGATTTCAACAACGCAATTAAACTTGAAGATGAATCGATCATCGAATGTTTTATCAAAATAGCTAACATGGATTTTAAGGAGTACCCACTTTATTAAATTCAACGCGGGGATAGATTATGTGATTCTTATGCTGTGTTGAAAATTAGTAAATGTGCAAATGATAAGGACATTAAGCACAAGTGCCGGAATATCCATTTTTAACCACAATTAAAATATTCGACCAAATTCGTCGATTTTATATGAAATTAAGTCATGCCTTTTGTGGTGTAATGTGGTAGGTAGCATCATGTCAAGACTTGTCAAAATTGTAAAAGCAAATAAACCTATGTATCTTAGGTAATTAAAACTAGGGAAAATACTAAATTTATATATTTGCAATGTCATTTATGGACTTCTAAAAATTAAATGTGATCCCTTAACTTTGATTGAATGTGCAATATCGTTTATAAACTTTCAATTATTTTAATATAGTCTCTAAAAACTCTGGTCCAATACTAAATGTGGTCTTTTGGACTTTTAGATATCTTTATATAATTTTATATAATTCACGAACTACATTAAACATTTATCAATAGTTCATGAACCACGTAGAAACAAACTAAAAGTCTAAAAACGATATTACACATTAAGCCAAAGTTTAAGGATTACATTGCATAAATCATTCGTTCTATAATCCCTATAAAAAAAAAACAAATTGCCGTTGCGAGTACGATTGCAGGGGGTACTCGCCCCTTAAAGAGGAGGTCTCCAAAACGTCGCCGTTCCGACTTTCATGCGCCCTGGATTTCAAAACTGATTTCGCCCCAAGGCGGCCCTCGTTCGCGCCTCAAGAAAAAGAGACCCCCCACCGTCGTCTCCTTCATTTCCACATCCCCTCTCTCTCTCTACAATGGCGTCCGACGCAGTCCAATCTGCCCTCCTCTCCAAGCTCGAATCCCTCCTCACCTCCTCCCCCCACTCCTCCTCCGACGACATCCACTCCCTCTTCTCCCATCACCTCCGCCCCTTCTCCGACCTCGCCGCCGCCGCGAAGCCCAAGAAGCAGCAGCAGCAGCAGCAGCAGAGCGCGATCCGGTCCCTCGCGAAGCAGCACCTCTCGTTCCTCAACCGCTGCCTCTCCCTCCTCCCGAAGCTCCTCTCCGCTCCCCGCCCCGACCAGTCCCGCCTCCTCCAGACCTACCGGCTGTGCCTCGACTGCCTGGACTCGCTCGCCTCTCAACTGGCCGGCAAGCCCTACTCGGTCCACGTCCAGAGGCTGCGGTACGTGCGCTGCCTCGAGTCCTGCGGGCTGTACGCGGACGCGGTGCGCGAGGGGTTTCGGTTGCTGGAGAGCCTGCGCGGGATCGATTTCGGCGGCGGGAGGGGGAAGGCGAGAGGTGGATTGTTGCCGCCGGTGGCGAAGCAGGCGAGTGAGGATGGGGAATTCGCGGTTTTGGTGGTGGAGTTGGTGGTGATGATCGTGAAGTGTGTGGCGACGGGGCAAAGTAAGGACGCCGGGGATTACTCGAAGGTGCTCGGGTTGGTGGATGAGGTCCGACCGTGGTTCGGGTTCGTGCATTGTTTGGTTCTCTGTATTTTAGAGCAGCATCTTTTCCCCCCTGTTTATTGGCTGACGGAGTACAGCAATTCAGACTCTTATATCTTGTTTTTCTGAAATCGTTTCGCATATGACGGGCTTGATTTAGTTATCTCTTTTATTGCTCTAAGCTGGATGCTTGTAGGTGCCTGCTACATTATTGCGCTTATGGGTTTCTGATATTGAATTGCCAGGGCCTTGGATGCAAATGCATATGACAAATTGCAGAGAGCGCTTGTTACTTACCTGGGGAAATGTACTGTCTTTATGGTTGGGGAGTTAAGCGGTTTTGATGGGGATTTTCTGCGTTCATTCTGTACAGCAACTTTAATCGAGTATGAGAAGTCATCAAGGAAAGATGAAATGTTCAAGGTCAAGTAAATTTAAGTTTTGCCTCCTTTGGCCATGAAGGATGTGTAATTGTTTCTAATTGGTAGTTGCTTTTTGCAGTTTGCTCGCAGGATATGTTCCATATTAATATCATCAGCAGAGAAAAGAGCATCACTCATATTTGATGTGCTAACTTGTTTATTAGAATCCAGTGGTCGTGATGGAAAGGTAAGTCTTTGAGAATAGCATTTGAGTTTGCCTGGAAAAGTATATACATTCTGTAAGGAAATGTCGAAAGGGGACACTAACGGAGTTACATAATGAATATTCATGGGTACTTGTAGCATTTCCTTCACTAAGTCCAGCTAATGTAAACTTTTACGTACATGGTAGTAATTGGGCGTGTGATTGGAGAAATTGAATCCAAAATCTTGGAACTTATTTTCATGAATTCTTTATCAGTATGTTTGCAGGCATATATTTCCTAATTTCCAAGCTTCTTAAAATGGTATCATCCACTTTGTTTGAAGTTCACATGTTGCTATATGGGGAGGCACATGCTGGTGGAGAATGGATTTTAGATTTCGAAGCTGTTTGTTAATCAAGACTGAGAGTGGAAAGCATAGCTTGGGGATTATATTTTTTCCTCCCTTTTATGTTTTTCATGAATATTTCTTTGTTTGAGAGTTTTAGTAACTGTAGAAGTCCATGAAGGATCAAATATGCTTGGACTAGGAGGTAGCAAAGCAAACTCCAATCCTGCGATTGACAATGCAGATTTGTTTTTTTATCCTCTTCTTCTTTTTCTTCTTCTGCTTTTCTTTTGTGTTCCTTATTTTTTCTATTTTCTTTTTTATTTATTTTTTGGTGGAGGGGGGGGCGTTGTTTGGAGGGCGTTGTAAGCCCCTGGATAAAGTTATAGCTAGACTGCAACTACTTCATAGTTCAAACATACTAAATATGCTGTCTATGGTTAGACAAAGCGAAGCTTAGAAATTGTTTTTATTTAGATGTATTCCAAAGTGTGATGAAGCAGAATCGTCTCAATTAAAATTGAAACAGATGCAAACAAATTGATTTTTTTTCCTTTCTGAACAAAGTGAATTTGCTAGGTCTCGATGAAACTATTGAAAACGTGATCATGTCTAATAGGATTGACATCCTGTAGGGGTTATCAGGACAAATACATCAGTGAGAATGTTCATTTAGTTCGCATTACCTCTTGTTTCGAGAGGTAAGGTAATATTTAAACACTGTCAACTTATGACCAAAGATTATGGTGTCAGCTGAAGGAAAACATTTTAATCACGAATTGTTTGATAATAGTATTCTAATAGCGATATTTGTGCAGAGCAATGAGAATCAGAGTACAATCTTTTAGTCTGCCTTACACTTTCCATCTTTTTTAATTCATCTACTTGCAATTCCATCTCTGCTTATGTCTCCAATGTTGGCAGATAGGACGCATTTGTCTAAGCTGGTAGATAGAGACATATGTTTGCATCTTTCTTTTTCCTTTTTTTTTTTTTTTTTTTTTTTTTTTGGGGGGGGGGGGGGGCGGGGTGCCATGTAGATGAACTTTTCTAAATATTGTTCTGACTTAACCTTTGTAAGGGTGAGCAAACAATAAGAGTTGAAAGAATGAAGAAAGTTCTGATTCTTCATTTGTAGATAGCCCGATTGTGTGGATGTGTGTTGGATTGGATGCAATGCCAATGGATAGTTTTCTTTGGCTTTAGCTTTAGTTATTATTTGCAGTTTTTTGACCAGTAATCCCTTGGCTAACAATAAAAAAAGGATATCACAAAGAGGGCAAAGAAGGAAATGCATCAGAAATAACAGCTGAAAGGAAATAAGAAAGCAAAATGCATGAACTAACAAAGGCTAACCAAACTGAAAAGAAGTAAGTGATTAGCGTTATTTAAAACAAAGCTCTTCAATGTTGGATAAGCTAATTTCAAACCTTCCACAATCCTATTGTGCCTTTAAGCCCTAAGTTCCCCTAAATAATGCCAGCTCATAGTTTTAAACCTAACAACAGAAGCTGCAGATTGTATATCAGGAGTGCAATAAATTTCCCTACCTCCCTCTAGTGTGTATGCTTGTTCCACAATCATATGCTTTTTCTTGATGTAAATATCGATTTGTGAAGTGAGAGCCAATTATGTCTTTTCATTACTTAAGATTGTTTGATCATGTCCCCTTTTACGTGACAAAAGTGTATAAATGTTGAAGTGCTGCAGTATACTTACATGAGTGTTAAGTGTAGCCTATCATCTCATATAGCATTGCAATTTTGTAATATTCTTTTACTGAGCTCTACTTATTGATTGGGTTGTTAACCAAGATACTGTTTTGGCAGATTGAGAAAGGTGACACTGGAGCAGATATCATGGCACTTTTTTCTTATTGTGCTGATAGATGTCGAGATGTGACTGCCAGTTTCTGTTGTAAATTTTCTGTATATATAAATGACATAGCTACTGAAAAGGTATCTACTTGACATAGCTTTTCTCGTCCAGCAGATGCCCTTGCTTCATTGTATTCACCATTGCTTTCGGAAGTTTCCTGCCTTGCTAATGGATATTCATTTTAAATGACAGGTTTCAATGCCTATTAATTTGATTTTGAAGCTTTATGTTCTTGGTCTGTATATACTTGATGGCAAGGTTAAACCAAAAGACGGTGGTTCGAGAACTTCCAAAGTTGAGGAAGATGGCTCTACAATGTCAATACTCTTAGGCAATGGGCACAGACTCAACTCTTTACCATCTTTATTCAGTTTATTGAGAAGTTACTTCCACATCGAGTCCAAAAGAAATTATTCATCATCCAATGATCTATCCGAGGATTCTTTTAGCCTTACACGTTCAAGGATAGATCTTGACTCTGGCACTTCTACGTCCTTTGAGGAGAGAGGCGATGAGACTTATTTTGTGTCTTACTTAAGTGCATTGAAATTTTTGTGTCAGCTGCTTGCTGAATTGATAAACTCAGAAAGGAAACACATAATTGCTGGAAGTGACGTCGATTCTGCTTCTCCCCAGTTCTGTGCCATGCAGGATGCTTGCAATCATTTCTTGGATGTTTTTGTTTTCTTTAAAAGGTATGTAAATCTTGCTTATATCATTTGAAACATGGGTGTGGAATTCCTTGGTGATTATTCTAGCCTTAGCTTCTTGGTTTCTTCAAAGCTAATGGTGTCACAAAATGGTAGATTGTTAAGTTTCTAAAGAATCAGTAGTACCTTATATGAGTTCTGGCTATGAAGATAGCATTTACAGCACAAGTTGAACTTTTCTCTGCAGAACTTATGGAGTCATGGATCCATTTTTATCTTCTCTGGTTTTTTTCTTTCATTGTGTCATGACGGGTTACTTGTTGACAAGAACTCGTCCATTAAAGCCAGTTGTTTGATGCACCTTTTGCTTTTATGCTTTAGTGGATTTGTAGTAGTAGGTCAGATCACTGTGGAAGATGATTTATGATCTTCGTCTTTGTTTTGTTAGTATTGTCTTTCAAGTCTAGTACATCATACTTTCATAAAAGGGGGCCTTTGACAGTTGAGGGTTTTTTGTGCAGTAGCAAATATGGGAAGGACATGGATAGATATGAAGAATACAGTAAAGCAGTACCAGCAATATTAGTGGCTGCTTTCACTCTCTCTTTTGTGACGAAGCTCAACTTGCAGGTTATGCCTTTCCCATGTAATGCTGCCATTCCATTTTCTTTGTGACTCATGATGCTTCTTGGTCCAACATATTGGCATTATACATGTGGCAATGGGATTGACACGTTTTCTTTTTCTTATCAGGAGAATATGCACTTGATAGATTATGTCATTGCAAGCGAATGGGTTCAACCTCAGTGGCTGAAATTTTTGTTTGCCTCGCTTTATAACCTCAGCATCCTCTTTTACAGGAATAAGCAAGTAGAAGAGGTCAGTGGAAAAATGTCTTTGAAAAATTGATAGCTGAAAATGACAATTTACTTGCTTTGCCCATAACATGTTGAAATGTGATTGAGTGACAAACATGTAATTTCTCTATGATGCTGAGATTGGCTTTGCTTATCATGATGATTTTACCCCATGACTTCATAATTACTCATTCTCTTTCCAAAAGAATAATGTATGCGATTCTGACTCGTCTGGAAGTTTTCGTTTTCTTTTTAATCTCGAGTTGAGGAACGTTTATATTGGGAACCATCTTAAAGGCAATAAGTGCCCTTAAAGTTGCTTATAAGTAGAAATATATTATGTGAGAGGAGCCAAGATGTCTGTGTTTAACAACAAAGACATCAATTTCTGAGGCAGACATATTAACAAAGCATCCTATTGTTTAATCAACGCTTGAACTTTGTTGAGCATAATGCACTGATTAGCTGCAAAGAAGCTAATTGTGAATGAAACTAAGGGCAATGTTGTTATGATGAGTAACAAGCTAACAAGTCGATCAGTTATGCCTATGTTCTTTTGTTTAATGATCACTTCTGTAAACTTTGTATGGCTTTTTTATAAGCAGCAAAAAAGACATGGAGAGAAACTCCAGTTTATTTGTCATTTAACATCTCTGTCTTGATGCTAGTGTGTCTGCTAAATTTGTTTGAATTGCATTGATATTGTGATTGTAGTATAGTCAAATTGTAAATCTGAATGCTTGACACGCTGATTTGTCTACTGAGTCTCTTTGGGGTCCTTGTGTGAGTTATATTTGTAACAAGTTGGGAACATGTAGCAAATACACTCCTACTTGAGGGTGAGTGCTGAGGAGCTCAGTTAGGTGTTTCTAGTGGCATAAATAGTAAATAGTCTGTGCATATTATAAATAGAAAAGGGTCCCAAACATTCTGTTTAGATTTCTCATTGGTTCTTCTACTTTTAAAGGAACACTGTGACAAAGGACGGTGATCATGATCCTACATTGAATCGAATATGAAAGGCTATTGTTTTTACAGCTCTTTTCCTATTGCATGCATGTGGAATGTCGCTAATAAGTTTTTAAGATATAGGTCAATTTTAAGATAAATTTTCTGTTTAACCCTTATGAGTGTGCGGAAAAGTTTAAAAGCACACTGTAACTGCATTGCTTGTCATGACAGTTGATAGTTTGACGCGTCGATAGCAGTGCCATATTCACAATAGATCTGCTAATTTTTGGTGCCTCGGCACAATCTTATGAGTCTAAGTTTGATCTGATTTAATTGACTGATAGATAACAAATCACCTTGAAATAAAGTGAGATTGAGCTTGGGCCCTAGGGGTGTTACTTAATAGAGAAGAGGTTTTCTTTTTTTCTAGGAGGAGCTTTATTTATGGATTTTTTCTCTGTCTCACAGGCTTCTAAGGCATTGAAACTGTCATGTAGAGCTTCATGGACGTACATTATGCATAATTGTCAGTTGCTTGGGCAGAATCCCAGTGAGCCCGTTGGTTTTACTAGAGATGCCATTAACGATATTAATGAGGCGTGTGCTAGAAGTGCTTTTTATTTGGATGTTCTCCACCAATGTGGCAGCGACAAGGTTAATAGAGAATGTATAGGCGCCCTAAAAAATTGGTCAATGGCTATGGACTTGGTTTGTGGATTGCCAGCTCCTCTGCCCTTGGTGAAGCAGTGGGTTAAGGTGAAGTGCTGAGAAC
This sequence comes from Eucalyptus curtisii, assembly GCA_017140595.1. Lineage (NCBI taxonomy): Eukaryota > Viridiplantae > Streptophyta > Magnoliopsida > Myrtales > Myrtaceae > Eucalyptus > Eucalyptus curtisii. Next base: position 6,398,573 of record CM029500.1, on the reverse strand, counting down.
TTTTTGCTATTTCCTATGTTGTTTTTATTCTGATTTTTGGTTGTCTTTCAGATTCAATGTAAACAACACAGAAATGCAGATGCTGGGGATAGTCTGCCAATTTTATACCAATTGCTCTCATCCTGCATGGAAATTCCAAAAGCAACTCTTGCCATAATATCAGAGCAGGTTTGACCTTATATTGATACTTTTTGGGAAGAAAATCCTAGTTTCTCTACCCCGTGCATGAGCATGTGTATGTTTGACATGTGTTTTGAAAATAGGCTTTTGCTTTATTAGGATTGTGGATGGTCATGGCTAGGTGGTTGAGTGGTGTTGGTGTGTATGCACGCGCACACATATTATGGATTACTAATATTACTTGTTTCCATCTATGGTGGTTAGGAGCTCCTTGCGTATGATGAAATAAATTCCTCAAATCCAGAGCTATGCAGTAGAATGCAATTGAAAATCATAGATGAGCTTTTGCAAGAAATTTACTTTGCAAAAGCTAGCGGTTTCCAGAAGGCAAGACTCTTAATAAAAAAAGGGAGGATTCTAAAATGCTGTGGAAGTGATGGGTTAAAAAGCTGCATACAGTGTTTGTCTGAAGCAATATCCACCATAGTGAGTATGCTCACTTTACTTCCTGGTTCATACTAGAAGATGCATCTGGGTTGAATGGATTTGTGTCTTTTTCTTTCTAAGATGAATTGACGATTTAACATTTGACTCGGCGCAGGATTGTGTCATTAAATCATCGTCATGCTCTGCTGTCTCAGAACGTTATTTATTAGCCTCTGCATATTCTCTGCGTGCTCTCTGTACTCAGGAGGTGGAACCAAAATCAAAGGTGCAGATGCATGGAAGGCTAGTCCCTTGTTTTGAGCACTTCATTTCTAGCTGTGCACGCCCCAATCATACTCTCTTTAACAATCTTTTTGTTTATTTTCTGTTGGGTTGCTCATAAAGCAGGGAATACTTGAGGATATTAATGCAGCAATGAACCTCTGGCTAAGTATCAAGAATTCGGATGGTTGCTCTTTGGATGAAGATGGCAACGTGTTAGCAGAAATATCACTGCCATTATTATATTATATTGTCGATATTTTGTCATTGAAGGTATTTGAAGTAATACACGCTCAGAGAGGAACTATTGTGAATGATTTTCATTATTGTTTGCTTCTTCTTCTTCTTCTTCCTTTTTTTTTTTTATGAAGTGGCGTTTCTTTATGCATTTCCAGGGTTGCTCTTCATTCAGCCATAAACTATTTAAGCTGATGATTGGATATTTTAAGTCGAAGAATTTAGAGCCACAAAAGTACTTGACCCTCTTATGGGAGTGCAGAAGGATGAGTCATGCCCTTTGCTTCTCACCCATTAGTGAGGCATTCATAACAGTTCTTTCAGAACAACGTGGTGAAATCTTCAAGTCTATGGATCATTGGATGTGTTGTCTTAAGGAATCACAACCGTTGTTAGTAGGGTTTCAGAATATTCTCTCATCATTACTACCGCTCTATTGCAAGGAATCTTGCTGTGAAATTACCCCGGAACCATATATTGGAGGTGATCTAGTTAAGGAGGTTGCCGTTGGACTTCTTTCAAGTGTAAGGTCCTCACAAGCAGTTGAATGGAGCTTTATTTCCATATGGTTTCATCATTTGAAATTTTTTTATTTGGACTTCCCTTGTAGGTCCCTCTATCAACCCGTGCTGTCTACTTAGCTGGATTTCTTTATTATGATCTATCTGAAAGAATGATCTTGAGTGGTCGCTTACACGAGGTAATGGTTAAGTAGGTTTGACCATGAGTGTGTGTGTGTGTACATATATATATGTGTGTGTGTGTTAAGGAATATGCTATAAAACACTGTTGACCCATTTCTTAACAGTCTAAGCTTTTAGGAAAATAGGTTTGCCTATTATGGTATTGGAGCACAGGCCAGGGGTTCAAATCCTGGCAGACCCTTGCAATTTTCTCTTGCCTTTTATCCCCGTTATCCTTCCTGTTTTCTGATCCCTGGTTATTTTGTTAACTTGATTATGTCCACGTCCTGTCTGGCGCAAGGGAGGGACCTACCCACATGCGAGGGCGGGGGTTGAGAAAAATGTTATAAACATTGTTAAATGTTTTATGGCAGTTTAAGCTACTGGAAAGTAAAAGGGTTTGGGCAATAATATATATTGGCTTTTATTATTGAATTTGGTCCTTAATAGCAATGGTTTGTTTGTTGTGGGTTTTATAGTTGCTAAGTCTCTTCAAAGCAATTACTATGTTCATTGTTTACTATGACACCGAATTGTTGACTGTGGCAAGCAAGTTTTATTACCTTTTAATCATTCATCTAGCATTGCCAGTATTGGATTATCCTTCTAATGTAGAACCTATGGTTTATCTGTAGGCCCTTTTATTTGCTAAAGAGTCGCATGAATTACGCACTAGACTCTTTCAAGAAAAATTCACTTACTCTGTCGAGCAGACTCAAAAGCATGGTGAATCTGGAGAGTTTGCTCAGAAGCACAACTATTCTTTGAGGGGTCTTCATGTCTCAAAAACTGAGGCTGCTGAAGTATGGTCATTTGATTCAAACTCATTCAATGTGGAAAGCTTTTATCTCAGTCCCTGGAATATAATGCAAGGTTACCTAGAAAGCACCTTACAGGTTACACTCCTTCCAGTGTGTGTTGTGAAAACTGATATGCATTACATCTAGTTCATCTCCAATTTTTTTATTTTTTATTTTTTACTTTTAGAGTGATTAGATGATCTCATCATGTAGGTGGGTACTATCCTTGAACTTATTGGAAATGGAACTGAAGCGGAAACCTTTTTGCTTTGGGGGAAAAATATCTCTCAGTTGCAAGACTTGCCGCAGTTTGATGTTGCCTTTTCCTCTGTCTTAGGTACATTATCAGAGATTATCATAATGGCCTACTTTACCTTGAGTATATGATATATTTTTCTCTGCTTTGGCTTGAAGGAAGATGGTATCATCCGATATAACGTTTAGTTATGTGTTTATTCAGGAAAGATTTATTGTCAAAAACGATGCTGGGATATGGCCAGTAAAGAACTTGAAACTGCAAGACAATTTTTGATGGACTGTGGGGCAACATTTTCTTGCTCCAAATGTAGATTGTTGCTTGAAGCTACTGTAGATTTACAACTCGGAGATTTGGTTAGAGCTCAGTCTGATGACAGCAGCTCTGTGTCAGTAGATGAACTAACTCATGCAGAAGAGCTCTATCAGTCGGCACTAGACAGACTTGCTCTTCTTGGATTGAGAATTCCTGTCAGTTCTCTATGGCAAGGAAACAGTGATAGCCTAATGGTCCAAAGACCTAGTGACAAGAGTGATGATAGTAGGAAAACTAATGCTTCGCTCCACTCTTCATCTAATCAGCAGAATGGTAGATGTGTTCCCACGAAGGAAAGACTTACTGGTAAGGTGGAAAATAAGAAGGGTAGAAAGGCAAAGACTCTGCCTAAATCAATAGTAAAGGAATTGCCTGTGACTAATGATGGCAATAAAAGGTTAACTCGTTCGAGAAACAGATGTTTGAGTCAGGGTACAAGCCTACCAAGTGATGTACAAGTACACCCGACAAATATTTCAGAAGGAAGGCATATATCTGGTTGCAATGACAATTCAGATAAGACAGAGGGGCTTTTGCATTGTGAAAGCTTAGCACACGATTCTGGCACTAAGGCTTTGTGCATTTGCAGCAAATGGAAGTGTTGGAATTGCCTGCATGTTGAGAATATTAAATCTGCATCCATGAACAGTTTTATACATATGAAATTGGAGTTTTTCTCTAGGCGGCTTTCATCATGGCTATTCATTGGAATTGGTAAGTGTCATTAAATCTTATATTACTGTTGAATGTCTGCTTTAAAAGTACATTTATCATTTTTTCTTTCTTAAATAAATGTTTCTGAGTTGCATTTCAGGAAAATGCCAAGGAACACTTGGTCAAATTCATAAAACACATGAGATACTGTTGCAGAGCATATCTAATATAGTTAGTGGAGACTTGTCAAGTCAATGCAGTGTTCCGGTTCCCCTACTGCTTGATTTAGTTGGGAAGGAGACTGAAAGAGATGGTCTTCGAATTGAACGTGCTGCTGTGCTTTACAACATTAGTTGGTTTTCTTTGAAGAGTTATCATACACAGAATACAAGGTAAGCTTCTGGAGATTGTGTTTATGTCCCGTGTCTCCAAATCTTTCGTTTGTCTTGTGTTCTTGTTTTGGAGTCATTTACTCAAGCTTCTCATTACAATTACTTTGTGGTTTTTGTTCCTTCTTTGGGGAAATTCTAGTGATTTATGGTCAAGGTTATTTACTCTCTTGTGTACCTTGTCTACATATACATCCGCTTCTTTTCTTGGCCCTAGACAGTCCACATTTTATGGTCGTATGGCACTGTATCTGTAATCTTAACCCCTGATATTCCAAAAATACAAGCTGAAACAGCATTTTATTGAACTCTTGAAGGGATGTATATTACCAATTGAAGTTTGCTTTTGATAAGAAAACAGTATTGAACTTCAGATTTCCTAAAACTCTCTTATACATATTATACCTGACAAACACGGTCATGGCATCCTTGTCTACTTATGATGTGAATTTGCTGATCCACTTTGATAGAATGCTTTTGGGGAACAGATGCCCAACAATTGTCTTTTCTTTATCGGCTTATTGTTTGACCAGGGTAATCTGCTGTGAATTGTCTCATGTTCAACTTCCTCAAATAGTATCTTGGTTGAAGCTAGCCTTTGTACTCTGCCATGAGGTTCCAACACTGATGCAAAAGGTAATATCTGCTTTTGGCGGTCCTTTTTTTTTTTTTTTTTTTTTTTTACTGCTTTGTCGTCACAGCTGCTGAACTAGGACAGTGCTCCTGCTCAACCGATGCTTCTTGCCCTCTTGCTCTCCCTCTCCCTCACCCATTTTGTTTTTATTTCCTTTTAACATTATTAGCTTTCAATGGTGCAAAGGTGTACTTATGGAGTAAGTATCTTATGTAACACTTGCACTATGTTGCTTCTAACTTTTTGTCACTCATCCATTGAATTCCCAATTTGTTGTGTTTACGAACATGCATTAAAAATGATGAAACTTGATTGGATAGATAACACCATGTATGCATGCTATGTGGTATGGGCATTAGATGATAGTTTCCACGTTGATTACATTTTCATTGAGCCTTATTATTTATTTATTTGTCATTTTGGATTGTAGCATGCATTTTGGCATATTTAGGAGAAATTTCGCTTTTATAGACAAGCATATTTGAATTGCTCTTCGGTAGTGCATATCAAATGTCCATGAAACATATACAATTCTACAAAAATTACTTGGAAATGGAGATATTTGTTTGATGATGTATATTTTTCAGAAACGAACATTACTGTGTTATAATGTATAATTGTCATAAACTTGTTGAGACTCCACGTGTGAAAGTGCTACTGCTTATTTTAACTTTCAAGTAGTGCCTATCTTCACTTATTGAAACTACTAGTATTGCACCCAGTGCCTCAGCGAATCATTCTCATCGGGTTACTGCTATTAACGATGGGAGAGATTCTGAACCTGTAAACAAGCTTTTGTTGCGTTCCTTCCAATGCATCACTTGAAACAAAGTGGTACGGCACTCCAAGACTTCTTAGAAATTGAGCCTCCTCCATAAGTGCTCCACAGCAAAATACTCAAGAACATGACTTGACTTAACCCATGCTACCTTAGACGAGTTTAGGATATGAATCAGAAACATAAGAGCAAAGTCATAATGGAGAAAGAGATGTCAATAGATTCCCCTGAATGCTTACACATGCAATACCAATCCGTGTTAAGGAGATTCTGTTTCCTGAGATTCTCAATAGTGAGAATATTATTCCAAGCTACTGTCCAACAAAAGAAAGAGATGCTGTGAGGTATATGGGCCAGTCAGATTGCATTAGAGGGGAATGTATGATCGGCTGGAGAAATTCCCCAAGTTAGAATAACAGGGGCGCCCTGCCATCTTGTCATCCCCAATGCCAAGAATGGTGAGCAAATAAAGAAGAGGCAAAAGGAGTTAATGAGGATGTTCCTTATTAGTTGTACTCATTTATTTGGCTTTGGACATCTTGTTCTGACTTCGAATAGTCTTTTGACGTTTTCCTTTGCTTTTGCTTTTCTTTCTTTCTTTCTTTCTTTACTTGTACATTTCAGTTGTAGTTGTAATTTCATTTTAGTATAATCCTTTATTGCCTATTTAAAAGAGAAAAGTGTATTAATGTATGTTAGTTTCATCTAAAACAAGCATGCATTTAGACCCTTCCAACTTTGTAACTGTTGGTGTTTTTATATTTCGACCTTCATATGATTAAGTTGTATTGATCATTGGCTTGTCAACTGAAAACAGGTTTCTAAGTTGCTTGCTCTTACATACATACTCTCTGCTACCACAAGTGAGACTTATTCATCTTCTGATGCGCTTTCGGAAAACCATTGGGCTTCATTTTTTCATCAAGCTTCTCTAGGTGCTCATGTAAACCACCTGTTCACCTATAACACATTTCAGAAGTGTAAAGCTCGTACCATGTCGGATGCCGAGGTATCCCATGTTCACTTATTGTTTCAAAGTAGGAGACGGATACGAAGTACAGTTCTCCTTTATTTCTTCTCTAGGGTTAATCTGATAGCTAACATGAACATATTCTAGGGCCAGGGACTGATTGCTGCTGGCACAAGTTCTATCATGGAAGAAATCGGGAAGAAAGATCTACACAAATATCTCAGGTCTCTTTTCCAAGAAGCATAGCCAATTATGTCACTAGCTGATATACATATACTGATGTGAACGAATAGTAGAACAATTCATTAAGAAGATTGATTTTGCCAAATAAGAATATTTAGATTTGATCTCCCTTATGTTCTGCATCAGATTCACTGAACATGGTTTTGTTTTCTTGGTGTAGGCTTGCTCCAGAATCTATTCAAAATCTTGAAGATCTTGTTAGAAGATTCTTTGGGGGTCTTCCTTGTGCCACAGTGCTCTGTATAAGTGTTGTTGATGGTTCTGATGCTAAGTTGTTGCAAGAGCTATTGCTATATCCTTCTCATATCCATGCATGGATGATTTTATCTCGCTTGAACCACGGTTCGCAGCCTATTGTTGTACTTATGCCCTTGGATCCAATATTGGAAGGTACTTCCCGTTTGCTCCATAAATATTAGTTGTCAGAATCTTCCAGTATTAATGATGCAATCTAGCAAGGGATTTAATTCGACTTAATCTTTTCAAAACTTCTCAGATGATTTTGATGAAGTTTCAAACTCAGGAGATGAATCTTCTTCTGGCAACAAGTCGCTGGATAAACATTGGCATTGTCCCTGGGGTTCCAGTGTGGTCGACAATGTAGTTCCTGCATTTAAGGAGATACTGGAGGAAAATTACTTGTCATGTTCTCTCCATGCTTCGGAAGATACAAAAGAAAATAGGCTGTTATGGTGGAGTAAGAGAAAAAATCTTGATCTCCGCCTGGGTAAATTGCTGGGGTGAGTTCTTCCAAGCATGCTGCGACAGTAGACAGGAATGGTCATTAAAGTTATGATGATACTACTCATTTTTTTACATTCTTTATTTTTGCAGTGTTGCTGTTGCGGCATTCTGTCCATAAGCTTGAAATTAGACTGATGCTATTCGCTTATGTTTTGTCATGACAAACTAGGAAATTAGAAGAATCATGGTTTGGACCTTGGAGATGTCTGCTTCTTGGAGGATCATTGAATTGCACACGAATGGAGACTGTGCTAAAGAAACTGATTGATAACCTGAAGCATAAGTGCAAAATCAACATTGATGCAGGTTTACTTGAGGTTATAATTGGAGGGCATAAATTGGGCAGTAAAAGGGAAGCTTTAATACCACTGTTACAGTCAAACAGAACTTGCTATGTTGGCAGCATAAATCAATCTGTCAAAGAAAGGGACAGTATTTCATCGAGTAAAGGGCCCAGTAAATTGTCGGAGCAGGCCTTTCAATTGATTAATGAAGCAATAAAGGAGCTTGAAGAGGACGATCATATGTATAGAGAGCCAATTATTTTAGTGTTGGATTGCGAGGTGCAGGTTTGTCTGCCACTCCCCTAACTCTTTATCTATTATTAGATTTAATTCTCTAACTTTTCCTGGCTAAAGGGTGACATACATGATTGAAATTTTGCAGTATCTCATTTTAAAACCAGTGGCTGGATTTTTGGTACTTATTTCCTTTGGTGGCAGAGTTTGTGGGCTAATGGCAATATTTAAAATGTATATTCCTCCAAATATATATATATTGGTTATATTTTCCTTTTATGCTATCGAAAGGCAAAAAGTTAGGAGTTTCTAGTGTCCCGTGGTTCTCAATTCTCCCTTATAAGCACATGTAATGCTATCAACATATAAAATTGAGGTTTGGCCTTATGTTGGTATTTCCCCCGTTCCTCCAGGAAAGTTTGACTTAGTTGTGCCATACCACAGTAAGGTACCATCTATTATCTGCACTGTCATGTTCCACTAGAAAATGGTAGGAAATTCTGTCGTAGGTCATATGGCATATTTAGATCTTTCATAAGATTTGACAGGAAATCGAGCGAAATGACGTGAAAGAATTCATTGAGCTAACCCCTCCTAGTGGGGTAATGCTTATTTTGTTGTTGTAATTTTCTTGATTGGGATTGTTTTACAAGTTTTGGGCATGTTGTTAGTTTTTCCTTTAGTGTCTTGCTTAGCAATTTTCATTCGATTCCACATACAATTTTCTGCAGATGCTACCGTGGGAGAACTTACCGCCTCTAAGAAACCAAGAGGTTTATCGTATGCCTTCCGTAGGCAGCATTTTCCAGACACTGGATAGAAGCTCTCAGCGCGAGGAGCAAGTGGGACCTCCTATTGCTTCTTTTCCGTTTATAGATCCGTTGGATGCATATTATCTGTTGAATCCCAGTGGCGATCTCAGCAGCACGCAAGTTGAATTTGAGAACTGGTTTAGAGATCAAAAGCTGAAGGTACTTTTTGTAGTCTGTTGATGTCTGTTGACGCTGGTGAATATGACGGTCATGATGTTAAACTGTAATCTGACGTGATTTACCATACAGGGTAATGCCGGTTTTGCACCCGTGCCGAAAGAATTGGCCCTTGCCTTGACGAGCCATGACCTCTTTATATATTTTGGCCATGGGAGTGGTAAATTTCTTCATTTTACCCTGAAATTCGACCCACTCCTGGAATTGATATAATGGTACTACATATTCCACATGACACTGAAATGTTATATCGGGATTTTCTGACACAGGATCGCAATATATTCCATGTCACGATATTCAGAAGCTGGACACTTGTGCCGCTACTCTTCTGATGGGATGTAGTAGCGGTTCTCTGCTTCTTAACGGGGCTTATGTTCCAGAAGGTACATCACTGTCCTACCTCTTAGCCGGTTCCCCTGTCATCGTCGCCAATTTATGGGAAGTGACCGATAAGGATATTGACCGGTTCGGGAAGGCCATGCTGGATGCGTGGTTGAAGGAAAGGTCGAATTCCACCGGATGCGCTCTGTGCTATTCCTTAGCAAATGAGTTCAAGGCAATTGATATAAAGAACAATGGAGTTAATCCCCGAAAGAAACTATCCAAAAAGAAATCGCCAGAACTTTCCAATACTAGGAAATGCTCAGATACTTGTCACCATAAACCGATGATCGGATCATTCATGGGTCTGGCTCGTGAAGCTTGCACTCTGCCATTCTTAATTGGGGCATCACCGGTATGTTACGGTGTTCCCACAGGAATAAAGAAAAAAATGGATGTATAGCATTGCAGTTAATTCTTACAATGTCCTTAGAGTTTTCATTTTTCCTGAGGAAAACTCTAGGCCTAGATCCTTCGCAGCTATACCATACATGTACTCTGTCTGTAGTAAGAATAAAGGTAAAGCACCTTACGATTTGCCGAAATCCATGAAGTTGATATGATAATTTTCCAGTTCGACTTGGAATTCCCATACTTGATCTCCCATCGACTTATCGAATCTCCTTGCCTCTAATGGAGGCTCCAGTTTAAGTCATTTCGACATGGAGTTTTTCGAGGGTAGAGACTTCTCTTTCTCCTGATCTGCAGAGAGAGCAAGAGGAGAGATTTTTCCAGACAATGTGTCGTAAATATGACAAGCGGATTGTGATTTTTGGTACTAAATAGGATGGAAAAACGTTGAATTATGCTTTTTTTACACCTGTCTGCGATCTTCTTGCTTGCCTGTTGGGCTATGGAGACGAAGGTACAACTTACTCATTTTTCTATTCTGTTTAATATCTAAGTTTGGGTAGTCTAGTGTGATTGATTGATTTGGGACGCCGAATTTGACAAACCATAGCTTGTCGTTGGTGTTTGTATGACAATGTTTTTGTGCCACCTTCAAGCCTATGAATTAATTCAATTTTGCTGCGCTGAGAAATGGTAATCAAAATACCAATAACATATGTAACAAGGTAAAAAAATAAAGTTCACGAAACGCATTGAAGAAGTTGAGTATGAAGCCAGATTTAGAGCAGTCACATCGAAGGATAAAATGGTCAATTTGACGAGGCGCCACCTCTCGATTCTAATTCGTAAAAAAGAAGAAGAAGAAGTCCATTAGCAAAGCATTTAAAAAAAATAAAAAATAAAAATAGCCATTTGCATTTTAGGCGGGAAAATCTCCCCCGAACTCAAAATCAAATAATTTAATATTCCTGCAAAAATATAAAAAAGGAAAAAGGAAAATCCCATTCCCCTATTTCGATCGGGGGAAACCGCCCAACGCGATGAAGGGCAGAGGTCGCGGCCGCGCGAAGCCGTCCTTCGCCCCTCCTCCGCCGCCGCCGGAGCTCCGCCAGTTCGGCGGCGGGGGTCGCGACTCCGACGCCAGCTTCGCCAGCAGCCGCCCCTCCTCCGCCGGCGTCGGCCGATCCTCCGCCGCCGCCGACCTCCTCAACGACCGGTCCTACCAGCAGACCGCCGTCCGCGCCATCAACTGCTTCCTCTCCGCCCGCGCCTTCCCGGTGCTCATCAAGACCGCCCTCCCCTCAGCCAAGGACATCACCGCCATCTTCAACTTCGTCATCTCGCAGCTCGACTACCCGAACCCTAAGATGGAGGAGGACCTCCCCGTCCTGCTCCGATCGCTCAACTGCCCGTTCAAGGTCAACAAGTCGGCGCTCCGCACGCCAGCCACTCCCCACTCCTGGCCGACCTTCGTCGCCGTCTTGCACTGGCTCGTCCAGATCGCGTCCTACAACGACCACTTGGCTTCCAAGTCTCGCTCGTTTGGGGAAAACAACACGATGGACGAGTACGCGCTCCAGAGCTACCTGCATTTCATTGGTGGAGACGACGACGCTGTCGATGCGTTGGATAGGGAGTTCGTGGAGAAGTTGGAGCAGGAGAGGAATAATCTCGCGGAGAATGTGAAGAACTTGGAGAAGAATGCCGCGGAAGTCGAGGCGAGAGTGGAGAAGCTGAGGACAGGGCCATCAGAGAGGGAGCTGCGCGAGCAGGAGAAGAGCGTGCTGGAGGAAGATGTGAAGAAGTTCAATACGATAATAGGGGAGATCACGGGGAGGATCCCGGCATTGGAGAAGGAATTGGAGAAGAAGAAGGAGGAGTTGAGGGCCAAGGAGGAGGAGGAGGGGAGGATTCGCGAGGAGAACGAGGAATTGAAGAAGACGGTCCAGCTGCAGACGTTCAACTCGAGGGATGCGGAGAGGATGAAGAAGGAGTTGCAGGCGGTGGAGGGGGAGATAGCTGATGCTGAGATCGAGAGGAACAAGTACGAGGAGAAGTGCTGGGACCTTGACAGGGCCCTCGCGCTCAAATTCAAGGAGCTGGAGGAACTCGCCAAGGAATGCAACAAGGCTGTCCGGAAGTAAGTTCCTAATTCTTACAGTTGCTGCAAATTTTGTTAATTGTTTGGTTTTATCGTTTTCTATGTCATGTGCCCTTGGTGTTTGGATGCCATCTTGGAAATTATCTAGCACTTACAAGGTTGAATCTGGATATGTTTGCTGTTTTGGTTATATACAAGACACTGGTCGATAGATATCTTATGGAATTCTTCAACATCAACAGACTTACATTCTCCATGAATTTGTGTGTATGTATCTCTTCAGTGCTGGTTCTTGTGCCTGTACTGATTTGGCCTGTGATGAGTTCAATTGTCTTTATCTCATCAAGAAGTGATGCCGTAGTTTTTTTTTTAAATATCTTGCTGTGTTAAGTTGTTCTGAGGTTAATAACTGCGAATAATGTGTTGAGTTAATCTAAGTGCCATGTTTGGGGTTGTGCAGCTTTTGTTACGATGTTATCATCCCATTCAGCAATTTCTTTCTTTGTGAGTGATTTTCTGTAGTCCTTCTCGTTCAATTACTCTTTTTGATTTTGTGATTCTAGGTTGAAGCTAGGTTCAGATTACCAGTATGTGTTGAATGCAAAAGGGTCTACACCTGCTGAGGTGATGGGCATAGACTACAAGTCGACACTAAAGCCGGCACTTGACTCGCATGCCAATGACATAAACAAAAGCTCGGTGGAGAAACTTGAAGAGTTAATCATCCTTCAGCAGCAGTCCAAAGAAACTGCTGCTAGGATTGAGGAGAAGAGAAATCGTGTCGTGCAACTTCATTCCCGTGTTGATGACGTAAGTACTTAGATTAAGTACCAACACACAATTTGTTCAGACTGTCTCATCTCTTAGAACTGAAAGCTTTTGTCTTTATGATACCAATGAAATTACTGATTTGCTGGTGAAATTGGAAAGAGAAACTGGCGATAACATCCACCTTACTTGGTGTGGGGTGTAATGACGGACTTGGCAAGAGGTTGGTAATGTAGGCTTTTGGCCAGGGGATTGAATAGCAATTGCTTGCTCTGGGTAGTCAATGGCAGTAGAAAAATTTATATGATTTCAGTATCGAAGAGTTACAATATTGTGCTTGATATACTTTTAGAACAAAACAGTTCGTTTAATTCATCATCACAGAAATTAGGAATTCTGTAAATATTTGCAATTAATTTTCTTTCTGTCAATACCAAACATAATATGAGGAGCTGTAGAATATGGTATGGGTGTCCTTTGAGAACAAAGCTGGCTAACTAATGTCAGGAAAATACGGCTTAGCATCCTTTATTATGTTTGTAGAAGTGTTTAATCTGAAACATCTGAAGGACAATAGTGGTATATTGCATCGAGAGTTAGCATAACACAAGAACTTGTGGTCTACTTGTTTGTTATTTCCTCGTATTGGCAAAAGCTCTAATGAAAGAATTTTGCTCAGCTTGAAGGTCAAATCAATCTACTGAAGCAAGAAATGCAAGACTATATTCATAGATGTGCACTGGAGGTGCAAAGGATGGTGGAGGATGTTGAAGTAGAAACTCATAACTTGAACATTGTGGAAAGAGAAGCTGCAGAGGTCCTGAAGGTATGTTATGGTCCAATCATTTGAATTCTGGCACTAAATTATATGGCTAGAAATCTTTGGTGCCGTAAATAAACAGAATTTAAGTCATGGCATGCAATCAGTAGGTTTCCTCCTTTTGGAATGTGATCGATTGATTTTCGGGTAGAAGATTATTCTTGCCGAGTAAGCATGTATAGTTTCATGTGGCATGTTTATATAACTCGTTTTTGCAGACATCTAAAATAAAGCAGCAGGAAGCCATTAGGGAAAGCGAAGAAGAAATCCAGAAGTGCGCTTTTGAGCTCTTTTCACTGGTTGATATGGTGTCAAAGCACAAAGAGTACATGGAAAGCAAAATCTCCGAGATGAAGACCAGTCTCTCAGAGACTGCTAATGCCATTGCAGCAGAGTACAGAGCCTCCTTGCCTGGACAAATGAACTCGATGATTTGAAACAGAAAGCCATTTAATAGCATTGTAAATCCTCGATTTCTCGTTCTTTTTTGTTTTCTGATCAAGCAAACTGCCGTTCTATTACTTGCTTCTCTCCTCACTGGTCTCTCTGTGATCTGGTACACAACTGCGTCATTATGTACATGCCCTAGTGTTCTTGAACAAGCAGAAGTGTCTTCTCCTCTTGTTCGATGGCCAGTGTCCTCTTGCACTGGCTTGAAAATGAATTTGTCAGGGTTGTTTTTATTGCAATATTTTAGGTATTACACTGAAATACTTGAGCGAATGATTCCCTAAGGTTCAGATGAGTTGGGTGTAATAACGAAAGTATGTTTCTTCAAATCGATATGTTCTCAACCCATTCGGTGGACACACCTTTTATGTACAATAGAAGCTCCGGTAGCATTTTCTGTACTCTTGACAACTATTTTTAGACGTGAATTGAGAAAGGTTCACGTTTGATTACATCACCGTGGGAAACTCCCAGCAAATTGAAGAAAATGAAGAGCTGATCTCAAATGCCAAGAGCAATGGAAGCCTAAAAAATCAGAAACCTGATTGCCAACTTAAAGTATAAATTTTGAGATGTCAACATGTGTATTTGATCATTTACAAGCATAAATGGGATGAAAATGAATTGCCACTTTAAACTCCAATTGATTTTTATGCAGTAGAAAATTTGGCCATTGAAAACAAAAATTGAGAAAGGAAAGGAAATGCTGGCCCATTGTGCCCTCTCGTAACCCATTTTCACATTTAGCCAAATGCTACACGCTCCCCATCAAGACATTTTACACAAAAGGAAGATCTAAAATTGACAAGAGAGAAAAAGGATAAAGGAAAATGAAGAAAAGGTTAGGAAGGACTCTCGGGATGCACCGCTATGTTTCCAAGAACCCTGCCTCCTAGATGTTGAGCGTGAGCGTATACCACAATGTAAAATCAGTTTTTGCTCCTCGTGTTGACGGGACTCTATTGTTGTCGGTACAAAATTTTCATCACACGATACAAGCGCTCATCTTGAAGCGACATGTCGCTAATAAAAACAAGCAGAAAGGAAGCTAATGCACGTTCCATCGCAGATATTGAGTGTGTCCAACCTTGATCAATTTACTTATCCTGGAGAAGTCGTGTGCACCTATCTACGCTTCCTAGAGGCAGAAAACTTGTTGGTCAAATGCGCTGCGGCCTCATCATCGTCTTTGTTTTCTTCCTTTCTTTCTAAAGGAAAATATACAACACGGCATTCTATTTACAATTCCCAGATAAACAATGCATGCTCATCGATATGCCGCTGACCATTGAGTGGCTCAGAGAATTGCAGCAGCATTTTGATTGCACTACCAACAATTTAATTGGAAAAAACTATGATGACACCCCCAGCATTTTGGCATATTAGATCACAAGCACCAAAGAAAGCTGACTATTGCTGCATTCTGTTTTTCCTGTCGGAACGTCTATCATAATGAGTTAAAAAACTTTTTAGCTGGGCAGACTTGGTTTGCCATCAAAACAACGAAAGGACGAATCTAAAAACCAAGAATTTTGACACTATCGAGGCCGCTAAGAAAAGTCAACGAGCAACATGAAAAATATCTAATAACCATATGCTTTCAAACACGAGAGCACTTTTTTTTTTTTTTTTGGGAGACTAACACTTCCAAAAGACGCTCACCCCCAAAAGAAGGCGAGGCCATTCGATTAATTTGGTCGCTGAAGTAGTCCAGAACTTCCATCCGGTGTCCAGTAAAAGATCTTAGCACATGAGGCAACTTTGCGAATCCACTTTCTTTTCTCAAAGCATCACCGTGATAGGTCGCTGTGACTCACTGTTGCGCTGCTGAAACTTTCATGTTCATACTCCTAAATTCTTATATATGCTAAGGGAAACTGCAAATCTGGTTGTTTCCATGGCTAGCCAATTAACCACCGTGGAAAGTTTCAGGAAGATATGGTGGAATAATTAAAACTTACAGAGAAAACTGTATAACGTTTCAAGTTTGTTAGGGAATTGGGAAAATTATGGTTACATGGACTGTTTGCTCCAATTTAAGAGTTTAGACTAGACTGTAAATGTTATGAATTTTTGAAGTATACAGTACAAATGTGGTAAAGTTGACGAAAGTATCTTCCTCCCATGTGCTGAAAAGAAAACCCCCTGGAGAGGGATGGTGGCCGAGTAAAGCCGTATGAGCCTATGTTGTTGAAGTGAGGTGAAGCAAAACCAGTAGAAGTAGGTGGCTAGTTCACGAAGGGATCGCGTAGCAACTGCACCGCGGTAGGCCGATCACTGGGTTTTACTTGCAAGCATTTGTCGATGAAGTCACGAGCTTTTCCTGGTAAATCTTTGGGAACTTCAGGAAATATACCGTCCATAATTTTGCAATATACTTGCCACTGCCACGATAAGAAAGAAAACGTAGCAGAGAACCATAAATACAGGGGGAACTAACATATGACGGCTGGATAAATCAAATAAGATCTGTAGACTAATCTAAGCGCATCATGCTTCAGGCAATCATCTGCCATGATCAGTCCTGGAATCACGGTTATTGCAGGAGTGGGAGATGTGGATGATATGTAACGGTTCACTGGTAGCAATGCGCGAAAGCTTACCAATTACTGCCAAAAAGATGCAGATTTCAAAGAAGAAAAGCGGTTTATTCTTTTTATCATTGCATATCACACTTTCAGAGAAGATAACATATTTATGGCCTAGGACAGCTAGAAAATAGCAAGAAAATAGGAACAGATTTCCTACTTCCTAAATCTAAGGATTCAGAAATAAACGGAAATTAAACAAATTGAAACAAAATAGTTTCCTATCCCAAGAATTTCTCTGAATTTTTCGACAGACAACAATGCCAAATTACTTAAAAGAGAGTCAAGATTCAAATATTCGACAGAGTTTTCATACAACGTTAGCTAACCATTTGCTCCAGAATCCACACCATTAGGCATAAATACTATGTATATCCTTTAACACGACCATACTCTTGATTTATCTGTTCTCTCTCTTTTCTATGGAGCGCTCTTACTCAATTTGTTTTCTCAGAATGACGGCCTAATGGACTCATCACAACGTGTGCTCGACTTATTTAGTAAATCTTTCCTAACGTCGATCTCGCGGACATAAAATAAAACGAAGATTACTCAATTACATACTTCATTTGAGTCAGGATATGGAGGCTTGCGGGTTAACATCTCTAAAACAGTGCACCCGAGGCTCCAAATATCAACTGCCGACCCATAGCTAACCTTGTCTCCACTCCCGACAACCTGCAGTTACAACCGAAGAGGACGAATAAAAAATGGAAAGGAAATGTGCCTTTTACAGCCAATGATAGTACGTTATAGAAAAGGCAACGGAAGGTGCAAACCTCAGGCGTCATATACAAAGAAGTTCCTACTGGGGATTTAGCGGCACTCATATTTGTGTCCTGTATGAATAAACAGAGTGAATATTTTATCTTGGAAAGGTAAAGGACAGCATGTGATTCACCCTATGCATGTCTGTACGTGTGTTTGTCAAGCGCGTACTTGTATGTATTTGTACATGCATCGTTGTTGCTCGCACGCGCTTTGTGCATGCGTATGTTTTTGAGCACGTGCCTTTGTTGCTCATGCGCTTATGCAGAGAGAGAGAGAGAGTTTGCTTTTGCTGATGGGGCATACCTTTGCGAATCCAAAGCCTGCAAGTTTCACGGATCTACGTTTTTTTTTTTGGTCGGTTCACGGATCTACGTTTGCCGACCAGTATGTTGGCACATTTAATATCCCTACGGAAGGAAGGAACTGAAAGCATGAGAAACCAGCACAGATGCAAGAAGGAAATATAAAAGGTTAAAATTTTCATCCCTCACATTTTAACGGTATTGCAAATTTATATTTCCACTACATAGTAAAATAATCCCGTCTATGCTAAATGTCAAGTGTTATAAAAGGGTAAAGTGGTCTGTTAGAGGTATAAAAGGGTAAAGAGGTCTTTAGGGCTAATTTTGTTGCTGATTACTTAATGTATATATAGACTTTTATTGAATAATACAATGCGATTTTTCCCTTTACACTAAATACTGATAAACAAGCTCGAGTAATGTTACTTTGTTGTTTGCTGATTATCACAAGAAATCTACTTTTCATAACACTACATGTTGGTTTAAGATTTGAAAACTCCCTTAAATCCACAAGAAGTATTTGGACAAGTAAAGAAGTATCATCAAAAGGCAACATGGGGGTGTGCCATGAAACAAGATGTATAAATTTCAATGTGCGCTTTGTCTGGTCATGATTTCTTTCCTTAACAAAATCAACCTTCCATCGGAAATGAGAAGTGTGAATCGCTATTTCAATTAGTCAAAACTACTAATGCAAAGTCAAGCATTTTTCTTCTACCTGTGTATCACATTCTTGCTATGAAGAAACTTTAAACCATTTAGAATTTGCCATTTAGAAATTGCCTAGTGATTGTGGAGACTTCCGAATCTGTCGAGCTCCCTTTCTCATAGAGAGTTTCGAGTGAACCATAAGGCATGAGCTCAAGGAATACATAGAGCTTCTCAGAATCCTGGAAGAGAGTGAAAGTCATATATATTAGAATATCCAACTCAAAAGTTTACGGTATTAGGTGGAATAAGACAAAGCATATAAGGCACATTGAAACTGCATCCCTCTCATGGGCAAACAGATTGAGAACGGCACATAGAATTGCTGAAAAGGGAGTCATATACCGAAAATAAATTGGGCAGGAAGGGGGGCCGGGGACCTGGTTCCGAAATTATGTCAGAACCCAAAAGATGCTATTAAGTGAAAGGGATCTACATGCATATAAGGACCATCGAAACCCCAAAAACAAACTACATAAGATATTTTAACAAGATGCATTAGAGATAACCATAGTAGCAAATAAAATGAAACAAAGATCAGTGACATTTACGTTTTTCTCATCCTAATGATGCTGCATGTCTAGACCTCTTACAATACCTGACCAATCACCAAATCAAGACAACACCCTTCCCACAGCAATCGAGTGTACAAAGACGAGGCTGCTGGATAAGGCCTGAGGAAATTACTTTCACAGGGACTAGAAATCATTGTTGAGTTGGTTATGCTTCTGGAATTGCACTTTGGTACTAAGAATCTCCTCAATAAACAATCAGTGTTTAGTGAGAATCTGCTTGATGGGGGTAATTAGTAATAGTGTACATCAGATGACATTTTAAAAGTAATTTTGTGAACTCAAATAGGAAACTAAGGCAAGAACGCATGGGGCCGAGCTCTTCTTTTGTTGGTTTCCTAGTACAACACAAGCATCCAAGTTATCAGCGTTCACCACAGTCTCAAGTTGCATCAATGCCAACAAAAAAAGTTGCCTAGTGTACTGGCGGAAGAAAGAGGGGCCCTAATTCGTTAATCCCTCATTGCCACAAAACAATGGGGTGGATTGTAGGTATAGTAAACCGAATTTGGTTTGAAAGCGACAATCTTTTGCATGGTTCATCTCCAAAAAGAAGTTATGTCATGGCACTTTCCTAGAATCTGATGCTTCTTGCCAAACTATGTTTAGAAGGAAAAAAAACAGGTACTTGAACATTTAAGCCACTAAGATAGGAACTTTCCCTCACTTGAACAATGATCAATTCCATTTCAGTTTTCTCTACTTCCCTCACTTGAAAAATGATCAAAATACTTGAGAGTTATCATAACACGAGAACTTGTGGTCTACTTTTCTGTTATTTCCTCATATTGGCAAAAGCTCTAATGCAAAAATTTTGCTCAGCTTGAAGGTCAAATAAATCTACTGAAGCAAGAAATGCAAGACTATATTCATAGATGTGCACTGGAGGTGCGATGGTGGAGGATGTTGAAGTAGAAGCTCATAACTTGAGCATCGTGGAAAGAGAAGCTGCAGAGCTCCTGAAGGTATGTTATGATCTAATCATTTGAATTCTAGCACCGAAATATATGGCTAGAAATCTTTTGTGCTGTAAATAAACAGAATTTAAGTCATGCCATGCAATCAGTATGATCCCTCCTCTGATCGATTGATCTTTGGATAGAAGATTATTCTTGCAACGTAAGCATGTATAGTTTCACCGTATGTTTATACAACTTGTTTTGCAGACACCTAACCATTAGAGAAAGTGAAGAGGAAACCCAGAAGTGCGCTTTTGAGCTCTTTTCACTGGTTGATATGGTGTCAAAGCACAAAGAGTATGGAATGCAAAATCTCGGAGATGAAGACCAGTCTCTCAGAGACTGTCAATGCTATCTCAGCGGACTACAGAGCCTCCTTGCCTGCAGAAATGGGCTTGGCGATTTGAAGCATGTGGATTGTCGAAAACATAAATCTACACAATACCATTGTAAATCCTCGTTTTCTCGGTCTTTTTTTGTTTTATGTTCAAGCAAACTGCCGTTTGATTGCTTGCTTCTCACCTTGCTGGTCTATCTGCGATTTGGGTACACAACAGCGTTATTTTGTAGATGCCATATTGTTCTTAAACAAGCAGAAATGTCTTCCTAGTCTTGTTCATTGGCCAACGTCCTGTTGCACTCACTTGAAAATGAATTTGTCAATTCAGTCAAATTTTGCAGGTTGTTTTTATTGCAATATTTGCGGTATTACATTGAAATACTTGAGCCAACGATTCCCTAAGGTTCGGGTGAGTCGGATATAATTATGAAAGGATATTTCTTCAAATTGAAATGTTCACAACCCACTCGGTGGACACAACTTTTATGTACAATAGAAGCTCCAGTAGCATATTTTGTACTCTTGACAGTTACTTTTAGATATGAATTGAGTAGAGCTCATGCTTGATTACCTCATGGCGGGGGAATTCCCAGCAAATTGAAGAAAATGAAGAGTTGATCTCAAATGCTAAGAGCAATGAAAGCCTCCAACTTAAGTATAAATTTTGTGATGTCAACATGCAAATTTGATCATTTACAAGTATATATAGGATGAAAATGAATCGCCACTTTAAACTCAAATTGATATTTACTTAGTAGAAAATTTGGCCATTGGAAATAAACATTGAGAAAGGAAAGAAAGGAAATGAAATGCATGCCCACTGTGCCCTCTCATAACCCATTTATACATTTAGCCAAATACTACACACTCCCCATCAAGACATTTGCACAAAAGGAAGATCTAAAATGGACAAGTAAGAAAAAGGATTAAAAAAGAAAAAAAAAAATGGACGAAAGGATAAAAAGGACTCCTGGGAAGCGGTTCCCCCCCCCCCCACAAAAGATGTTGAGCGCGAACATGTACTACATTGCAAAATCAGTTCTGCTCTTCGCGTCAACCAACCCGACTAAGCGACATGTCATTAATAAAATCAAATGGAAAGGAAGCTAATGCGCGTTCCATCGCAGATCTCAGAGTGTCCAATCTTGATCGATTTGCTTATCCTATAGAAGTCGTGTGCACCTAAAACTTGTCCTCAGATGCGCCACGGCATTGTCATCGTCTTTGTTTTCTTTCTTTCTTTCTAATGGAAAATATACAACGTGGAATTCTATTTACAATTCCCAGATAAACAATGCATGTTAACTTGAGCAGAATTAAGGACACCAGAAAATCAGTTGGAGCCCAAGACCGCTTGCAAGGAACGTCAATCTTTCGAGAAGCTCCAATTTAATAGATGCCTCGCTGTCAAAGAGAAGTTATCTGGCAAGAAAAGCATCACAACACAACCTTGGCAACGCCTCGGGCATGTTTGCAAGTCATCGATATGCCGCTGGCCATTGAGTGATTCAGAGAATTGCAGCAGCATTTTGATTGCACTACCAACAATTTAATTGGCAAAATATATGATGACAGCCCCAGCATTTTGGCATATAAGATTTACACAAACGCCAAAGAAAGCTGAATATTGCTCCATTCTGTTTTTCCTATCTGAATGTCTATCGTAATGAGTTAAAACTCTTTAGCGGGACAGACTTGGTTTGCAATCAAAACAACAAAAGGACGAATCTGAAAACCAAGAATTTTTTACACTATCGAGGCGGCTAAGAAAAGTCAACAGGCAACATGAGAAATATCTTAAAACCATCGTGCCCTCCCCGATGCTTTAAAACATGAGACGATTTGTTTTTTGGGAGACTCACTCTTCCGTAAGACACCCACCCACAAAAGAAGGGGAGGCCATTCGATTAAGTTGGTCGCTGAAGTAGTCCGGAACTTCCATCCGGTGTCCAATAAAAGCTCTTAGCACATGAGGTAACTTTGCGAGGAAGTTCGACAATTGCAGGGAGGACAAAGCCTTTTTATCCACTTTCGTTTCTCAAAGTGTCGCTGTGACTCACACTTTTCATGTTGATACTCCTAAATTCTTACATATGCTAAGGGAAACTGCAACTCTGGTTGTATTCATGGCGTGTGACAGTCAATTGCACACACCCCTTCCCTATGGACATGCCAATTAACCTATGGCGTGCCAATTAACCTATGGCGTCGTGGAACTCCACGAAGATATGGTGGAATAATTAAAACTTCTGGAGAATACAGTACAAATGTGGTAAAGTTGACGGAAGTATCTTCCACCCATTTGCTGAAAAGAAAACCTCGAAGAGGGATGTTGGCCGAGCAAAACCTTATGAGCCTATGGTGTTGAAGTGAGGTGAAGCTGAACCAGTAGAAGTAGGTGGCTTCCTCACAAAGGGATCGTCTAGCAACTGCGCTGCGGTAGGCCGCTTATTGGGGTTTACTTGCAAGCATCTACGGATGAAGTTTTGAGCATCTCTTGATAAATATTCGGGAACTTCGGGAACTTCACCCCTCATAATTTTCGAATATACTTCCACCTGCCACAGTAAGAAAGATAACGTAGCAGAGAATCATAAATACAGTGGGAACTAACATATGACAGCTGGATAAATCAATAAGATCTGTTGAAAAATCTAAATCCATCATGATTTAGGCAATCATCAGCCATGATCATTCCTGG
This sequence comes from Eucalyptus curtisii, assembly GCA_017140595.1. NCBI lineage: Eukaryota > Viridiplantae > Streptophyta > Magnoliopsida > Myrtales > Myrtaceae > Eucalyptus > Eucalyptus curtisii. Next base: position 6,375,723 of record CM029500.1, on the reverse strand, counting down.
AATCACAGTTATCGCAGGAGGGGGAGACGTGGATGATATGTAACACAGTTCACTGGGACCAATGCGAGAATGCTTTCCAACTACTGCCAATAAAACAGTGGTATCTATTGCTTTTTGCTCAAAATTCTTAAGCCTCCTAAATTAACAAAAACATAAAGGGAAAGGGGGCGTTAGTTGCATGTTAAGATGGCTTTGAGGAGGACGGTATTACTTTTTCTCCTTTATAATAAATAACATTCAAAGATAAGCACGAAGCAGTGCAACCTTCACAATTCACTCACCAGACCAGGGCACTCCAAACTTAAGCAGCAGCCATTCTATCAGCAAAAGAGTGTTTCTGTGCTGTCGTGCCCTTAAAAGGAATTCCATCAGTAGGTAATTAACTGGCTGGAGCCGGTAATTACCATCCCCGATGGAAAACTTACTATGTGTATTAAGTTGCCAACTTGACATATCACGTGAAGATTGTCATAATATTCAAAAGTTACCAACCAAATTGAAAAGTACCTGACTTCCATATCCAAGTAACCCACCCAAGAAGAGAAGACAACCATCCAGGTCAACGATTGATTCAGAGAAGAGCAGTGGAGAATCAACACTCAAAGGCAATGAGGGAATCACTAAGGTTGATAATGGCGAGTGACAGATCAGTGGACAACCATACAATGAAAGGACGCAGAAGGGAACACGAAGCAATCAATGTCAGTGCTGCTCTCAGAACTGGAGCAGAGATAGCGATGGCAATAATAGCATTAGAATCTCTCTTGATTAGTCTGGTACCATGTGACAGTGAAGGAGAAGATGGACAGATTCTTGAGACTGAATGATAGGGTTATATGTGTACCCAACATCTATAGGTGGGATACTATTGCATATATACAACAGGCGATCATCAAAAGCATGCAACCATACACTCAGCATACACTTGTACTAGTAATTAAAAGTATTAGACAGCAATGCCAAATTACTTAAAAGAGAGTCGAGATTCAAACATTCAACCAAGTTTCATACCATGTTAGTAAACCATATGCTCCAGAATCCCAACCAACTATTGGCCATAAATACTATGCATATCCTTTAACACGACCATACTGTTGATAATTGTCATTGAATTCTCTGTCCTCACTCTTTTCTATGTAGTGCTCTTACTTATTTTGTTTTCTCAGAATGATAGCCCAATGGACTCATCACAACATGCACTCAACTTATTTAGTAACTGAAGCATAACATGGATCTCAAGGATATAAAACATAAAAAAGAAGGTTACTTTATTACATACAGGTGCAACGCCAGAATATGGAGGCTTGCATGTTAAGATCTCTAAAACAGTGCACCCAAGGCTCCAAATATCAGCTGCCAACTGATAGCTTCTGTTCCTTCCATTTTTGATGACCTGCAGTTTTACAACCAACGAAGATGAAAAAGAAATGGAAAAGAAATGCGCCTTCCACAGCCAACGATAGTATGTTAAATAAAATGGCAGCAAAGGGTGCACACCTCAGGTGCCATCCAGAAAATAGTTTCACTGAAGGAACTAGCCTCACTTGATTCGATGTCCTGGATAAATAAACAGAGAAAGTTGATATGTTATCTTGGAAAAATAAAGGACGACAACTGCTTCACTTCATGCATGTCTATACGTGTGTTTGTCATGTGCGCATGCATATGTATTTGTACATGCATACTTGTTGCTTGCACACGCTTTGTCCATGCATACGTATTTGAGCATGTGCCTTTGCTCGCGCGCAGAGAGAGAGAGAGAGAGAGAGAGAGAGAGAGAAAAAGCTGAGGGGACATACATTTGCCAATCCAAGGTCAACTTTCACAGGTCCACTTGCACCAACCCATATCAGAGCACCTCTAATATCCCTACAGAATGAAGAAATTGGAAGCATGATAAACCAGCACATATGCAAGTAGGATATATAGAAGGTTAAAATTTTCATCGCTCACAGTTAACAGTATCGCAAATTTATATTTCCATCTTCAAGCATTCAAAAAGTAAAAGAATCTTGTCTATGCTAAATATTGCTGAACAAGGTCGTAATGTTACTTTGTTGTTTCCTGATTATCACAAGAATTCTACTTTTCATAACACTACATTTTGGTTAAAAGATTTGACAACTCCCTTAAATCAACAAAAAGCATTCGGACAAGTAAAAGAGTATCATCAAAAGGCACCCTGGGGGTGTGCCATGGAACAAAATATATAAATCTCAATGTGCACTTTCTGTTTGATTATGATATCTTTACTTAACAAAATCAACCTTCCATCAGAAATGAGAAGTGTGAATCACTATTTCAATTAGTCAAAACTACTAATGCAAAGTTTCTTCTACCCGTGTATCTCATTCTGGTCATGAAGATACTTTAAACCCTCTAGAATTTGCCTAGTGTGTGTGGAGGCTTGGGATTCCTTCGAGCCATGTTTGTGATAAAAAGTTGAAAGTGAACCTCTGGACATGACCTCAAGGAATACGTAAAGCGTCTCGTTATCCTGGAAGAGAGTGAAAATCATATACGTTAGGAAATCCAACTCAAAAATTTTAAGCTATTACGTGGAACAAGACAAAATATATAAGGCACACTGAAACTACATAAACAAGCAATGTCAAATACTATAAAATCCCCTCTCATGTGCAAATGGATTGAGAATGGCACATGGAATTGCTGAAAAGGAAGTCATGTACAGAAATAAAATGTGGCAGAACTTGGTTCCAAAATTGTGTCAGAACCCAAAAGATTAAGCTATTAAGTGGAAGGAGACTACATGTATACAAGGTCCCTCGAAACCCCATAAACAAATTATATGGGATATTCTAACAAGATAGATTAGAGACAACCATACCAGATAGCAAATAAAATGAAACAAACATCAGTGACATTTACGTTTTTCTCATCCTATGATCCTGGATGTCTAGGCCTCTTTTGACGCCTAACCAATCACTGGATCAAGACAACACCCTTCCCACAGCAATCAAGTGTACGAAGACCAGAGATGCCTAGACAAGGCCCTGAGGAAATTACTTTCACAGGAACTAGAAATCATTGTTAAGTTGGTTATGCTTCCTGAATTGCCCTTTGGTACTGACAACCTCCTCAATAAACGATCAGTGTCTAGTGAGAATCTGCTTGATGGGGGTTAATTTAGAAAAAGTTTACACTAGACAACAGTTTAACAGTAATTTTATGAACTTAAAGAGGAAAATAAGGCAAGAATGCATGGGGCCAAACTCTTCTTTTGTTGATTTCTTTGAACACAAATATCCAAGTTATAAGTGTTTACCATGGTTTCAAGTTGCATCAGTGCCAACAAAAAAAGTTGCTTAGTGTATGGGCAGAAGGAGGGGTCCTATTTCATTAATCCCTCATTGCCACAAAACAATGTGGTGTATTGTAGGTGTAGTAAACCAAATTTGGTTTGAAAGCAACAATCTTTTGCATGTTTCATCTCCAAAAAGAAGTTATGTCATGACACTTTCTTAGAATCTGATGCTTCTTGCCAAACTATGTTTAGAAAAGAACCCAAAAAAAAAACAGGTACTTGAACATTCAAGCCACTAAGAGGGGGACTACTTCCCTCACTTGAACAATGAGCAATTGCATTTTCAGTTTTCTCTACTTGCAGAGGTAAAATCTATATGTTGCTGCATAAAAATGAGTAGTGGAATAAAAGACATGCTGGACTCGAATAGATGGAAAAAATCAGCTCGCGGAGGAACTTCATTGTTATTGCTACAGCCATGACCAGTTATAATTGAAGAAGAAAAGGTCAGCACATTAGTCATGTGGACCATCAGATTGTCAATTAAAGGACCCATGAAGAATTGAATGACTTCACTTTCTCATCCATTGATTCCTTTTTATTAGTCCTGAGAGTGTGACCTCAATGTTTCGTCTGAAAGATATTGTAAATCATTTGCCGCCAGGAAAAAAAAGGGTTAATTGACGGCAAACCAGGCACTTTTTAGAAGGGAGAAAATAAATTACTTTCATTGAGAGAGAGAGAGAGAGAGAGAGAGAGAGAGAGAGAGTCCATAAACTGACGTCTACTCTACATATTTTATTTCTCATATAATTACTATTATGGGTAATAGTCAATTTATCACAAACTTTTCTTGTTGTGAAGGGGACGGAAAAATGCCTGTCTCTGACATGAGTGGCCGTTACTGCTAAAAAGCCGCAACTACTGTAATCTTATTCACAGGATAATCCAGATGATGACGCCACCACTATATTGTGGCTGCAATCACAGCCATGTTCTCCTAAATATTTTGCTCAGTTCCGGTGATATCATAATTGATGCCAAAGTGAAAAAGATACTGCAGAAAGCAACTTAGGAAGAAGGAACCACACCTTTTCTGAGCCGAGATATCGAACTATGTTCTTGTGGTCAAACTGTCTATAACGCTCAACTTTCTGAAACGAAAGCAGAGTATCACTAGGAAGAAAGAGTCAAAAGAAAAACTATTGAACACACACCAGATCTATGGTTGTATATACGGCAGTCTTATAAATAAGTTTTGCATATACATCAGCTTGGCAGCTATAAGATTGAGGTTAGCCAACTAGTCATGCCTAAGGGCCAGTTCACAAGATATAGAAAGAAACAAGCAGTTACCTGCTCAAGCAGCAATAAGCTCTCATTGCCTCGGCTTCCTTGATCTAACAAGGGAAACTCCTTTACAGTGAAGAAGGTTCCCTTACTGTGGAAATAAAGAAGCATGAGAGAGAATATAAATGCCAATTCTTTCATAAATGACGCCTTGACCAGACATAGTTAACATAATCCATCTACTCCAGATGATATAAAGAAAAAAAGAAAAGAAAAGTTATTCTCATCAATATAACTAAGATTGTTTCATATCTTTTAGCATTTGAATTTACAATCAATTCACAAGCATGCTTCCCACACACATTGATTTATCACACTATCCATACTTCAAAAAAAACAAAGGGAATAAAAAAAATTGCACGCTATTCAAGCTAATACAGACTTGATAATAAAAAAACGTATTCAATAAGTTCCACACCGATCAAGCTAGAACTCCAATTCCCAATTTAAACAATTGGATAAGTATATGTCGTATCTCTGTAAATACATACTGGATTACATGTTCTACTGCAGACATATGATTGGTCTAAATGTTCCTAGTTCTAAGCACAGAATTGTGGCAGTGCCATCTAAAACATCATTATGGGAGAACATCTTTCGCCTTGAATCGAAGTTTGCTTATACCAAGAATAAGCAAACGATTATCAAAGAGAAGCAACGAATCTTACTCGGTGATTGCTTCATAGACAGACGACTCACAGTCTTCCAATGGCCCATACTTTTGCCATTTCGTAAATCTTTTTTTTAAATTTCCATCTTTTATATGGTGCCATGGTCCTAACTTGCTGGCAGGAGAGGTGTCGTTCTCATCCTCAGACTCTTCTTCAGCCGCAGTTGAAGCAGTACTGCCAATCGACACGGCGCTCATCCCCATCATTAGGGGGATTCTCCATAGTCCGCGCTGTGCAGACCAAAAAATAAAGGAGGGCTAAAAAGATCAAAGAAGGGAAAAAGGGAGTTGCAATGGGTTCAAAAAAGTTACCAAATAGGATCTGAAGGTATCTAAGTTTGTGGAAGGAGGAGGAGTGGCCATTGATTCGGAGCTTTTCTCTGCCGAGTGAGGCTCAGCCGCATTTGGCAAAGAAGGGTTGGAATCATCTACTAGAGTCGAAGGACATGTATGAAACTCCTCTGCCGCAGTTGACAAAAAGGGGTTGGAATCATCTATATCTGAGCGATCCACTTGAGTCGAAGGACAGGTATCAAAGTTCGTGGAAGCTGTAGCACTGCCAATCGACGCGGCGCTCATCCCCATCATTAGCATGATACTCCGTCGTCCGCGCTGTGCAGACGAAAAAATCATATAGTGCGAAAAAGATCAAAGAGGGGAAAAAGGGAGTTGCAATGGGTTCAAAAAAGTTACCATATAGGATCGGGAGCTATCGAAGTTCGTGGAAGTAGGAGGAGTGGCCATTGATTCGGAGCTTTTCTCCGCTGAGCGAGGCTCCGCCAGGCGCTTCGCAAACGAAAAGGATAAAAGAGAAGGAAAAAAAAAATAAGGAATCGCAAAGGTTTAAAAAAGTTACGGTGCTTTCCTTTTGCAGAGGATCGGAAAGACGCCGCGGCCGCCTCCGCCTCCGCAAGCCCCCCCCAATTCCCGCCCTTTAAAAGCGGGACATCGCGCGCACGTGTGCCCTTCGCCGTGAAAGCGAGAAGCGAGCGAGCGGGCGGCAGCAGGAGGATAGGGGGATTAATCGAAGATGAGCAGCAGTGATCGGTCCAAGGTCCCCTCCGTCCCAAGCAGCGTGAGGAAGACGATACAGGAGATGACAGGCAGCCACAGTGAGGAGGAGATTTACGCAATGCTCAAGGAATGCTCCATGGATCCAAACGAACTTCTCCCAGAGAGGGGACAAGGAGAGTGTGGAGTTGGTCAGGAAGAGGAAGCCGATCTCGGGCCGGGAGTTGCGGGCCTTGAGGCGGGCGAACTTCGCCGGGAAGGAGCGGGAGGAGGAGGAGGAGGCGGCGGCGGCGGCGGCGGCCCGGCTCGAGGGGGTTTGGGGTTGTTAGGGATTTAGCAGGAGGAGGATGGTGATGATGTGATCAATAAACAAGACAGAAATAGAAATAGCCAGATTTGGGGGAAAACGGAAAGAAGGAGAGAGGATGCTGAAGAAATGAGAAGGGATGAAGAGAGAGAGAGAGAAAGGTTGAAGATTGAACGAAAAGGATCAAAGAGAAGGGATAAAGAAAAGGGGAATCGCAAAGGATTAAAAAAGGTTACCGACGGTGGTATCGGAAAGATAATAATCCTTAACCTTTTCTCCTCTCTCTTCGGCGAAGGTGGAAAAAGATGTAAAGCGGCTGTGGTTGATTTTGTCTTTGATCTGTATCTCTACGATGACATGGGGACTATTTTATGGCCGACGGCTTTTTCCCAAATTAAGTCTTGCGTCGTATTTATGTATCGTGGGTCCCACTTCCAGGTCCTACGCGTCCCCTTGCTTCTTCTTTTGCGAGTCTCACTTTTCTTCAACTTCACACCCTCGTCTGCTTCTCTCTCCTGCAGGCGCACCGTGTGATAGAACTTGTATCCCCCGGCGAATTAAGAAAGATGCAGAGAGAGTCGGAGAGAAAGAGATGGCGTTGTGAGGCAGCGTGGAAGGAAGACTATCGTCAGCAGGAGAGGGAGGTGAAAAAGTCCAGGGGGACGCGTAAAAGAAGCAACAGAAACCAGGGTCAATGATGCCGAGAGAACGCATAGGATGCTGAATTATGGATCACACAATGGATAAAATAATCACAAAATAAGATTAAATATGATAAAAAAATCAAGCCTATCTACTATTTGGTGATTATACTAATAAGGTCAATTATATTTACATAATATCATATATTTTTTGATATAAACATCGTATCAATATAAATGAACTACAAATTTTACAAACGAATATTATAAAAATCTTTCGCTACACTCTTTTTACTTTTTTTTAAAAAAAAAGTTATTTCTTTTTTATTTCTTTCTTCCCCTTCCATCATTGTCTAACAAAATTTTATTGAATAGTAAGATGTACAAAAATACTAAAATATACCTAAAGTATGAAATAAATATAAATATATTTATTTAATTTATATTATAAGATATAATTGAATTCGAATATATATAAATAAGATTAAATTAAAAACTAAATTATTATTTTTATTATTTTTAATTTCTTATATTATAATTCAAATATTATTTATATTGAAATAAAATTTTAGTTTGTTGATTTAAGAAATTTGTTATTTGAGAAAAATAATTTTCCTATCATAAATATTAAAAATCCTATTCATATTTATCCCACCTCTCTCATGGATAATTTTATCCGGCATATATCCCATTTATATCAACTTTATCTTATGTTGAGTAGGCATCAAATGTAGTATACGGTAAATTTTATCATATCCTGAATTTTATCCTAACCACAAAGCAAACCTTTGAGAGTTTTAGCCAAAGCAAGAAGTGTCGCCATTTATTTGTATGAGTCAAGTGCACTAGAAGTCCTAAAATATAATTAAATCATAAAACTTTCAAAAAGTACAATTAAGTCCTAAAACTTATCACAAAAGTATAATTGAGGCCTAAAACTTAAAAAAAAAATGCAATTAGGTTCTAAAACTTGTTACAAAAGTGCAATTGAATCTTAAAATTTTCAAAAAATGCTACCAACGAAATGACTTGATTTGGTCAATTTTATAAATTTTAGGACTTGATGATAATTTTGAAAGTTTTAGGACTCGATTGCACTTCTGTAATAAGTTTTGGGACTTGTTGTACTATTTGAAAGGTTTAAGACTCAATTGCACTTTGTTGATAAGTTTTATGATGCATTTATGTCTATTTGCATTCTCTATGTTATCATTATGTTTTGTTTTACTTGTCCGGTCCGATGTAGCCGCGTGCAACTATATGAACGGAAAAAGGTTCCCCGGCGCTTAAAACTTCACACTTCGTGAGGGATGGGGTAGCACAAGGCGAATGGCCCTACATTAACCAGGGGAGGCGGCGCAAGTAGGTTGGGACGCGCCCAGGCTCCTCAAACCCAAGACAAACTCGTGGAGTGCTTTTAACTCCTCAATTATAATGATTCAAAAACAAACATTGTTCGTGGCGTGTAATCGTTGAACTCTGGTCACTGAAATATATGGCCATACAATCACTAGGATGCCTCCTATTGGAACGTGATTGAATGATTTTTTTCGGGCAGCAGATTATTCTTGCAGAGTGAGCATGTGTAGTTTCATGCCGCATTATTTGTTTTCATGACCTTTTTTTAGCAGACCACCTAAAATGAAGCAGCAGGAAGCCATGAGAAGAAATTGAAGAAGAAATTCAAAAATGAGCTTTTGACCTAACTTTCCCTGGTCGATTTGGTGTCGGAGCACATAGAGTATATGGAATGCTAGATATCCGGAGATGTAGGCCCAGTCTCTCGGACACTTCCTAGGGGCACCTATCTACGATATCTACTCTCGACCGATTGCTTATCATGTTGAAGTTGCGCGCACCTGTCCACGCTTCCTAGAGGCAGAAAACTTGTGTCAACGTCAACATCTTCGTTTTCTTCCTTTCTGACGGAAAATATACGACTTGGCGTGCCATTTACAATTCCTAGATTAAAGACGCATGCTTAACTTGAGCAGAATAAAGCCAGTTGTAGCCCAAGACCGTTCGCAAGGACCGTCGACCTTTCGAGGAGCTCCGACTTAATAGATGCCTGTCACTGCCACAAAGATGTTATCTGGCAAGAAAAGTATCACATTATAAGCTTGGCAACGCCTTGGGAGTGTTTGCCAGTCATCACCAAGCCGCTGACCATCTAATGGTTCAAAGAATTGCAGCCGCATTTCAAGTGCGCCACCAACAATGTAAGTAGGAGAAACTATGATAACACCCTTGCATTTTGGCTTTAGAAGATTTACCCAAGCACCAGAGAAAGCTGAATACTTCTCCGTTTTATTTTTCCAATCCGAATGTCTAACATAACGAGTTAAAACTTTTTCACTGGAAGGACCTGGTTTGCAACCAAAACAACAAAAGGAAGAATCTAAAAATCTCAAATTGTTGTCTTCACCATCACGAAACTTTCATGTTGATATTCCTAGATTCTAATATATGCTATGGGAAACTGCAACTATGGTTGTTTTCATGGCGTGACGATCAATTGCACACACCTCTCTCCTATGCAAATGCCGATTAACCTATCGCATGCCAGTTAACCACAATGAAAAGTTCCAGGACGATCTAGGGGAATAATTAAAACTTATGGAAAAAACTGTAGAACGTGACAAGTTTGTCAGGGAATTGAGAAACGGAGCATAGATACTATAAATACATGACTATTTTTTCAGTAAGCAGTACAAATGCGGTAAGCTGATGAAGGTATCTTCCCATTAAGCACCAATGAAGCTCTGAAGGAAGACCTTGAGAGCAATGAAACTGGAAAGGGATGGCATAGCAACAACTCACGCCAATGAGTTTTTGTTTGAGGTCAAGCAAAACCAGAAGTAGGTGGATCCCTCACAAAGGGATGGTCTAGCAACTGCGCTGCAGAAGGCCGTTCCTTCGAATCTTGTCGTAGGCATCCACCGATGAAGTCTCGAGCATCTTCTGATAGAAATTTGGGAACTCGAGGAGGTTTACCCTTGCGAATTTTCTCCAATACTTGCACCTGCCACAGTAAGAACGAAAACACAGCAGAGGCTAGTGTTAATCACAATTCCAGGGGGAACTAACATATGACGGCTGGATAAATCAATAAGATCTGTAGACAAATCTACGCGCATCATGCTTCAGGCAATCATCTGCATTGATCATTCTGGAATCATGTTTACTGCAGAAGTGGGAGATGTGGATGATACGTAACAGTTCGCAGGGATCAATGCGTTAATGCTTTCCAACTACTGCCTACAAAGCAGAAGTATCCGTTGCATTTTGCTCAAAATTCGTAAGTGTCCTAGATTTAACCAAAAAGTAAGAAACGGGGCATTAGTTGCATGATTTACAATGGCTTTGAGTAGGATGGTATCACTTTTTCTCCTTTATACTAAATAAAATTCACAAATAAGCACAAAGCAGTGAAACCTTCACCAGAACACTCCAAACTTCAGCAGCAGCCATTCTATCAACAAAAGAGCGATTTTGTGCTGTCGTGCCCTAATAAGGGATAGCATCAGTAGGTAATTTACTGGCAAGAGCCAATAATTACCATCCTGTTGGAAAACTTACTACCTGTATGAAGAAGTTGCCAACTTGACATAGAACATTAAAATTGGTTGGTAACTTTCGAACATCACTAGGTAATTTACTGGCTAGAGCCATTAATTACCATCCCTATTGGAAAACTTACTACGTGTATAAAGTAGTTGCCAACTTGACATGGAACATGAAAATTGTCATAGTATTTGAAAGCTACCAACCAAATTGAAAAGTATCTAACTTCCATATCCAAAGTAACTAACCCTAGCAGAGAAGACAACCATCCAGGTAATGATTGATTCAGAGAAGAGCAGTGGAGGATCAGCATTCGAAATCGATGAGGTAATCACCAAGGTTGATAATGGCGAGTGATAGCTCAGAGGACAACCACATGATAAAAGGACGCAGGAGGGAACGTGAAGCAATCAATGTCAGTGCTGCTCCCAGAACTGGAGCAGGGATGGCGACAACAATATTAGGATTTGAATCTCTCTTGGCTGCTCAAGTACCATGTGACAGTAAAGGAGAAGATGGAGAGATTCTTGAGAATAAGTGGTAGGGTCATATGTGTACCCAATTTCTATAGGTGGGACACTATTTACAGATATACAATATGTGATTATCTAAACACATGCCACAGTACACTCAGTGTACACTTGTACTAGTAATTAATAGTATTAGACAACAATGCCAAATTGCTTAAAAGAGAAAGCCAAGATTCAAATATTCAACCAAGTTTTCATACCATGTTAGCTAACCATTTTCTCCAGAATCCCAACCACTGGCCCTGAATACTATTCATATCCTTCAACATGACCATACTCTTGACAACTGTCATTGAATTCTCTGCCCTCTCTCTTTTCTACGTAGTGCCCTTACTCGTTTTGTTTTCTCAGAATGACAGCCTAATGGACTCATCACAACATGTGCTCAACTTATTTAGTAAACCAGGAAAAAGAACAGATATTTTTCCATTATCCGAACCGAACCAAAAATGCTTGAAATTTCAGTTCAGTTTGGTTTCGGTTTCAGTTTTCCCGTTCGGTTTTGACACCCCTAATCTCAAGGACATAAAACATAAAGTAAAAGTTAATTAATTACATACCTCTCCTAAGTCAGAATATGGAGGCTTGCATGTTAACATCTCTAAAACAGTGCACCCAAGGCTCCAAATATCAGCTGTCAATCCATAGCTTCTGTTCTTTCCACTATTGAGGACCTGCAGTTACAACCAAGGATGATGAAAAAGAAATGGAAATGATATGCACCTTCTACAGCCAACGATAGTATGTTAAAAAAAAAAAAAAGGCAGCGGAGGATGCCAACCTCTGGCGCCATCCAGCGAAAAGTTCCTTTCAAGGATTTAGCCGCATTCATTTCGGTGGCCTGTATGAAAAAACACAGAAAGTTGACATGTTATCTTGGAAAAGTAAAGGACAAGACATGCTTTACTTTGTGCATGTCTATACATGTGTTTGTCATGCGCACATGCGTATGTATTTGTACACGCAACTTTGTTGCTCGCAAGCGCTTTGTGCATTCGTATGTATTTGAGCATGTGCCGAGAGAGAGAGAGAGAGAGAGAGTTTGCTTTCGCTGATGGGACATACCTCTGCCAATCCAAAGCCAGCAAGTTTCACAGATCCGCTTGCATCAACTAGTATGTTAGCACATTTAATATCCCTACAGAATGAAGGAACCGGAAGCATGAGAAACCAGCACATATGCAAGTAGGATATAAAGAAGGTTAAGATTTTCATCCCTCACAGTTAACACTATTGCAACTTTATATTTCCACCTTCAAGACTCACATAGTAAAAGAATCTTGTCTATGCTTAGTATTGCTGAAAAAGCTTGTAATGCTACTTTGTTGTTTCCTGCTTATCACAAGAAAGCTACTTCTCATAACATTACATTAGGGTTTAAAGATTTGACAACTCCCTCAAATCCACAAAGAGTATTTGGATAATTAAAAGAAGGATCATCAAATGGCACCATGCAATGCCATGGAACAAGATATACAAATTTCAATGTGCTCTTTGTTAGGTTATGATCTCTTTCCTTAACAAAATCAACCTTCCCTCAGAAATGACAAGTGTGAATCACTATTTCAATTAGTCAAAACTACTAAGCAAAGTCAAGCCTCTTTCTTCTACCTGTGCATCACCTCCCGGTCATGAAGATACTTCAAACCCTTCAGAATTTGACTAGTGTATGCGGAGACTTGGGATTCTGTCAAGGGGCGTTTGCAATAAAGAGTTGAAAGTGAACCTTTGGACATGAGCTCAAGGAATACGTAAAGATTATCATCATCCTAGAAGAGAGTGAAAATCATATACGTTAATATCCAACTCAAAAAGTTTAAGCTTAAGCTATTAGGTGGAACAAGACAAAATATATAAGGCACATTGAAACTACATAAACAAGTGATGTGGAATGCTATAAAATCCCCTCCAATGTGCAAATGGATTGAGAATGGCATGTGAAATTGCTGAAAAGGAAGTCATGTACAGAAACAAAATGTGGCAGAACTTGGTTCCGAAATTGTGTTAGAACCCAAAAGATTATGCTATTAAGTGGAAGGAGACTATATGTATACAAGGCCCATTGAAACCCCATAAGCAAACTATATGGGATAATCTAACAAGATAGATTAGAGACAGCCATACCAGATAGCAAATAAAATGAAATAAACATCAGTGACATTTACGTTTTTCTCATCCTAATGATCCTGGATGTCCAGGCCTCTTTTAATGCCTAACCAATCATTGGATCAAGACAACACCCTTCCCCCAGCAATCAAGTGTACGAAGACCAGAGGTGCCTAGACAAGGCCCTGAGGAAATTACTTTTACAGGGACTATAAATCATTGTTAAATTAGTTATGCTTCCAGAATTGCCCCCTGGTACTGACGACCTCCTCAGTAAATGATCAGTGTCTAATGAAAAATCTGCTTGATGGGGGTTAATTTAGTAAAAGTTTACATCAGAGGACAATTTAAAAGTAACTTTGTTAACTTAAATAGGAAATAAGGCAAGAATGCATGGGACCAAGCTCTTCTTTTGTTTGTTTCCTTTTACAACGCAAATATCCAAGTTATAAGCGTTTACCAAGGTTTCAAGTTGCAACAGTAGCACCAAAAAAAGTTGCGTAGTGTACCGGCGGAAGAAGGAGGGGTCCTATTTCATTAATCCCTCATTGCCACAAAACAAAGTGGCGGATTGTAGGTGTAGTTAACCAAATTTGGTATGAAAGCAACAATCTTTTGCATGTTTCATCTCCAAAAAGAACTTGTGTCACGGCACTTTCTTAGAATCTGATGCTTCTTGCCAAACTATGTTTAGAAAAGAACAAAAACAAACAGGTACTTGAACATTCAAGCCACTAAGATGGGAACTACTTTCCTCACTTGCATAATCATCAATTCCATTTTCAGTAGGTAAGAACTATATGTTGCTGCATAAAAATGAGTAGTGGAATAAAAGACATGTTGGACTTGAATAGATGGAAAATAATCAGCTCGCGGAGGAACTTCATTGTTATTGCTACAGCCATGATTAGTTATAGTTCAAGAAGAAAAGGTCCGCGCATTAGTCATGCGGACTATCAGATGGTCAATTAAAGGACCCATGAAGAATTGAATGACTTCACCTTTCCCATCCTCTGATTCCTTTTTATTAGTCCTGAGAGTTTTACCTGAATGTTTCATCTACAAGATATCGTAAATCATTCACCGCTAGGAAAAAAAAGGGGTTAATTGACTGCAAAACAGGCACTTTTTAGAAGGGACAAAATAAATTACTTTCATTGGGCGTGAGAGAGAGAGAGAGAGAGAGAGAGAGAGAGAGAGAGGGGAGAGAAGGGGGGCGGGGGGGAGAGACTTCATAAACCGACGTCTACTCTACATATTTTCTTTCTCATATAATTACTATTACGGGTAATAGTCAATTCATCACAAACTTTTCTTGTGGTGGAGGGGACCGAAAAAGGCCTATCTCTGACATGAGTGGCCGTTACAGCTAAAAAGCCGCAACTGCTGTAATTTTATTCACAGGATAATCGCAACTAATACATGCAGTGATGATGACGCCACCACTATATTGTGGCTGCAATCACAGCCATATCCCCTAAATATTTTGCTCACTTCCGGTGATATCATAATCCATGTTAAAGTGAAAGATACTACTGAAAGCAACTTAGCAAGAAGGAACCGCACCTTGTCTGTGCCAATATATTGAACTATGTTCTCGTGTTCAAACTGTCTATAAAGCTTAATTTCCTGAAAAGAAAGCAGAGTATTACTAGGAAGAAAGATTCAAAAGAAAATCTATCGAACACACACCAGATCTTGGTTGTATACACGGCAGTCTTATAAATAGTTTTGCATATACATCAGCTTGGCAGTTAGAAGATCGAGGTTAGTCAAGCAGTCATGCTTAACAGCCAGTTCACAAGATACAGAAAGAAACCAGCAGTTACTTGCTCAACCTGCAATAAGCTCTGACTGCCTTGGCTTCCTTGATCTGACAAAGGAACCTCCTTTACAGCGAAAAAGGATCCATCACTGTGGAAATAGAGAAGCATGACAGAGAGAATATAAATGCCAAATCTTTCGCGATTGATGCCTTAACCAGACATAGTTAGGATAATTGTGCACTCCAGATGATACAAAGAAAGGAGGAAAGAAAAAATTGCACCTAGCTAGTAAATCACAGAAAAACGATGAAGAGAGTAAATCAAGATTTTTGAAATACAGATTTTTACTTCATCAATCTGTTCGATAACAAAGAATCCCTATCACTCAAGCTAGAACTCCAACCACTATAAGCAAAGTTATGCTTCTCTTATGTCAACCAAAAGATCATATGTTCCCCTCTATATACGCATGATTGGCCCAAGTGTTCTTTATTATAAGAACAAAGCAGCGCTCTCAGAAGTGCTACCGAAAATTCAAAGGAATTGCGCTTCGCATTGCTTATATCAAGAATAAGATTATCAAAGAAAAGAAAAAAATCTTACTCAGTAATTACTTCATAGACATCTCCGTTCATGCTCCATCCCAATATCTGGCACTTTCTCCATGAGATGATGTCTCGTTTGAAACACGCCTGAGGAGAAACAGGACGCCATGGCTCCAAATCGCTGGCAGAATGGATGTTACCCATATCTTTCTCATCCTTAGACTCCTCGCCTTTAAAAGCAATTGACACAAAAAGATCGGTAATAAGCCCCCGTGATTCTAATTTGGTGGCAAAAGGGGTATCCCCTATATCTTTCTCCTCAGACTTCTCATCTTCAACAGCAGTTGACAACAAATCCAACCTACGCTGCCGACGGCGGAGGAACGACAAAGAGAAATAGAAAAAGAAAGAGGAAGAAGAAGAAGAAGAGCCCATTGATTCGGGGCTTTTCTCCGCTGAGCGAGGCTCCGGGCGCTTCGCGAACGAAAAGGATCAAAGAGAAGAGCATAAACAGGGAATGGCGAAGATTTAAAAAAGTAACAGACGGTGCTTTCCTTTCTGCAGACGATCGGAAAGATAATCCCTACTTTCTTCTCTCTCTTCGGCGAAGGTAGAAAAAGGTGTAAAGCGGGTGTAATTGATTTTGTCTTTGATCTGTATTCTACGATGACATGGGGACTATTTCCCCTCCAAGTCCTATGAATATTTTTATGGCCGACGGCTTTTTCGGCTTATAGTTTGGTTTACAACAATTCCCAATTTAAGTCTTGCGTCGTATTTATGTATCGTGGGTCCCACTTCCAGATCCTACGCGTCCCCTTGCTTCTTCTTTTGCGGGTCTCACTTTTCTTCAACTTCACACCCTCGTCTGCTTCTCTCTCCTGCAGGCGCACCGTGTGATAGAACTTGTATCCCCCGGCGAATTAAGAAAGATGCAGAGAGAGTTGGAGAGAAAGAGATGGCGTTGTGAGGCAAGGAAGACTATCGTCAGCAGGAGAGGGAGGGGAAAAAGTCCAGGGGGACGCGCAAAAGAAGAAACAGGGTCAGGGATATCGAGAGAACGCATAGGATGCCAAATGATGGAGCCCACAGCGGATAAAATAATCACAACACTTTGCCCAGATGGAATATAATATGAAATCAAGGAAATTTTACTATATTATATTCACTATTTTACAATAATAAAATCGAATATATTTATATAATATCATGTTTATCGTTTGGTATAACTAACGTATCAATATAAATTAACCATGAATTTTACAAATGAATATAATAAAAATCTTTCGCGACACTATTTTCTACTTTATTTTTACTTGCTTTTTTATTTTACGTTCCTCCCTTTTTTTAATTAATTTATTTTTTTATTTCTTTATTCCCCTTCCATCATTCTCTACTAAAATTTTATTAAATAGTAAGCTATATTAAAATACTAAAACACCTAAAGTATATAATAAACATTAAGATATTTATTGAATTTATATTATAAGATATAATTAAATTCGAATATATAAATAAAAATAAGATTAAATCAAAAAACTAAATTATCATTTTTTATTGTTAATTTTTTATATTAGAATTCAAATTTATTTATATTGAAATATAATTTTAATTTGTTAATTTAAGAAGTTTGTTATTTGAGAAAAATAACTTACCTATTATGGATATTAAAAATCCTATCCACATTTATCCTACTTCCCTTAAGCTACGTTTGGTCGTCTGAATTTCCAACAAAGATAAGACTTGATAGGATAAGATATGAAATACTGTGATTTTTCTATATCCTATCCACTATTTGGTGAATCATAACATTAAAATCGTATATATTATCCATCGTTTGTTTGGTGAATCGCAAAGATTAAAGTCGTATATATTTATATTATATCATGTACATTTTCTTAATATAAACGTCATATAATTGTAAATGAACCTAAAAATTTATAAATGGAGATCGTGAAAATCTCTCGTGTCAATTCCTTAATTTATTTTTATTTTTATTTTATTTTTATTTCCCTCTTTTTAAATTATTTTCTTTATTATTATTTTTTTGCCTTTCGTCATTCGTTAATAAAATTTTATCAAATAGTAAACTGTACCAACATACCTAAAATACAAAAAGTACCTAAAATATATATAATAAATATAAATATATAATTTATAGATTGAATTTTTATTATAAGATAAAATTAAAGTTGAATATATAAATTAAAATAATATTAAATTAAAAATAATTTTTAATTTTTAATTTCTTAAATTATAATTCAAATATTATTTGTATTGAAATATAATTTTAATTTTTTTAATTTAATAAGTTTGTTATTCGAGAAAAATAATTTTTCTATTGTGGATATTAGAAATCATATCCACATTTATCTCACCTCCATGGGATAATTTTATTCGATATATATCCTCATTATATCTGACTTTATCATATCCTGAATAAGCACCAAACATAGGATAAGATAAATCATATCATATCCCGAATTTTATCCTGATTGCCAAACGTAACCTTATGGAATAATTTTATCCGGCTTATATCCTATTTATATCCGATTTTATCCTGTCATGAGCAGGTACCAAATGTAGGATATGATAAATTTTATCATATCTTGAATTTTATCTTGACTGCAAAACATAACTTTTGGGAGTATTTTACCTAAACTACAAGGGTAAAATGTTCCACCATTTATTTGTATGAGCCAAGTGCACTAGAAGTTGTAAAAGCAATTGAATCCTAAAACTTATCACGAAAGTATAATTGAATTCTAAAACATTAACTTTCAAAAAGTGTAATTAAGTCTTATAACTTGTAACGAAAGTACAATTGAGTAATAAAACTTTCAAAAAGTGCAATTAAGTCTTAAAACTTGTCACGAAAGTGCAATCAAGTCCTAAAATTTTCAAAAAGTGCTATTAATAAAAGGACTTGATTTGACCAATTTTATAATTCTCAAGACTTGATTAAATTCTTGAAAATTTTAAAACTCCATTATACTTTCATGACAAATTTTACGATTTGATTGCAATATTTGAAAATTTTAGGACTCAATTATACTTTGTTGATAAGTTTTAGGACTTTTAATATACTTTTCCCTATTTGTATTTTCTGTGTTATCATTATGTTTTGTTTTACTTGTCCGGTCCGACGTAGCTGCATGCAACTATATGAACGGAAAAAGGTGCCCTAGCGCTCAAAACTTCACATTTCGTCAGGGATCGGGGGAGCACAGGGCGAATGGCCCTTCATTAACCAGGGGAGGTGGCGCAAGTAGGCTAGGACGCATCCCGGGTTCCTCAAACCCGAGACAGGC
Source organism: Eucalyptus curtisii (assembly GCA_017140595.1). Taxonomy (NCBI): domain Eukaryota; kingdom Viridiplantae; phylum Streptophyta; class Magnoliopsida; order Myrtales; family Myrtaceae; genus Eucalyptus; species Eucalyptus curtisii. The sequence continues at coordinate 6,356,657 of CM029500.1, read as the reverse complement.
TAGTGGAGTGCTTTCAACTACTTAATTAAAATGATTAAAAAACAAACATTGTTTGTGGCATGTAATCACTGAACTCTGGTCACTAAAATATATGACCATACAATCACTAGGATCCCTCCTCTTGGAAGGTGATCGATCGATCTTTTTCGGGCAGCAGATTATTCTTGCAGAGTAAGCATGTATAGTTTCATGCCGCATTATTTGTTTTCACGACCTTCTTTTAGCATACCATCTAAAATGGAGTAGCAAGAAGCCATGAGATGAAAGTGAAGAAGAAATTCAGAAGTATGATTTCGAGTTATTTTTCGCTGGTCGATATGGTGTCGGAGCACATAGAGTATATGGAATGCTAGATCTCGGAGAAGAAGACCCAGTCTCCCGGACACTTCCTAGAGGCAGCTATGGACGATATCTCCTCTTGACCGATTGCTTATCATGTTGAAGTTGCGTACACCTATCCACGCTTCCTAGAGGCAGAAAACCTAGGTCAACATCAACATCTTCGTTTTCTTCCTTTCTTTCTAACGGAAATATATAACATGGCGTGCTATTTACAATGCCTAGATAAACGACATATGCTTAACTTGAGCAGAAAAAAGCCAGTTGCTGCCCAAGACCGTTCGCAAGGACCGTCAACCTTTCGAGAAGCTCTGACTTAATAGATGCCCGTCGCTGCCAAAGATATGTTCTCTGGCAAGAAGAAAAGTATCATTATAAGCTTGGCAACTCCTTGGAAGTGTTTGCCAGTCATCACTATGCCGCTGACCGTCAAATGGTTCAAAGAATTAAAGCCGCATTTCAAGTGTGCTACCAACAATTTAAGAGGAGAAACTACAATGATACCCTTGCATTTTGGCTTATAAGATTTACACAGACACAAGAGAGAGCTGAATATTGCTCCGTTCTGTTTTTCCTATCCGAATGTCTAGCATGACGAGTAAAAACTTTTTCGATGGGAGTACTTGGTTTGCAACCAAAACAACAAAAGGAAGAGTCTAAAAATCTAAAATTGCTGTCGTCACCATCACGCTACCAAAACTTTAATGTTGATATTCCTAGATTCTAATATATGCTATAGGAAACTCCAACTATGGTTGTTTTCATGGCGTGACGATCAATTGCACACACATCTGTCCTATGGAAATGCCGATTAACCTGTCGCATGCCAGTTAACCTCTATGAAAAGTTCCTAGATGATTTGGGGGAATAATTAAAACTTATGGATAAAACTATAGAACGAGACAGGTTTGTCAGGGAATTGGGAAGCGGAGCATAGATACTATAAATACAAGGAGGATTACCAAAAAATTCCTAAACCTATTGCTGCCAAATTAGCCATTAACTTTTTTTTTTATGGCTAATTTAGTCCTAAACCTTTTATAATTGTGCTAATTTAGTCCATCCGGCCAAAATTGACTGGCCGGATGCTAACATGGACAACGACTGTCTAACGAATGCTGACGTGGCAATTTTAAATATTTTTTTTTAATTTTTTTTTGAAAATTTTAATATTTTTTAATATATTTTTTTTCCTTTTTTTTTTTCCTTTGGCCGGCCAACGTTGGCCAGAGGCTAGGGCCGACGAGGTTAGCCTCGCCGGCCACTGGTGAAGGCGAGCCTCGCCCAGCGACGATGAGGCTACCGTCGCCCCATCTGGTGAGGAGCCTCGCCAGTGGTCGGCGAGGCTGCCGTCGCCAGATCTGGCGAGGTTGACGCGAGCTCGACCCTTGCCAAGGCCGGGCGGGCCGAGCCTCGCCCGGTTCGGCGAAGGCCTCGCCCGGCCAAGGTGAGGGTCGACCTCGCCGGATGTGGCGACGGCGGCCTCGCTATCGCTGGGCGAGGCTCGCCTTCGCTTGTGGTCGGTGGGGGCGAGCCTCGCTAGTGGCCGGCGAGGTCGGCCTCGCTATCGCTGGGCGAGGCTCGCCTTCGCTTGTGGTCGGTGGGGGCGAGCCTCGCTAGTGGCCGGCGAGGCTGACCTCGCCGACCTTAGCTTGCCAGCCAGAGGAAGAAGAAACTTGGGAAAAAAAGAAAATAAAAAATTCAAAAATTCAAAATTCGGAAAAAAAAATATTTAAAAAATATTAAAAATTGCCACGTCAACGTTTACCGGACGGCCGGTGTTCGCATCAGCATCTGGCCGGCTAGTTTTGGCCGGATGGACTGAATTGATACAATTATAAAAGGTTTAAGACTAAATTGGCCAAAAAAAAAGTTTAGGACTAAATTGACACAATGCAATAGTTTTATGACTTTTTTGGTAATTCTCCCATAAATACATGGACTATTTGCTCCAATTTAAAAGTTTAGAGTAGGCTGTCAATGTTATGAATTTTTGGACTAAACAGTACAAATGAGGTAAGTTGATGAAATATCTTCCCTTTAACCCAAACGAAGACCTTCAGAGCAATGAACCGGAAAGGGATGGCAAGGCCACAGCTCACGACAATTTGTTTTTGTAACGAGGTCAAGCAAAACCAGAAGAAGGTGGATCCCTCACAAAAGGATGGTCTAGCAACACTGCTGCAGTAGGCCGTTTCTTCGGGTTTTGTTGCAAGCATCTATGGATGAAGTCTCGAGCATCTTGTGATAAAAATTTGGGAACTCGAGGAGGTTCACCTTTGCGAATTTTACGCCTTGCTTCCAACTGCCACATTAAGAAAGAAAACGTAGCAGAGGTTAGTGTTAATCATATATCCAGGTGGAACTAACATATTACAGCTGGATAAATCAATAAGATCTGTAGACAAATCTACGCGCATCATGCAATAATCATTCTGGAATCACGGTTACTGCAGAAGTGGGAGAGGCGGATGATATGTAACAGTTCCCAGGGATCAATGCGTGAATGCTTTCCAACTACTGCCAATAAAGCAAAAGTATCTATTGCTTTTTGCTCAAAATTCTCAAGTGTCCTAGATTTAACCAAAAATGTAAAGGGAAAGGGGCCATTAGTTGCATGTTTTAAGATGGCTTTGAGCAGGACGGTATTACTTTTTCTCCTTTATAATAAATAAAATTCAAAGATAAGCACAAAGCAGTGCAACCTTCACAATTCACTCACAAGACCAGAGCACTCCAAACTTCAGCAGCACCCATTCTATAAACAAAAGAGGTTCCTGTGAAGTCGTGCCCTAAAAATGGATAACGTCAGGAGGAAATTTACTAGCTAGAGCCAGTAATTACCATCCCTGTTGAAAAACTTACTATGTGTACGGCAGAGTTGCCAACTTGACATAGAACATTAAAATTGGTTGGTAACTTTCGAAAATCACTAGGTAATTTACTGGCTGGAGCCATTAAGTACAATCCCCGTTGGAAAACTTACTACGTGCATAGAGAAGTTGCCAACTTGACATAGAACATTAAAATTGTCATAATATTCGAAAGTTACCAACTAAATTGAAAACTATCCAAAGTAACTAACCCTAGCAGAGAAGACAACCATCCAGGTCAATGATCAATTCAAAGAAGAGCAGCAGAGGATCAACACTCGAAATCAATGAAGGAATCACCAAGGTTGATAATGGTGAGTGACAGATCAGAGGACAACCACACGATGAAAGGACACAGAAGGGAACATGAGCAATCAATGTCGGTGCTGCTCCCAGAACAGGAGGAGAGATGGCAATAACAATATTAGGATTTGAATCTCTTGGCTGCTCAAGTACCATGTGACAGTGAAGGGAAAGATGGAGAGATTCTTCATACTGAATGGTACGGTTATACATGTACCCAATATCTACAGGTGGGATACTATTTACATATGTACAATATGCGATTATCTAAGCGCATGCCACCGTATGCTCAGTGTATGCTTGTAGTAGTAATTGAAAGAATTAGACAACAATGCCAAATTGCTTAAAAGAGAAAGCCAAGATTCAAATATTCAACCAAGTTTTCATACCATGTTAGCTAACCATTTGCTCCAGAATCCCAACCAACTGTCGGCCACAAATACTATGCATATCCTTTACCATGACCATATTCTTGATAACTGTCACTGAATTCTCTGTCCTCTCTCTTTTCTATGTAGTGCTCTTACTCATTTGGTTTTCTCAGAATGACGGCCTAATGGACTCATCACAACATGCACTCATCTTATTTAGTAACTTAGGCATAACATGGATCTTGAGGATATAAAACATAAAAAGAAGGTTACTTAATTACATACAGGTGGAACGCCGAAATATGGAGGCTTGCATGTTAACATCTCTAAAACAGTGCACCCAAGGCTCCAAATATCAGCTGCCGACCCATAGATTCCGTCACTTCCACTGTTGGCGACCTGCAGTTACAACCAACGAGGATGAAAAAGAAATGGAAAAGATATGGCCTTCTACAGCCAACGATAGTACATTAAAAAAAAATGGCAGCGGACCTCAGGTGCCATATAATTAGGAGTTCCCATGCAGGATTTAGCAAAACCAATTTTGGTGGCCTGCACGAATAAACACAGAAAGTTGATATGTTATCTTGGAAATATAAAGGACAACACATGCTTCACTTTGTGCATGTCTATACTCAGTTTGTTGTGTGCGCATGCTTATGTATTTATACATGCATCTTTGTTGCTTGCAAGCACTTTGTGCACATGTCTGTTTTTGAGGATGTGCCTTTGCTACTCGTGCATGTGCGCATATATATATATATATATATATATATATATATATATATATATATAGAGAGAGAGAGAGAGAGAGAGAGAGAGAGAGAGAGAGAGAGAGAGAGTGTTTGCTTCCGCTGATGGTACATACTATTGCCAATCCAAAGTCTGCAAGTTTCACAGATCCACTAGCATCAACGAGTATGTTAGCACATTTAATGTCCCTACAGAATGAAGGAACTGGAAGCATGAGAAGCCAGCATAGATGCAAGTAGGATATACAGAATGTCAAAATTTTCATCCCTCTTCCACCTTCAACTTGTCTATGCTAAATATTGCTGAACAAGCTCATAATGTTACTTTGTTGTTTACTGATTATCACAAGAAATCTACTTCTCATAACACTACATTTTGGTTTAAAGATTTGACAACTCCCTTAAATCCACAAAAAGCATTTGGATAAGTAAAAGATTGTATTGTCAAAAGGAACCATGGGGGTGCGCCTAAAACAAAATATATAAATTTCAATGTGCGCTTTGTTTGGTTATGATCTCTTTCCTTAACAAAATCAACCTTTCATCAGAAATGCAAAGTGTGAATCACTATTTCAATTATTCAAAACTACTAATGCAAAGTCAATCATCTTTCTTCTACCTGTGTACCACGTTCTTGCCATGAATATACTTTAAACCCTCTAAAATTTGCCTAGTGTATGCGGCGACTTGGGATTCTGTCAAGGGGCGTTTGCGATAAAGAGTTGAAAGTGAATTTTTGGACATGAGCTCAAGGAATATGTAACACTTCTCGTTATCCTGGAAGAGAGTGAAAATCATATACATTAGAATATCCAACTCAAAAAGTTTAAGCTATTAGGTCGAACAAGACAAAACTGAAACTACATAAACAAGCAATGTGGAATAATATGAAATCCCCTCTCATGTGCAAAAGGATTGAGAACAGCATGTGGAATTGCTGAAAAGAAAGTCATGTACAGAAATAAAATGCGCCAGAACTTGGTTCCGAAATTGTCAGAACCCAAAAGATTATACTATTAAGTAGAAGGAGACTACATGTATACAAGGCCATACCATCGAGACCCCATAAACAAACTATATGGGATATTCTAACAAGATAGATTATAGACGACCATACCAGATAGCAAATAAAATGAAACAAACATCAGTGACATTTACGTTTTTGTCATCCTAATGATCCTGGATGTTTAGGTCTCTTTTAATGCCCAACCAATCGTTGGATCAAGACAACACCCTTCCCACAGCAATCAAGTGTACGAAGACCAGAGGTGCCTAGACAAGGCCCTGAGGAAATTACTTCCGCTGGGACTAGAAATCAATGTTAAGTTGGTTATGCTTCTTGAATTGCACTTTGGTCCGGACGACCTCCTCAATAAACAATCAGTGTCTAGTGAGAATCTGCTTGATGGGGGTTAAATTTAGTAAAAGTTTACATCAGATGACAATTTAAAAGTAACATTGTGAACTTAAATAGGAAAATTAGGAAAGAACGTGTGGGACCGAGCTCTTCTTTTGTTGGTTTCCTTTTACAACACAAATATCCAAGTTATAAGTGTTCACCGCAGTTTCAACTTGCATTAGCGCCAACAAAAAATATTGCATAGCACAGCTGGCGGAAGGAGGGGTCCTATTTCATCAATCCCTCATTGCCACAAAAAAATATGGTGGAATGTAGGTGCAGTCAACCAAATTTGGTATGAAAGCAACAATCTTTTGCATTTTCATCTTCAAAAAGAACTTATGTCATGGCACTTTCTTAGAATCTGATGCTTCTTGCCAAACTATGTTTAGAATAAAAAAACAGGTACTTGAACATTTAAGCCACTAAGATGGGAACTACTTCCCTCACTTGAACAATGATCAACTCCCTTTTCAGTTTTCTCTACTCGTAGAGGTAAGAACTATATGATGCTGCGTAAAAATGAGTAGGCTGGACTAGAATAGATGGAAAAAATCAGCTCACAGAGGAACTTCATTGTTATTGCTAAAGCCAAGACCAGTTATAGTTGAGGGAGAAAAGGTCCGCACATTAGTCATGCGGACCATCAGACGGTCAATTAAAAGACTCATGAAGAATTAAATGACTTCACTTTCTCATCCTTTGATTCCTTTTTATTAGTCCTGAGAGTTTGACCTGAATCTTCAGTTCGCAAGATATTGTAAAGCATTCACCACCGGAAAACAGAGGGTCAATTGATTACAAAACTAGCACTTTCAAGAAGGGAGAAAAAAAAATTACTTTCATTGAGAGGGAGAGAGAGACTCCAAAGACTGATGTCTACTCTACCAAAACTGGCACTTTCAAGAAGGGAGAAAAAAAAATTACTTTCATTGAGAGGGAGAGAGAGACTCCATAAATTGACGTCTACTATACGTATTTTCTTTCTCATATAATTACTATTACGGGTAATGGTCAATTCATCACAAAATTTTCTTGTAGTGGAGGGGACCGAAAAATGACCATCTCCATCACGAGTCGCCTTTATTGCTAAAAATCGCAACTGCTGTGATTTTATTCACAGGATAATTGCAGCTAATACATGCAGTGATGATGATGCCACCACTATATTGTGGCTGCCATAACACCCCTTAATTATTTTGCACAGTTTTGGTGATATCATAATTGACGTCAAAGTGAAAAATACTGGAGAAAGGAACTTAGCAAGAAGGAACCGCACCTCGTCTGTGCCAATACATTGAACTATGTTCTCATGTTCAAGCTGTCTATAAAGCTTAATTTCCTGAAAAGAAAGCAGAGTATCACTAGGAAGAAAGAGTCAAAAGAAAATCTATTGAACAGACACCAGACCTATGATTGTATATACAACAGTCTTATAAATAGTTTTGCATATACATCAGCTTGACAGTTAGAAGATCGAGGTAAGTCAAGTAGTCATGCCTAAGGGCCAGTTCACAAGATACATAAAGAAATGAGCAGTTACCTGCTTGCCTTGGCATCCTTGACCTGACAAAGGAACCTCCTTTACAGCGAAATAGGATCCATCCCTGTGGATATAGAGAAGCATGAGAGAGTATAAATGCCAAGTCTTTCGTGATGATGCCTAAACCAGACATACTTAAGACAATTCGTGCACTCCAGATGATACAGAGAAAAAAAGAAAATGCACACTTTTCAAGCTAGTAAAGTCACATCAAAATGATGGACTGCTCAATTTTCGTGATTTTTGAAATACAAGATCTTACTTCATCAATTTGTTAAAATAAAGAATGGTCTTCAATGAGTAACACATCAGCCATCCAGCATGAAGATCAAGCACTTTTAAGCAATGGAATAAGCATTTGTCATGTCTCTTTAAATGTGCCTCCTATGTCAACAAAGGATTATCCTAATTCTAAGCACAGAATTGCAGCACTTGGAAATGTCATCAGAACTTCAAATGAAACATCATCGTGGAGAACACCGCCTATACTTCGCCCCAAAGATTGCTTGCTTATACCAAGAATCACTGGATGATGCAAAGGGAAGCAAAGAATCTTACTCAGTAATGACTTCATAGACATCTCCAAATGACCCTCCTCCCAACCTCCCGCACTTTCTCCATGAAGTGATTTTTTGTATGAACCTCCCCCGAGACGAAACAGAGCGCCATTGTAAATCGCTGGCAGAAACCACATCATTCACATCCTTATAATCCTCGTCTTCAACCGACGAAAAACAGTCGGAAACTGACAAAAAACAGTCGAAATCATCTCCATCCAACCCATCCACTCCATGCGAAGAACGGCAGCTGTAGTAGATCGTTAAAAGAGAAGGAAAGATGGCCATCGGCTCATCGACAATGGCGCTTTCTTTTGCAGAGGATCCGAGGTATATCCGAACTTTTTGCAAGGGAAAAGTGATTTTTTTCTCTATGGGGGTAGGGGTGTGTGGACCGGGTAAACCCGGTTCCCGGATCGGCCCACCCGAAAAATAGGGTCGGAACCGGTTCCCAAAATTCAAAATCAATTTGAACCGATTTAAAAATCGGTTCCGAAAAATTACCCATCCGAAAACCGGATCGACCGGACCGGTTCGGAAACCGATTTGAGAACCGTTTGTAAGCCAATCCAAACGTCCAAAACCCTAATTTGTTCCCAGTTTCTATCTTTATCTATCACACCCGCAGATTTCTTCACAGCGTTTTCTTTCGTCGCGCCATCGCTAGCTCCCCGTCGCGCCATGGCCAGATCCAGCTCCCCCTCGCGCTGCTTCCTCATCTGCGTTCATCTGCTTCCTCGTCGCGCCATCGCCAGCTCGCCCCCATCGCTAAGCCCCTCGCCGGCAAGAAGCTCGGCAAGCGCGCCCTCAAGCTCGTCCGCAGAGGTAATGCCCCATCATACCCTTACTCGTTGTCTCGTGTTAACATGCGTTCTTGCTCCCTTTCTCCTTTCCGTTGGTTGGCGAGTTGATGGTGAGTTTTGGGTACGTGATTCGTCGAATATACAGTGACAGTGACTGACGGTCTCGGCTCTTTATGAAACCTATTAGATGAAACTTTAGCTGGAACTGGGTGCATCGAAATGCCGGTTCTCTTTGTCGATGAGCCGGATATTCACTGCGAATGGCAAGCGCGAGGGGGCGGGGTGGGCTTAAATGGGTGTGCTGCGTTTGTGGTTCTATTGAAATTTCTTTGGGCTGAGTATTGGCATGTCCTTGTGGTTCTTCTTGATTGGCAGCTGCTGAAGAGAAATGCTTGAAAAGAGGCGTGAAGGAGGTTGTTAAAACCATCCGGCGCGGTCACAAAGGGTACGAATTTATCCTTTTTTTCTAGTTTGAGCACAAATGCGAAATCTCTGTAGTTGCTTGGAGCCACGTCTTTTGTTCTGCACAGCGTTGGCTGGGGAATGTTTGGGTTGTTGTTGAGCCCAGATATTCGAAAAGAGATTTAATTTACTATGAAAACTAATCTGTTTTTTATAATCGTCGGTGGATTTTCGGTTGGGATTCACTCCTTGGCAATGGAATATGGAAGCTGTTTGTGTAAATCGTCGGTGAATTTTCGGTTGGGATTCACTTTGTATTTCGGTTTTGAGATTAGAAAAGTTCTATTTTCTTTGAGATCGATTGTTCTGCCGGTTTGAAAGCGTGCATGGTGATACCTAGGAACTTTTGGATAAGAATGAGAGTCATTAGCATTTCAATTGACAGTGGTTTTAATCGCTAGTCCTTGCGGTTTTTATGCAAAACAGGTTGTGAGGTTGCTGTACAGAAATTTTTATGCAAAACAGTTTCCAATATAAACAGGGTTGACTTTGAAACCGGACCGGAAAAACAGGGTGGGTCGGGTATAGGGTCTAATACAAACAGGGTCGGGTACAGAGTCCAAAAAATGGGAACCGGTTATAACAGGTCGGGTACAGGGTCCAGGTCTAGACCCTACCCACCCTGGACCCGATCACCCCTATGGGGCAGCTACATAAAACAAAACGCTAACTAGGAGGCGGAGAATAGAAACAAAGGGCTTCCTATCCTTAATTTGGCGAAAACGCTCTCCAAAATATTGCGATTATTTGTGTGGGTCCCACCTTTCAGGACATAGGAAACCAACCATATTAGGGTCGTGGCTTCTCGCTTCATGTCTCTTCCGACCTTATCAAAATGCTTTCTCCTCTTCTCTTTGATTGCGATGCCATGACTGTTATGGTACTTATTGGAAACCATTCTTTATTTTTGAAATGGTACTTATTGAATACCATTCTTTATTATCGAATGGATTGATGAAGTAAAGATCTCGTACTTCAAAAATCACATATAAATTTAGTTGTTCTCCATCGGTTTTATGTAACTTTATGAGCTTGAATAGCATGCGATTTTTTTTCCCTTTCTTATTTTGAAGAATGTATAGTGTGATAAATCAGTGTGTGTGGGAAACGTGCTTTAAAAATTGTGAATTGATTGTAAATTCAAATGCTGAAACGGAATATCTTAGTGACATTAATGACACCAACTTTTTTTTCTTTTTTCCTTTTTGTCATCCGGGGTGGACGAATTATCTGAACTATGTCTGGTCAAGGCAGAATTCAAGATTATATTCTCTCTCATGCTTCTCTATTTCCACAGGGATGGATCCTTTTTTGCTGTAAAGGAGGTTTCATTACTAGATCAAGGAAGCCAAGGCAATCAGAGCTTAGTGCAGCTTGAGCAGGTAACTGCTCGTTTCATTCTGTATGTTGTGAACTGCCCTTTGGGCATGACTACTTGATTAAAATCTTATAACTTCCAAGCTGACGTCCATGCAAAACTATTTATAAGGCTGCCGTAGATACAACCATAGATCTGGTGTGTGTTCAATAGATTTTCTTTTGGCTCTTTCTTTTTAGTGATACTCTGCTTTCTTTTCAGGAAATTCAGCTTTATAGACAGTTTGAACATGAGAACATAGTTCAATATTTCGTCACAGACAAGGTGCGTTTCCTTCTTGCTAAGTTGCATTCTGCAGTATCTTTCACTTTGGCATCGATTATGATATCACCAGAACTCAGCAAAATATTTATGGGTATTATAGCAGCCACAATAGAGTGGTGTCATCATCATCGCTGCATGTATTAGCTGCAATTGTCCAGTGAATAAGATCACAGCTGTTGCGCCTTTTTAGCAGTAACGGCCACTTGTGATATAGACGGTAATTTTTGGGTTCCCTCCGCCACAAGAGAAGTTTGTGATGAATTGACTATTACCCGTAACCGTAATAAACAATAACAAAGAAGTTCCTCCATTAGCTATTTTTTTCCATCTATTCTAGTCCAGCGTGTCTTTTATTCCACTGCTCTTTTTTATGCAGCATCATATAATCCTTACCTCTACAAGTAGAGAAAACTGAAAATGGAATTGATCATTGTTCAAGTGCCGTTCTCAATCCGTTTGGACACAGTGATTTAAGTCCACAATATTACTGTTAAGTTGTCATCTGATGCAAACTTTTACTAAATTAACCCCCATTAAGCATAACCAACTTAACAATGATTTCTAGTCACTGTGAAAGTAATTTCCTCAGGGCCTTTTCTAGGAGTCTCTTGTCTTCATACACCTGATTGCTGTGGGAAGGGTGTTGTTTTGATCCAATGATTGGTTAGGTGTTATAGCAGGCCTAGACATCCGGTATCATTAGGATGAGAAAAAGTTGAATGTCACTGATAGTTGTTTCATTTTATTTGCTGTCTGGTATGGTTGTCTCTAATGTATCTTGTTAGAATATCCATATAATTTGTTTATGAGGTTTCAATGGGCCTTATATATATGTAGCCCCCTTCACCTAATAGTATAATCTTTTGAGTTCTGGCATAATTTTGGAACCAAGTTCTGCCACAATTTATTTCCGTACATGACTCCCTTTTCAGCAATTCCTTGTGCTGTTCTCAATCCATTTGCACACAAGAGGGGGTGTCATAGTATTCCACATCGCTTGTCTATGTAGTTTAAGTGTGCCTTATGTGCTTTGTCTTGCTTCACCTAATAGCTTGAACTTTTAAGTTTAATATACTAATATGTATGATTTTCACTCTCTTCCAGGTTAATGAGAAGCTTTACGTATTCCTTGAGCTCATGACCAGAGGTTCACTTTCAAATTATTATTGCAAATATGGCTTGAAAGAATCCCAAGTCTCCTCATGCACTAGGCAAATTTTAAATGGTTTAAAGTATCTTCATGACAAGAAGGTGATACATAGGTAGAAGAAAGATGCTCGACTTTGGGTTTTAGTTTTGACTAATTGAATTAGTGATTCACATTTCTCATTTCTGATGGAAGGTTGACTTTGTTAAGGAAAGAGATCATAGCCAAACAAAGAGCACATTGACATTTGTAAATTTTGTTCCATGGCACAACCCCACGGTGCCTTTTGACGATACTCCTTTTACTTATCCATATACCTTTTTGTGGAATGGGGGAGTTGTCAAATCCTTAAACCAAATGTAATGTTATGAGAAGTAGATTTCTTGTGACAATCAGGAAACAACGAAGTAGCATTACGGGCTTGTTCGGCAATATTTGGCATAGACAAGATTCTTTTACTATGTGAATGCTTGAAGGGGGAAATATAAATTTGCATTACTGTTAACTGTGAGGGATGAAAATTTTAACCTTCTATATATCCTACTTTCATTTGCGCTGGTTTCTTATTGCTCCAGTTCCTTGATTCTGTAGGGATATTAAATGTGCTAACATAGTGTTGGTGCAAATGGAATTGTAACTTTCAGACTTTGGATTGGCAAAGGTTTGTCCCATCAGTGAAAGCAACACTCTCTGCACATGCGCGCGAGCAGCAAAGGCACATGCTCAAATACATGCACATGCACAAAGTGCGTGCGAGCAACAAAGATGCATGTACAAATACATACGCGTGCGCACATGACAAACACATGTATAGACATGCATGAAGTGAAGCATGTGTTGTCCTTTACTTTTCTTAGATAACCCATCAACTTTCTGTGATTTATTCGTACAGGCCACCGAAAAGAATCCTGCTAATTCCTTCATAGGAACTCTTTTGTGGATGGCGCCTGAGGTTTGCACCCTCTGCTGTCATTTTTTTAACATACTTATCATTGGCTGTAGAAGGCGCATATTTACCATTTCTTTGTCATCTTCGTTGGTTGTAACTGCAGGTCTTCAAAAATGAAGAGGGCAGAAGCTACGGGTCATCAGCTGATATATGGAGCCTAGGGTGCACTGTTTTAGAGATGTCAACATGCAAGCCTCCATATTCTGAATATGCACTGGTAAATAATTTAGTAACCTTCTTTTTATGTTTATATCTTCGAGATCCATGTTATGCCGAAGTTACTAAATAAGTTGAGCACATGTTGTGATGAAGTTCATTAGGCCATCATTCTGAGAAAACGAAACGACTAAGCGCACTAAATAGCAAAGACATAGGACAGAAGATCCAATGACAGTAATCAAGAGTATGGTGATGTTAAAGGATATCCATAGTATTTATGGCCGTTGGTTGGGATTCTGGAGCAAATGGTTAGCCAACATGGTATGAAAACTCGGTCGAATATTTTGACTCTCTTTTTTGAGCAATTTGCCATTGTCGTCTAATACTTTTAATGACTACTCCAAGTGTATACTCTGTACGATGGCATGCGTTATAGACAACTGCATATTGTATATACGTAAATAATATCCCACCCATAGATATTGGGTACACGTATAACCCTACCTTTCAGTCTCAAGAATCTTTCCATCTTCTCTTTCACTGTCACATGGTACTTGAGCAGCCAAGACAGATTCAAATCCTAATATTGTTATCGTCATCACTGCTCCAATTTGGGAGCAGCACTGACATTGATTGCTTCATGTTCCCTTCTGCGTCCTTTCATTGTGTGGTTGACCTCTGATCTGTCACTCACCATTATCAACCTTGGTGATTCCCTCATTGATTTTGAATGTTGATTTTCCACTGCTCTTCTCTGAATTAATCAGTGACCTGGATGGTTCTCTTCTCTGCTAGAGTTAGTTACTTTGGCTAAGGAAGTTAGGTACTTTTCAATTTGGTCGGTAACTCAAACATTATGACAATTTTAACTTTCTTCATCAAGTTGGCAACTTCTTGATACACGTATTAAGTTTTCCAACAGGGATGGTAATTAGTGGTTCTAGCCAGCAAATTTAATGTTATCCCTTTTTAGGGGACGACAGCACAGAAACGCTCTTTTGTTGATAGAACGGCTGCTGCTGAAGTTTGGAGTGCTCTGCTCTTGTGAGTGAATTGTGAAGGTTGTGCTGTGTTGTGCTTATCTTTGAATTCTATTTACTATAAAGGAGAAAAAGTAATACCATCCTACTCAAAGGCATCATAAATCATGCAACTAATGCCCCGCTTCTTTTACTTTTTGGTTAAATTTAGGACATTTAAGAATTTTGAGCAAAAAGCAATAGATACTTTTACTTTATTGGCAGTAATTGGAAAGCACACACTCATTTGCCCCTGTGAACTGTTAAGTGTCATCCACGTCTCCCACTTCTGCAGTAACTGTGATTCCAGAATGATCAATGCAGATGATTGCCTGAAGCATGATGCGCTTAGATTTGTCTACAGATCTTATTGATTTATTTAGCTGTCAGTTAGTTCCTCCTGGATTTATGATTGACATTGGCCTCTGCTGTTCTTAGTGCGGCAGGACAAAGCATTGAGTAAAATTTGCAGGAAAAAACCTCCTCGAGTTCCCAAATCTTTGTCGGAAGATGTTCGAGACTTCATCTGCAGATGCTTGCAAGTAATACCGGAGGATCGGCCTTCTGCAGCGGAGTTGCTAGAACATCCCTTTGTGAGGAAGCCACCTACTTCTGATTTTACTTGACCTAGTTACAAAAACGTATTGTTGGAAGGTTTTGCCGTGCCATCCCTTTCCGGTTCATTGCTTTGATGGAATGCAAGATCTCGAAGATGAAGACCCATCTCTCAGATGCTATTTCTGCAAGACCGTATAGTCTCCTTGCCTGCACGAATGAGATCGATGACGTGAAGCATGCGAATCATCGCAAAATGTTAGGAAAACAAAATGTTAGGCAATACCATCGTAAATCCTCACTACTCGGTCTTTTTCTGTTTTCTGCTCAAGCTACTGCCCGTCTTACTGCTTTTGCTTCTCACCTGACTGATCTCTTTGTGATTTGGGTAACACGGTTCCCTCCAATTATGTACATGCCGTTTTGGACTTGAAACCAGCAAGGTGTCTTCTTGCACTCATTTGGAAATGAATCTGTAAATCGAACCAAACGTTGCAGTCTTGATTTATTGCAATATCTGACGCTGAAATGCTCGAAACAACGATTCTATATTGAGTTGACGTAATCAGAAGGTGGAGGTCAACGGCTACCGGTAGTGGGTGACGTAATCACAAGGTAGCATGTACAACATGTTCGTTTTTTCTTCGATTCCGGTCATCTCGTTTCAAAAGAAGATGGTGGAGGGACGGACTTGAAAAAGGGAGTCCAGCAAGGTGTCTTCTTGCACTCATTTGGAAATGAATCTGTAAATCGAACCAAACGTTGCAGTCTTGATTTATTGCAATATCTGACGTTGAAATGCTCGAAACAACGATTCTAAATTGAGTTGACGTAATCAGAAGGTGGAGGTCAACGGCTACCGGTAGTGGGTGACGTAATACTTTTATTATATTTTTCTTTTTCTTTTTCTTTTTTCTTTTTCCTTTTCTTTTCTTCTTCTTCCTTCTTTATGGCCGGCTGCCGGTAGTGGCTGTGGGCGCGGGGTGAGGTCTAGCGAGCTGGCGAGAGCCTCGCCAGGCCAGAGCGAGGGCCAACGAGCTTGCCGGACGCACGCCTTGCCACCGCGAGGCTCGGCCTCACCAAATCTGGGTGAGGCCGAGCCTCGCCGGGGGCTAGCGAGCCTCGTCGGGCCACCGGCGAGGCTTAGCCTCGCCCAAGCGGCATGAGGTCGGCCTCGCCCTGGCTTGGCGAGGCCGAGCCTCACCATGGCTAGGCAAGCTCGACGAGCCTTGCCGGGGTTGGCGATGGTCGCCGGTCAAAGGGAAGAAGAAGAAAAGGAAAGAGAAGAAGAAATAAAAAATTAAACTTGATTCTAGGAATTGTTCTAGAGAATAAAAACTAACTTTTTTCTGCTTTTTAATTTTGTTCTAAATCTATTCTCGAGAATAACAAATATATTTTTGTTTCCGGGAACAAAAATTTTACCAAACGAGTTTTTATTTTTTTTTTTTTTATTCTCTAGAACAAAAGAATAAGAATTAGTTGTTCTGGAAATGATTATCAAACATGACCTTAGGGTTAGGTTATGATTAGGGTGAGCCTTTTTTTTTTTTTTTTTTTTTTGCGAAGTGCATTTATTTCTTAATTTTGGTATTTGCAAACTGAACGAGAATGAAAGAGAGAGAGAGAGTATATAAGGACTCGGGAGGCACCACTAGTTTCCTAAGAACCTTCCCTACCGCATTGTCAAAATCAGAACTTGCTCCTGCATCGGCTAACCTAATTATTGAGAGTACAAAATTTTTTATCATTCGAAACAAGCGTCCATCTTGAAGGGACGTGCCATTAATAAAAACACTCGACTTTACAGATAATGGCCTGATATCAAACAAGCAACAACGAAGCAAATACGGCATTCCCTCGCGGATCCCGAGGGATATCCAATCTTGACCGATTGCTTATCCTATAGAAGTTGCGAGCTCCTATCTACACTTTCCTAGAGGCAGAAAACCTGTGTCGTCGTCAACGTCTTTGTTTTCCTCCTTTCCTTTTCACGAAAAAATATACAACATGGCATGCTATTTACAATACCCCCAGATGAACAACACATGCTTGACTTGAGCTGAATAAAGACACCCCGAAATCGGTTGCAGCTCAAGACCCTTCGCAAGGACCATTGATCCTTGAGAAGCTCCAATTTGCCCATCGCTGCCAAAGAGAAGTTATCTGGCAAGAAAAAATGTATCACATCATAAGCTTGGCGACGCCTCAGAAGTGTTTGCCAGTGATCAAAGAATTGCAGCAGCTTTACCAATGCACTACAAATGATTACAAGTAGGAAAAACTACAATGACTCCCTCAGCATTTTGGCCTAAGATTACACAAACACTAGTGAAAGCTGAATATTGCTCCGTTCTGTTTTTCCTATCTGAATGTCTAATGTGACGAGTTAAAACTTTACATATGGAAAGACTTGGTTTGCAATCAAAACACAAAAGGAAGAATCTAAAAACCAAGAATTTTGACATTATCGAGGTGGCTAAGGAAAGTCAATAGGCAACATAAAAAATATCTAAAAACCATCATGTCCATCCCAATGCTTTACAACATGAGACCATTTGTTTTGGGAGACAACACTCTTCCAAAAGACACCCGCCCACTAAAGAAGTCAAAGGCCATTCAATTAAGTTGCTCCCTGAATTATTCTGGGGCTTCCATTCAGTGTCTAGTGAAAGCTCTTAAGGAATGAGGCAACTTTGCCGGGCGGTTCCACAACAGCAGGAAGTACAAAGCATATTTGTCCACTTTGGTTTCTTAGAGTATCATTATCACTGTCACACTACTGAAACTTTCAGGGAAAAGTGCCAAAAAAGTCCTAAACCTTTTGTGTTTGTGCTAGTTTAGTCCTAAACATTTTTACTTAGTGCCGATTCAATTCTTTTCAATCAATTTTGGTCGGATTTTGCTGACTAGACTCCGACCGGTTGACATGGCCTAATCGGTGCTGACGTTGACAATTTTTAATAATATTTTAATATTTTTGAATTTTTTTTTTCTTATTCTTTTTTCTCTTTATTCTTTATTCTTTATTCTTTTTCCTTCTCTCCTCCTCCCTTCGGTCGCTGGCCGGACCACGACAACCGGCTAGAGGTGATGGCCGGCGAGGCTTGCCGACCACCTCGCCAATGGCCGTGAGGGCGGCCTCGCGCTGGGTGGCGAGGCTGGCCCTCGCCGGCGTTGCCTAGCGCGAGGCCGCCCTTGGGGGCACTGGCGAGGTGGCCGGTGAGAACCTCGCCAAATCGCGGCTGGGGCGGCGCGGGCGAGGCTCGCCCTCGCTGCCCAACGTGAGGTCGCCCTCGTGGGCACTAGTGAGGTGGCCGGCGAGCCTCGCTGGCCGTCACCTCTGGCCGGTTGCTGTGGTCTGGCCAGTGGCAGGAGGGAGGAGGAGAGAAGAAAAAAGAAAAAAGAAAAAAGAATAAAAAAATTCAAAAATATTAAAATATTATTAAAAATTGTCAACGTTAGCACCGATTAGGCCACGTCAGCAGGCCGGCGTCCAGTTAACAAAATCCGGCTAAAATTGGCCGGAAAGGACTGAATCGGCACTAAATAAAAAGGTTTAGAAGTAAATTGGCACAAAAAAAGGTTTATGACTAAACTGGCACAAACACAAAAGGTTTAGGATTTTTTTTGGCACTTTTCCCGAAACTTTCATGATATTCCTAGATTCTTACATATACACACACATATATATGCCAAGGGAAACTGGAACAATGGTTGTTTTCATGGTGTGCCTGTGAATTGCACCTACCTCTCCCCCAGGGGAAGACAACTTAACCTATGGTGTACCAATTAACCACTATGGGTAACTCACCAGATTAAAAGTTTCAAGACGATCTAGTGGAAATATTAAGGATTATGACGAAAATTGTAAATCGTGAAAAGTTGGTAAGGGGATTGAGAAACTGACCATAGACCCTATAAATACATGGACTATTTGCTCCAATTTAAAAGCATATTGTAGACTGTTAAAAGTTGTAATTTTCTGGAGTGAATAGAAGCAATGTGGTAAGTTGATGAAGGTATCTTGCCATTAGCCCTAAAGAAGAATACTTCCACTGGCAATGCAACAACAAAATAACACATGTAAAGTGTAACATTACCTTCTAAGCTATGGACCAAAAGGGATTGCTTAGCAAAACCTTACGATCATATGTTGTTGAAACGAGGTGAAGCAAAACCAGAAGAAGTAGGTGGCTTCCTCACAAAAGGATGCTCTAGCAACTTTGCTGCAGAAGGCCGATCAATCGGGTTTACTTGCAAGCATCTAAGGATTAAGTCTTGAGCATCTCTTGATAAAGAATCAGGAACTGGAGGTGGTTCACCCCTGCTTATTCGGAACAATGCTTGCATCTGCCACAATATGAAAGAACGTAGTAGAGGCTTGTGTTAATCATATATCCTGGGGGAACTAACATATGACGGCTTCGGCTAATCATCTACCGTGTTAAAAGTTCACAGGGACGAACAAAGTAATGGTTTCCAACTACTCCTAATTAAACATAAGTATTTATTCCTTTTTACTCGAAATTTTTAAGAGTCCTAATCTAAACAAAAAATGTAAAAAGAAAGAGGGCATTATGTTTTACGCTGGCTTTGAGAGGGATGGTATTATTTTTGTTTTACTCTATACAAAAGCAGTCTAGCCTTCAAAGTTACTCAAAAGATAAGAGCACTCCAAACTTCAGCAGCAGCCATTCTACCAAAAGGAAGGGGTCTCTGAGCTGTCGTGCCTAAAAGGGGATAACATCATAAGGTGATTTACTGGCCAGAGCCAGTAACTACCATCCTTTATGGAAAACTTACTATGTGTACAGAGAAGTTGCCAACTCGATGTAAGACATGAAAGTTACCAACTTCCATATCAAAAGTAACTAATCCTAGTAGAGAAGACAACCATTTAGGTCATTGATTGATTCAGAGAAGAGCAGCGAAGGATCAACACTTGAAGGCAATGAGGGAAACACCAAGGCCGATGAAGGCGAGTGACAAATCAGAGAACAACCACACAATGAAAGGACGCAGCAGGGAACACGAAGCAGTCCATATCTGCTCTCAGAACTCGAGCAGAGATAGCTCTCTTGGTTGCTCAAGTTACCATGTGACAGTGAAAGAGAAGATGGATTGATTGTTGAGACTGAATGGCAAGGTCATATGTGTTCCCACGTCATTCGGCAGGATACTATTTACATATATACAATATGCAATTATCTAATCGTATGCCACCGGACACCGTAAACTTATACTAGTAATTAAAAGTATTAGACAACAATGCCAAATTACTTGAAAGAGAGAGTCAAGATTCAAATGTTCAACCAAATTTTCTTACTATGTTAGTTAATCATTTGCTCCATAATTCCAAAAAACTATTAGCCATAAAAACTATGCACATCCTCTGACATGATCATACTCTTGATAAATATCATTGAATTCTCTGTCCTCTCTTTTCTAATTAATGCTCTTACTCATTTTGTTTTCTTAAAATGACTGCCCAATGGACTCGTCACAACATCCACTCGACTAAGCTAGCTCACACAAAAAGTAGCAATGACAAAAAAGTTGCAAATAGTTAGTTATTCTGGCAAAACATGGATTTCGAGGAAATAAAACATGAAAAGAAGGTTACTTAGTAACATACTCCTTCTAAATGAGAATATGGAGGCCGGCGGGTTAACATCTCTAAAACAGTACACCCTAGGCTCCAGCTGCTAACCCTTAGCTTCTGTTCTTTAGATTGACGACCTGCAGTTGTGATCAACTGCACGATGAAAGAAATGAAAAAGATATGCGCCTAATACAGCTAATGATAGTATGTTAAAACCATGGCTGCAGAGGGTGCAAACCTCAGGTGCCATCCAAAAAGCAGTTCCTTTGGAGGATTTAGCATCGTTCATTTTGGTGGCCTGTATTAATAGACATGGAAAGTCAATGTGTCAGTTCAGTAAAGGACAACACTTGTCACTTTGTGCATGTCTGTTCGTGTGTGTGTCAGGTGCGCATGTGTATGTATTTGTAAATGCATCTCGTTGCTCGCACACACTTTGTGCATGCGTATGTATTTGAGCATGTGACTTTGTTGCTCATGCACGCGTGAGCAAGCGAGAGAGAATTCACTTTTGCTGACGAGATACCTTTGCCAATTCAAAGTCTACAAGTTTCATCGATCCACTTGCATCAACCGGTATGTTAGCACATTTGATATTCCTACATGTTACGCTCCGAATCTTGAGCGTACGCACATCCCTCGGTGGTCGACTAAATTGCGACGTTCCCAAAACGTGTCGCCGACCCATTCATTTTATACACATGCGGGAGCGACTTAAACAATCTCCAGACACAAATAGGCATATGATAGAAAAGCAGGACAGTCAATTAACACAAAATATATTTTATAAACAAACCAGGTTTATATATATAACCAGTCGGTCCTACCAGTCTGACTCAAAAAGGACTACTAAGTCATCTAAACTTTGGACTCTGCAGTCATCGGCTCTGGGTCCACCACGACACCATCAGGGGTGTTGATATCCATGGGATGCCCTACTTCCCAGTGCCCGATCCCGACGGGAGGCCCGTCAAAACCCTGTATGGGACCCTCTCGACCCCCTTGAGGAAAGTTAATGAACCATGCTCTGAAGCGATGAGGTACCTAGTGAGGTAGGTCCTCATCGACCTAGACCATGGACTCGACCAGCTCACAGGTCAAGTTGGTTCTAGGGATAGGGAAATAAGAGTGCTGAAAATCCATTTGTTGCGGAACCCCATATGACGCTCCTCCATCTACAGACTTGAAAAGTTTAATCCACGACGGGGTGAGACAATATCTCAGTGAGTCTACACCTTAAACCCCGATTAGGAAGATAATTCACCTAGAGGCAGCCTAAACACTCATCATAGAGGACTTACCTCGCCTCAGCACCTCCTTGCATGTTAGCACATCTTATATACATATGTAGACAATGAATGCACTCAATAATTGAAACACTTCACTTTCACATATTAATCAATCACAGGGGTCCCGATTATAAGGCTAAATCGTTATGACACGTCCCATTCCGTGCTACACAAATTTGTCCCATAATCAGGTGCGACTATATCACTCATTTAAGCGTTTCAATTAATTATGACCCAACGGCCACGGCCAACTCAACAGTTGGCAGTCATCCGGCATAACCGGGCATCATCCCGCTTCGTCGGGCACGACAACGTCTACATTTATATGGCATTCCCGAAGGAGCATCGGTCCAATCTCCACTACGACCAGCATTCATTGACGTGGGGCATCTGAACTTAATCATGCATCATCTCGCGTAAACGCATCAGAACGTGTTCATTACCCCACGTAAACGCATTAGGATACTTAAGTGATCACACACGCATCCATGCTCAGCCAAGAATATCGTGCTTTGCACTCAATTGCCTCGATTTCATGTAATGTACTTGGTCTATTTTCTTCATATTAAAAACACCCGGTAAAATACTTGTGCGTGGACACACGGTCAAATCAAACCATAAAGCGTGCTATTCTCCAATTTTAAAATCCCACGATTTTATATAGTACTTAAAACAATTTCGGCGTAAAAAATCGAAACCCAGTATTTTTCTAATTAAATATCGAAATTTCATATTTTTGAAATAATAATTCAAAATTCATCACCTAGTACTCAATTGGATAAATTAGCAATCAATTGCAGAAACCAACTACACCATGACGATCAGCACGAAATTCTAACAATCGACTATCCTGGTATAATTTCCGCTAATTAATATATAATTAAATAAATTACATTTAATTAACTAAATTGTAAAATATTTAAATTAAACCACTAATTAATCTACATAATCTAAGCTAACCACTTAATTGAACTTAATTAAATTAATATAACCTACTAAGCTAACTAATTAAATTAACTAACCACCTAATTGCTAACTAATCTAACTACATAATTTAATTAACTAACTAAGCTAACTAAATCACCATAACCTCACTTAAGACTAACTAATCCGCTAATCCACTAATTAGCCCACTAATCCACCCTTAAGTGTAATTAGCATCATAAATAGAGATTAGGACATAAACTCACAAGTTTAGCGCGAAAACCGGTTCATGGCAACGACGGCGCGACGGCAACCACAACTCGGGTCTAAGGCAACACTAAAGGAGGCTCAGAAAGGGCTGAAAATAGCCTTGCAAGCCTCAGCCCAAGCTGAGAAAACCGGTTTTGCTTTGAGCTGGTTCAAGGGTCTATGGTGGCTGGTCAAGGCAATGACGAGCTGGAATGGAGCTGCGACTGGCCCGGACGCTTGAGCGGGCGGACAGAGGGCAGCGATGGGCGGTTGGCAAGCTGGACGGCGTCGCTGGCTCGGTGGACGCACGGGCTTGGGACGAGCTGGAGTTAGGGCTGGCGTGGGCTAGGTGGCGGTTCCTGTGGTTGAGTTTGGGCTGGTTCGGTGGCTAGTTGCTTCGGTGAGGGGCTGGCTGTGCTGGCTTGGCTTGTAGCTTCAACAATGGAGGGACATGAAGGCTTAAAGAGGAAGCAAGAAGAAGAAGAAGCTGAAGACAGCTTCTGCAGGGGGCCGGTCGACCAAGGAGAATGAGGGGGAAGACAAGCAGCCAAGAAAGTCTTATGAGCAGCCAATGAGCTTCCAATGCAAATATCTAGCACTCAAGTGCAGCCACCAAAGTCTTTAGCCCTTACCTTCAGTCAAGTTTGATCAATGGGTCATCCAAGGGCCAATTTCTTCACAAATCCACACCATAGGACTTCAAGTTGATGCCCAAAGTTGCCCCCTATGAATTTCACTCAATTTCACCTCAAATCTCCACAATCAACTCCAATTTGATGGTCAAATTTGCTGAGGAGGATGCCCATACCAATTCTCACAATTTCCTTTATAAACTAGTCCACTTTGAAGGCAAAAAATCCACCCAAAAATGGCCATCCGAATTTCTACCAAATTAATTTGCCAATTTTGATTTTTCCGCCAAAATTCCGGGCTCACCGAAAATTCTTCAAAGGATGAGTCGATGTCCCAAAAATAAATCGTGACACGCTAGAACTTTCGATTCCTAAAATCGAGCTCAATTTTGTGGTTAATTTCAATCGGATGCAATTTTAGTGTGACCTAAGCTACCGGGTAGCTTTTAGGGATTTTATCGCATTTAACCCGTGGTCGATAATTCTCGATCCACGTTTGTGTATCTTTGACTTGTTGACTATTCTTAGTTGTCGTAAAAATCTTAAGGTTTCAATTACGTTCACCGGGTACAGAATCGACAGAAAAATCGGTTTAGTGCCGTTTGACACGAATTTTGCAATCAGGTGGAATCACCCACAATTTAATTACATGCTTATGTCGAATCGACCTATCTCCGGTCTCTAATTGATTATAACGGTGCCGTATTGACCATTGCCGATTAGCACATTTTGAGCAGTCGATTTCTGATCGAATTTTCAAGTCTGTCGCGTTTATATCCCTTAACGGCTTCACTTGATAGATTAGTTATCTCATGAGTGATTAGTTCAGAGAAAAAGACTATAGGTGCATCGATGAAATGCCCATTTCATTTAATCGAAATATGGTTGAAAATTCAGGATTCACAACTCTTCCCCTCTTATAAAAATTTCGTCCTCGAAATTTAAACCATTACAATTCTTTTTCAAAAAGGTGGGGGTATTGTCGTCTCATTGATTCTTCACTTTCCCATGTAGCTCATTTTGTTCCGTGGTGTTGCCAAACCACTTTGACTAAAGAGATCGTCTTGTTGTGTAGCACTTGCTCATTCCGATCCACGATCTAAACTGGTCTCTCCACGTACAACACTCTGTCGTCCACGTCCAATTCTTCGAAATTCAGCACGTGGGTCGGTTCAGGCTTGTACTTTCTCAACATCGACATGTGGAAGACGTCATGCACTTGAGCTAGTCTTGGTGGCAACGCAAGACGATACGCCGAAGTCCCTATTCTTTCCAGAATGTCGAAGGGATCAACGTACCGTAGACTCAGTTTCCTTTTCTTACCAAAGCGCGAAGTATCCCTCATTGGTGACACCTTAAGAAAGACGTGTTCACCAACTTGAAATTCCAATGGTCTTCGCCGCTTATCTGCATAACTTTTCTGGCGACTCTGAGCAGTCTTTAGTCTGTCTCGAATAACTTTGACGGCATCCACTGACTGTTGAACCAACTCTGGGCCGGTGATCTTCTGCTCTCCGACTTCATCCCAACAAACTGGAGTTCTACATGCTCTGCCATACAACGCTTTAAATGGTGCCATCTGGATACTCTGCTGATAACTGTTATTGTAGGCGAACTCAACTAGATGAAGCTATTCTCCCAGCTTCCTTTGAAGTCTAGTATACAAGCTCGCAGTATGCCCTCGAGGGTTTGAATCGTCCTCTCAGACTGGCCATCTATCTATGGATGATAGGCCGTACTGTACTGCAGCTTCATTCCTAGGACGGTTTGTAAACTTTTCTAGAAGGCTGCTATAAACTTTGGGTCTGGATCAGACGTAATCATCACTGGAACTCCATGTAGTCGAACTATCTGGCGCACGTACAACTTAGCATATTTGTCCATTGCATAGTCCTTTTGTACGGTGATGAAGTGAGCATATTTTGTCAATATGTCAACTACAGCCCTTATGGAATCATTACCTCGACTCCTTGTTAACCCCATCACAAAATCCATAGTGATATGTTCCCACTTCCACTCGGGAATCTCCAGAGGTTGCAAAAGTCCTCTCGGCTTATAGTGATGTGCTTTCACTTGCTAGCACGTCAGACACTTGGTGACATGCTTGTCAATGTCCGCCTTCATACCGGTCTACCAATAGTGTTGACGCAGATTTTGATACATCTTTGTACTGCTTGGATGAATTTTGTAATTGCTACGATGAACTTCTGACAAGATCTCCTCCTTAAGCTCTGCATCGTTAGGTACACACAATCATCCACGAAACTTTAATGTTCCATCATGAGAAATCTGAAAATCAGCCTTTCTCTTTTCTGTATCCTCTTGCAAAATCTTCTGGATCTCAGGATTTGTCAACTACAACGTCTTGATTCTTATTTGCACCTCCGGTTCAATTCTGAGGGTGGCCATAAGACTTGAAAGGTGGCCTACCTCAATTTTGAAAATCGAATCTCGAGTTCCTTTGAGTAGGATCCATTCCTGAATTACCATATGCACAATTGAAGACTTCCGACTCAACGCGTCTGCGACCTTGTTGGCTTTTCCAGGATGATACAAGATGTCGCAATCGTAGTCCTTAAGGAGTTCCATCCAATGACGCTGCCTCATGTTCAACTCTTTTTGAAAAAATAAATACTTGAGACTCTGATGGTCTGTAAAGATTTGGAATCTTTCTCCACATAAGTAATATCTCCAAATCTTCAGAGCAAAGATAATCGCTGCGAGTTCTAAGTCATTCATCAGGTAGTTCAACTCATGATGCCTCAACTGATGGGACACGTATGCAATGACTCTGCCATGCTACATTAACACGCAACCCAGTCCTCTGAATGATGCATCACTATAGATCTCGTATCCTCCAAGACCGAAGGAATTGTCAGCACTGGTGCGGTAGTTAGCTTCTGCTTAAGCTCATGGAAACTACACTCGCACTTATCTATCCATACGAACTTCTCTTCCTTCTTCAGCAGTCATGTCATCGACATAGCTAATGTTGAAAATCCTTCCATAAACCGTTTGTAATAACCTGCCAATCCCAATAAACTTCTGATCTCTGTCACTATCGTCGGTCTTGGCCAGTTGATCATGGCTTCAATCTTGGTCGGGTCAACTGAAATCCCTTCATCAGAAATCATGTGACCTAGGAAAGCCACACGAGTCAACCAAAACTTGCAGTTACTAAACTTGGTGTACATTCCATGATTTCGCAGAGTCTGAAGCATTGTCCTCAACTGTCTTTTGTGCTCCTCTAGACTTCTCGAGTACACCAGGATGTCGTTGATGAACACTATCACAAACTGATCCAGAAACTCTTTGAATACACGATTCATTAGATCCATGAAAGCAACTAGGGCGTTGGTCAAGCCAAATGGCATTACGGTGAATTCATAATGGCCGTAACGCGTACAAAACGCCGTCTTCGGTATATCTTCTTTCCTGATCCTCAGCTGATGGTACCCTGTCCTCAAATCAATTTTAGAAAATATCGACGCTCCCTGCAACTGGTCAAACAAGTCGTCAATCCTCGGTAATGGGTACTTATTCTTCATAGTCACCTGGTTGAGTTGCCGATAGTTAATGTAAAGGCGCAACGAACCATCTTTCTTCCTCACAAATAGAACTGGTGCTCCCCAAGGTGATGCACTTGGACGTATGAATCCTTTATCCAACAACTCCTGCATCTACACATTCAGTTCCTTCAATTCTGACGCCATGCGGTAAGGAGCCTTAGAGATTGGCTCCGTCCTAGGGGCCAACTCAATCTCCCTTTCTAGGGGCAGGTTAGGTAATTCTTTCAGAAACACATCTGCAAACTCTTGTACCACTGCAATGTCTTCCATCTTCGGCTCCTCAACTGTCGTGTCCACGACAGTCGCCAAGTAACCTTGGCAACCCTCGTCTAACAAACGGGTTGCCTCAAGCGACGAGATTAAGGTAATCGAGGGTCCTCCTCGACTCCCAACAAACTCGAAACTTTCACCCGCTAACGGGTTAAACTGAATCGATTTACGATAACATCTACAGTAGCTCGTTGCTTGGTGAGCCAGTCCATGCTAATTATCACATCAAAATCATACATGGCTAGGACAATTAAATCTATCATTTCCTCTCACTCGCTAATAACCAACCTGCAACTAGATAGCCTACTGTAGATAACACCTTATCCTTTAACGGGGTAGATATGCTAATGACTGACCCCAACGATTCTAGACTCAACCCTACCAACTTAACGTACTGTTCAGCTATAAATGAATGCGTAGCTCTAGGGTCAAATAAAGTATAAGCATCATGGTCATTCAACGAGACTGTACCTGTGACCACGTCGGGTGAGTCCTTTGCCTGTTGTCGGGTGACATCATACACCATTCCTTGAGCTGGAGGCCTATTCAATCCGCCCTGCGGTGCATTCTACGGTGCAAATCGTTTCGACCCATTGGCGGTAGCTGTGGTCCCGTTGACCTGTGCGGACAGTTTCTTATCTGATGGTCGAACTGACCACACCTAAAACACGCTCCCGGCCTAGCCGAACACGGGGCTGAACCATGTCCTCTTCCGCAAAAACGACACACTCCATTCTGGTTCGGCGTTAACTTTCCAACCCCACTCTTCTTGTTAGGTGGAATAGGATACATTCTTCGGTTTCTTCCCAAGCCGATTGCCATCTCTATTCAACCTCAACCGCAACCCAAATGCAGCGGCTCATTCGTTCAGGTTTCTCTCTATCAGTTGGACCCGCTCATACAAATCATTGTAGTCCTTCAGATTGAACGGCACTAGTGGATCTTTTAGCTACGGTCGGAGGCCATCCTTGAACCTCCTTGCTCGGTCCACCGGATCTTCTACTAGTCTCGGGGCGTATTGAGATAGCTCGGTGAACTTCGCCTCGTATTGGTCTATAGACATTAGATTTTGACGAAGGCGCTGAAATTCCGCCATCTTCTGTTCTCGGGCGCAGTCCGAGAAATACTTCCCGTTGAAGGCTTCAACGAAGGCATTCCACACCGAACCACACCTTCAGGGAACACTCTTCCTCTGGTGGCCCTCCACCAAGTGCTCGCATTTCCCTGCAACTGGTAGACTGCAAGGACCACCTTATCTTCCTCCGAGCACCTTAGCAACGCAAAGGCTTTCTCCAACTTTTGGATCCAGAGAGTTGCCGCCTCGGGATCGCCTACTCCAGTGAACCTCGGTGGTTTCAGCTTCAAAAACTGTTCAACTAGCTTGTGCATCGGTCTCTCCCCGATCACGTTCCTTGGCTGCAGCAGCGGCAGCGGCATTGGCGGCAGTAGTGGCGGTGGCGGCGGCTTGATTCTGGGCCTGCTGCCCTACCACATTTCCTAAGGTCTCGAGCACCTGCACGATCCCATTGATTCTAGGATTGCCAAGTGCTGTTATACCAGCATCGGCCGGCGGTGGTGCTATCCCACGGCACTGGCCTAAGCCTGCGTGCTCTACCTCGGGCACCAACCCTAGTCGGTGTCCTACCCCGAGTGATGGATGCTATCGCCCTCTTCCTAGGAGTCCTTTGCTCTTGATTACTCATGGTGCAGACTCTTTATAGAACCTACTTTCCAATTTCATATAGAATTAGAAAATTGAACGACCCACACAAAACAATCTACCAATCAGCTAATCAATCACATGCATCTGCATAAGAAAAAATGTCTTTCCTACAAACTATCTCATAACCCATCGCACCTTATCACTCCAGACACTAACCAGCTCTGATACTATTTTGGGCGGGGATGTCACGCCCGAACCTTGAGCGTGCGCACATCCCTTGGTGGTTGACTAAATTGCGACGTTCCCAAAACGCGTCGCCGACCCATTCATCTTATACACATGCGGAAGCGACTTAAACAATCTCTAGACACAAACAAGCATTGGATAGAAAAGCAGGACAGTCAATTAACACAAAACATATTTTATAAACAAATCAGGTTTATACACATAACCAGTCGATCCTACCAGTTTATACACTAGAGTCTAACTAAAAAGGATTACTGAGTCATCTAAACTCCGGACTCTACAATCATCGGCTCTGGGTCCACCACGATGCCATCAAGGGTGTTGATATCCATGGGATGCCCTACTTTCCATTACCTGATCCCGACGGGAGGCTCGTCAAAACCCTATATGGGACCCTCTTGATCCCCTTAAGGAAAGTTAATGAACCATGCTTTGAAGCGATGAGGTACCTAGTGGGGTAGACCCTCATCGACCTAGACCGTGGACTTGACCAACTCACGGGTCAGGTTGGTCCCGGGGATAGGGAAATAAGAGTGCTGAAAATCCATTTGCTGTGGAACCCCATAACGCATATGATGCTCCTCCATCTACGGATCTGAAAAGTTTAATCTACGACGGGGTGAGACAATGTCTCAGCAAATCTACACCTTAAACCCCGATTAGGAAGATAATTCACCTAGAGGCAGCCTAAACACTCATCATAGAGGAGTTACCTCGCCTCAGCACCTCCCTGCACGTTAGCACATCTTATATACATATGTAGACAGTGAATGCACTCAATAATTGAAACACTTCACTTTCACATATCAATCAATCACAGGGGTCCCGATTATAAGGCCAAATTGTTATGACACGTCCCATTCTGTGTCACACAATTTTGTCCCATAATGAGGCGCGGCTGTTTCATTCATTCAAGCGTTCCAATTAATTACGACCCAACGGCCACGGCTAACTCAACAATTGGCGATCATCCGACATAACCGAGCATCATCCTGTTTCGTCGGGCACATCAACGTTTACATCTAGACAGCATTCCTAAAGGAACATCAGTCTAGCCTCCACTGCGATCGGCATTCGTTGACGTGGGGCATCTGCAACTTAATCAGGCATCGTCCCGCGTAAACGCATTAGGATGGGTTCACTACCTCGCGTGAACGTATCAGGGTACTTAAGTGATCACACACGCATCCATGCTCGGCCAAGAACATCGTGATTTGCACTCAATTGCCTCAATTTCAAATAATGTACTTGGCATATTTTCTTCATATTAAAAACACCCGGTAAAATACTTGTGCGTGGACACACGATCAAATCGAACCATAAAGCGTGCTATTCTCCAATTTTAAAATTCCATGATTTTATATAGTACTTAAAACAATTTCGGCGTCAAAAACCGACACCCGGTAATTTTCTAATTAAATATTGAAATCTAATATTTTTGAAATAATAATTCAAAATTCATCACCCAGCACTCAATTCCATAAATTAGCAATCAATTGCACAAACCAACTACACCACGACGATCAAGACGGAATTCGACAACCGACTATCTCGGTATAATTTTCGCTAATTAATAAATAATTAAACAAATTACAAAAATATTTAAATTAAACCACTAATTAATCTACATAATCTAAGCTAACCACTTAATTGAACTTAATTAAATTAATCTAACCTACTAAGCTAACTAATTAAATTAACTAACCACCTAATTGCTAACTAATCTAACTACATAATCTAATTAACTAACTAAGCTAACTAAATCACCCTAACCTCACTTAAGACTAATTAATATGTTAATCCACTAATTAGTCCACTAATCCACCATTAAGTGTAATTAGCCTCATAATTAGAGATAAGGACGTAAACTAATTGGTTTAGCGCGAAAACCGGTTTACGGCGACGGTGGCGCGGCGGCGACCACAACTTGGGTCTACGACGACACCAACGGAGGATCGGAAAGGGCTAAAAATAGCCTTGCAAGCCTCAGCCCAAGCTAAGAAGATCGGTTCTGCTTTGAGCTGGTTCAAGGGGTTACGGTGGTTGGTCGAGGTGGTGGCGAGCTGGAACGGAGTTGGTGGAGCTGGCGACCGGCTTGGATGCTCGAGTAGGTGGATGGAGGGTAGCAACAGGCGACTAGCGAGCTGGACGGCGTCGCTGACTTGGCGGATGCACGGGCTCGGGATGGGCTGGAGTCGGGCCGGCGTGGGCTAGGTGGTGGTTTCGGTGGCTGAGTTTGGGCTGGTTCGGTGATTGGTTGTTTCGGTGAGGGGCTGGTTGTGCTGGCTTGGCTTGTAGCTTCAACAATGGAGGGAAATGAAGGCTTAGGGAGGAAGCAAGAAGAAGAAGAAACTGAAGACAACTTCTGCAGGGGGCTGGTCGACCAAGGAGAAGGAGGGGTGATACAAGCAGCCAAGAAAGTCTTGTGAGTAGCCAATGGGCTTCCAATGCAAATATCTAGCACTCAAGTGCAGCCACCAAAGTCTTCAGCCCTTATCTTCAGCCAAGTTTGATCAATGGGTCACCCAAGGGCCAATTTCTTCACAAATCCACACCATATGACTTCAAGTTGATGCCCAAAACAACACAGTAGCTGCCCCCTACGAATTTCACTCAATTTCACCTCAAATCTTCACAATTAACTCCAATTTGATGGCCAAATTTGCTGAGGAGGATGCCCATACCAATTTTCATAATTTCCTTCATAAACTAGTCCACTTTGAAGGCAAAAAATCCACCCAAAAATGGCCATCCGAATTTCTTCCAAATTAATTTGCCAATTTTGATTTTTCTGTCAAAATTCCGGGCTCGCCGAAAATTCTTCAAAGGATAAATCGATGTCCTAAAAATAAATCATGACACGCTAGAACTTTCGATTACTAAAACCAAGTTCAATTTCGTGGTTAATTTCAATCGGACGCGATTTTAGCGTGACCTAAGCTACCGAGTAGCTTTTAGGGATTTTATCGCATTTAACCCATGGTCGATAATTCTTGATCCACGTTTGTGTATCTTCGACTCGTCGGCGACTCTTGTTTGTCGTAAAAATCTCAAGGTTTCAATTACGGGCACCGGGTATAGAATCGACAGAAAAATCGATGTAGTGCCATTCGACATGAATTTTGCAATCAGGTGGAATCACCCACAATTTAATTACATGCTTTTGTCGAATCAACCTATCTTAAGTCTCTAATCGATTATAACGGTGCTGTATTGACCATTACCGATTAGCACGATTGAGCAGTCGATTTTTGCTTGAATTCTCAAGTCTGTCACGTTTATATCCCTTAACGGCTTCACCTGATGGATTAGTTATCTCATGAGTGATCAGCTCAAAGGAAAAGGACCATAGGCGCGTCGATGAAAAGCCCATTTCATTTAATCGAAACGGGGTTGAAAATTTAGGATGTCACACTACAGAATGAAGGAGCTGGAAGCATGAGTAACCAGCATAGCTCGGTAGGAATTATAAAAGGTTAAAGTTTTCATAATCATCCTCACAGTTGACAATATTGCAAATTTACAATTCCACCTTCAAGCATTCACATAGTAAAATAATCCTGTCTATGCTAGATAATGCTATACAAGCTCATAATGTTACTTCATTGTATGCTGATTTTCACAACAAATTTACTTCTCATAACACTACATTTTCATTCAAATATTTGACAACTCCCTTAAATCCAGAAAAGTATTTGAGTAAGTAAAAGAAGCATTATCAAAAGGCACAGAGGGAGTGTGCTATGAAACAAACTATTTATGTAACATCCTTGATTCCGACCCTGTAAGGATTGATCATAAGGTCTGAAAAGGATTGATCATGAGCCATTGGCCATGGATAGATCGATTCGATCGGCAAAGAATCACGGATTGGTCATGGTCCGACCGATCGACCGACCGACCGACCGGTCACGAATTGGTCGAGGTGTTGGACGTGAATTTTCTATTGACCATATCAATGGGATAAGATCACTAACTTATAATATGACCTTTTGATCACGAGAATTGGCCACGGGATGATTTTTGATCGGCGGATGATCATGGGTTGATCCGACCGGTCATAGTTTCCGGTCGAGGGTGATTCCGCTCGGCTATGCACCGATACATGGACTATCCAACTTGATCAAATGCAAATGTCTTTCGACAAAAAATGCATCATTCCCTATTTAATTTTTAGTGATCGGAACGATATCTTGAATTGGTGATGTCCGATCATGGATTGGTAATGCATCGACCATGAATCGTACTGGTGGATCGGGTGCCGACTGGAATGAGCTCGGGGATAGACCCGGCTATTCCATTATTTATTCTAAGGTCCATGAGTGCCTTGGCTTTGTGCTAGGCCATGGGTAGCCTTAGGATTGGTCTCGAGTCAATCATAGGACAACCGACCTTAATGGCCGACCAATCGTCCAAAGGAACGGTTTGGGCGAATATGGGGTGTGAAGGTTGAACCTCGGGTGTGCGTAATATGATTTTTGAGGTGTACCTAATGATCCGTTCTCCGGCCCTGGAACCAACTTGGATGATAGAATTCTCTAGACCACCTCTTCATTAATGAAGAAAAAGACAAAAGTATGGAAAATTCTAGAAATCCTTCATTAAATGAAGGGATGAGTTGTTCTTGGAATATTCAAAAGTCATGATGGTAGCCCAAAATATCTTGGATGTTCTAGAGAAAGGCGGCACACACATGAACCAATTGAAGAACGATACACGGAGCCCTCATTAATGGCCGAAGGTTTTAGAATTTGCCGAGTTGGCAACTATAGTACAATTATTGTCAAACTTCATTAAATACTCATTAAATGCGGGGTATATGTCACGCCACGAACCCCTTGACGGTCAATTAAAAATGTGACATCCGAGGACGCATCATTGACCCATTCTTTTTATCTTTCGATTAAACGCATGCGGAAGCGAATTAAATAGACACCCAGTCAACTAACAAATCAGGGATAGTAAAACACAACAAATGATTTCCAAAAACCGCACTTTATTTATCCACTTGTTAACCCTAGGAGTTTAACATTTACATGCCTACAACAAAATGCAACTCCTACGTGACCTATGAGCAAAAATGGTCAGAAAGGTCAGGGTTAACTCTAACTTCACTAACGGCAAGGCCAGCCAAAATGTGGCATCCGAGAATTTTGACAACCCTTGAATATACGACGGTCGTAACTGATCGACGGAAGTATTGTCGGACTATGTCATTAGTACCATTTACGGACACTGATTCATATTATCGTTGGACCGATACGTTATGTTTAGTAATGGTCCGATCGTTGAAAGAATTATAGTCCTATTGAAACTCCATTACTTAAGGTCGTTGGTGAGACCAACCTCATCCGAATATTTTGCCAAACTTGGAAAAATGACGATACATCGCGGATTGACGAAATTGTCATCGGAATTCGTCATTGTCGGCGCTATATTCGATCCGTTTCATCACCATTTGACGTCCCGAGACATTGACTTTCGGAGAAAAAGAAATTCTCCTTGAATGGCCATGCGGTCAATCCCACCAACGGCCACAAATTCCTACCATGTAATGATAGAAAAGATTTGGCCACCATGTGGCACATGTGCCCGTCGAGTGAGGAGTTAACCATGGAAGAAATTTGTTACTAAGAGCCACGTAGCTCTTCCTTCGGTGGACAGCAACAAGAAAGAGTACGGTTGCTGAGGACACGTTCCTTGCATGGAGAAGCAAGGTGTCGTGCAGCTAAGAAGAAAAATTCAATTTGCTGGACACGTATAATCTAGCTGCCATTCATTCATTTAGCCATTGAATTTTAGGATTATTGATCAAATTAGTTGATTAACTAAAAGAAAGAAAACTGGACAGCTTCGTAACACAGAGAGACAAAGTGAGTGAGCGTAACGAGCGAGAGAGTTTGCGAGCGAGAGAGTTCGCGAGCTTGCAGCGAGCAAGAGTGAGGGGCGAAGAAGGAGACCGCCCTCTGTCCATGTGGGTGCGTTGCTGCCGTCAACGCCGCTCGCCTTCGCTGCCGTTGAGTCGTAGGACCTAAGGCAAGTTGAAGTCTACTAATCTATATTTGTGTAGTGCTGTTGCTGTCTTAGAAAGTGCATTGATAAGCTCGATTGTTGGATTTTGATGCTGAATGATGATTTATTGAGCGACCGAGACCGTTTTGAGGCTAAAGAGTTGAGGAAATGCTCAGATTTTCATATATGGTTTCAATTTCTTTGGACTTCATTCAAAACAGATTTGATGACTATGAAATCTTGAAGAATTCGGCCATTGATTTGAGTTGAAAAGGAAAAACCTCCCGATCTGTACTTGAAGCTTTATCTACCACAGCACCGGCCTCAAATGTTTTAAGAAAATATACGGTGCTTTTATATTCTGAATTTTGTGTCAATTCTTTTAAAACCATTGGAGATCGGTTGACATTTCGGACTCACTATACAAGTTTTTTAAACTCATTTATCATTTTGAACAAAACTTGGCCGTAGATTAACTTGGAAAAAACCTCCTGACTCTTGTTGGAATTTCTACATACCGAGGGCCATTCATCAATGATTCAAAATGGAAAAGAAAATGTTTTGGTGCCCTCGAAGTTTCAAATTTTTGCAAGAACCAATCTTTGAAAACCTTGAAGTCGAGAGTGTACATTTGAATTTCCAATGTGCTGATTTCAAATTATTTGCGCTTGATAACTTTCTTTGATTTTGGCCGTGAGGCACAAGTGCAACCCAAGAATTTATACATGGATTTTCAAAATACATTAAAGGTTAGCCGTGGAAATGGATTTATGAGTTGATTACTATTTTGCGGTTGAGTTTGTGGATTGATTCCTTTGACATGAAAATAGTATATGTTTTAAAGCCTGTTGTTGTTGTATTAAACTATTTTGGCATTGAAATGATTTGATTGATATACCATGGTTGAGATGTGATTGATGCCGTCGAACCTTCGAGTCGACGATGCCCCGGGAGTCGGGATGCCCATAGGTTCGAATGAGTCGATGCCCTTTGGATGCCTAGGGTTCGTAATGCCCCAGAGGTACTCCGGGAGTGTCGGGATGCCCGGTTGTATTATGATACATGCCCGGAGGGTGAGGGGTAACCATTTTCATGGCAAGCCCCGGAGATTCCTCGTGATGCCAGGTGGGGTGCGAGATGCCTGAGGGTGTAACATAACATGCTCCAGATGCCCGGTTGTATTTTGAATACATGCCCGGAGGCTTTCGCGACGCTAGGTTGGGTGCGAAATCCCGGAGGGACGCAAACACTAGTCCTCTGGGCTAGACATAGGGAAATGAAAATGAACTGAGTTTTTCTAAAAATAACAACCCTGCTGATAACTGCGCCTGATTATGGGACTGAATTGTGTGGCATGGAATGTGACGTGTCATTACAGTTTGGCCCTATAATCGGGACTTGTGTGAGTGAAATGATACATTCTGGTTTTGAAATTGCATTGCCATTGCTTTGAAAAGTTTTATCAATTTGATGCATATTCATTCTTTGATTACCTGTTTTATCTATCTTGCATGGACTTGGATTGTGATGGCTTGCATAGTATAGCTTGGTAGATCTTCAACTGCTGAGTGGTTGTATTCACCCCTTTTTAGGGACTAACATTTCAGACTAGTCGAGATGTCTCTACTGCCTGTCCCTCCCGGCACGTTCTATGGATTTCCGGTCGACGTGTAGTGTGAATGGTTAGAGCATCACCATCTTGAGGTGTGAGGGCTGGTGTTCATACGAGTGCGGGTGGGTGTGACCGAGAGTGATGGATAGCAGATGAAGCTTTTTGGACGCCGACACTAACTGATGGACTTTGTAGATGGCTGTTGGAAAAGAAGTCAATTATCTTTTGAGAATAGCCGGGTATAGAAAACCTTGGCATTTTGATGTAACGACTAATGATGTCCATCAAGTTATATAAATAAAAGTGTTCGGCTTTAACTTATAATAGTTTTAGTTGGTGTGCATCGCTTTATAATTTAGGACGGGGAATAGTTGAATGTGCTTCCGCTATATTTTCTGCGCAGGGACCGAATTGAAAGATATAAACCCCCAGGAGTTATGAATTACACTGAAATTCTTTGGTATCATGTGAAAATAGTTAACACCAACGGGGTGAGATATAAATCTCAGCGAGTTAACAGCCTAAACCTTGATTAGGACTTAAATTCGCCGCAAATTCGCCTTGGAGGCAGCCTAAACATGCAACGACATACAATCTTACCTCACCTTGGCATACCCCTGCATATTAGTACACCTCACATGGCAATATTAGTGCAACACACATAAATAATAATCATAGCACAATCCATAATAGCCAAGCGCACTGTCAAACATATGTGTTCCAATTATTACGACCCATTGGGCCATGGTCAACATAAGAGTCGGCGGTCTTCCAACATAACCGGACATCATCCCACCCCATCGGGTATGGCATCGTCTAGAACCCCGCCTAGATAGCATTTCATAAAGGAGTATTGGTTTGGGCTCAACCGCGATTTGGCATCCGGGCCCCCGTCGGGCATCTGATAAAAATCGGGCATCGCTCCCAAACTCCCGTTGGGTGACGGGTTCGATTAAATGACCACTCAAGCACACCAACAATCAAACCAATTCTCACTGCCATTAATTAGCCCGGAACAAAAGAGTTCGTTTTCAAATAATTAATTTTGGCAATTTTTTTCACATTTAAAAATCCCAATAAAATATTCGTACGTGGTCACGTATTTGAAATCAATTCGTCAAACTTTGCACACTTCAATTTTAAAACCCCATTATTTTTTCTAGCACGTAAAATTTGGTGTCCAAACTCGACACCTCATATTTTTCTATTTTCTTGCCTATATAACACCCTTTTTGAAAATAATAAATAAAATTTACAATTTGGCAATCAATAACATAACATCACACATGCAAATAATCGAAATTATGCACATTCTCATCCAGAAAAACGAGCATAAAATTCTACTTAACGGCTAATCTGTCATTAATTACATTAATCGTGATTAATTAAGCTAATTGCAATTAATTAGGCTAATTAAGATTAATTAAACTAAACTCAATTAATTAGTCTAACTTTAATTAATTGAAAATTAATTGACATTAACTAAACTAATAACAATTAAATAAATAAATTACGATTAAATAAACTACACTCAATTAATTAATCTAATTGTAATTACTTAAAATAATCGCAATTAAAATTAATCTAAACAATCCTTAGTCACAATTAAGAATAAACTACGGTTAACTAATATTAATCGGAATTAATATTGAACTAACCACCCCCCAAACGTAATTAACACCCTAATCCACGATTAGTAGGTTAACTCACCGATTTCCAGCAACAGCGAGCTCGCAATGATGGTGGCACGACGGTGTCGAGAATGCGACGCTCGTGGCTCCAACGGAAACTCGACGGCAGCATTCGCGACTCCTCAAACCCACGGCCAAGGGGGGGCTCAGCTTGAGCGGCGGTGGTGGTGGCTCTAGATGAGAACGGCGGTGACGGCACGGCGAATGGTGTGAGGGACGCGGGCGGTGGCTTGCGACAACGAGCGAGCGGTGGCATGCTGGCTTGTCGGGCTCGATAGCACGATGGCTCATCGAACGAGCGGTGAGTGGTGGTGGTTTGGCGGCCAAGAGGTGGAGATGATGATGGTGAGGGGAAGGTGCAATGGTGCTAGTGGTGGTGAGTAGGGTGGCAGCAAGGAAGAAGAAGAAGGGGAGGTTCGGTCAAGAGGAGGGGTGGGGGAAGGAAAAGAAGAGAGAGGGAGAGAGAGAAGAAAAGACAAAAGAAGAGGGGTTGCAGGAGATGGCGTGAGGGAGGAGAGAGAGAGAGAGAGAGAGAGAGAGAGAGAGAGAGAAAAGTACAAAATGGAGGGGCTGCAGCAGAAAGGGAAGGGATGGCAGAGGGTAGCGTGTGGGGAGGAGGAGAGAGGGAGAAGAAGACAAAAAAGGGGGATGTCACAACTCTTCCCCTCTTACAAAAATTTCGTTCTCAAAATTTGAACCATTACAACTCTTCAACAAAAAGGTGAGGGTGTTGACATCTCATCGACTCTTCGCTTTCCTATTTGGCTCCCTCCATTCCGTGGTGTTGTCAAACCACTTTGACTAAGGGAATTGTCTTGCTATGTAGCACTTGCTCCTTTTGGTCCACTATCTAAACTAGTCTCTCCACATACGACACTCTCTCATCCACGTCTATTTCCTTGAAATTCAGCACATGGGTCGGATCAGGTTCGTACTTCCTCAACATCGACACATGGAAGACGTCATGCACTTGATTTAGTCTCGATGGCAACGAGAGATGATATGCCAAAGTCCCAATCCACGCCAAAATCTCAAAGGGACCAATGTACCTCGAACTCAACTTCCCTTTCTTGCCAAAACGTGAAGTACTCCTCATCGGTGACACTTTGAGAAATACGTGTTCACCTACTTGGAACTCCAAAGGCCTACGTTATTTATCTGCATAGCTTTTCTGACGGCTCTGGGCTGTCTTAAGCCTTTCTCGAATGACTTTGATGGTATCCATTGACTGCTGAACAAACTCAGGGCCCGTGATCTTACGCTCTCCAACTTCATCCCAATAGATAGGAGTTCTGTAGGCCCTACCATACAACGCTTCAAATGGTGCCATATTGATGATTTGTTGATAGCTATTGTTGTAGGCGAACTCAACCAGATGAAACTGTCCCTCCCAGCTTCCTTTGAAATCCAACACGCAAAGTCGCAGCATATCCTCGAGCGTCTGAATGGTCCTCTCCGACTGGCCATCCGTCTGCGGATGATAGGCCGTGCTGTACTGCAACTTCATTCCCAAGGCAATTTGTAAACTTTTCCAAAAAGCTGTCATAAACTTTGGGTCTCAATCTAACGTGATTGTCACTATCACTCCATGAAGATGGACTATCTGTCACATGTACAATTCAGCATATCTGTCTAATGCAAAGTCTTTTTGTACGGCGATGAAGTGCGCAGACTTCGTCAACCTATCAACCACAACCCAGATGGAATCATTACCTCGTTGACTCCTTGGTAATCCCATCACAAAATCCATTGTGATATGTTCCCATTTCCACTAGGGAATCTCCAGGGTTGCAAAAGTCCACCAGCTTTGCAATGCTGTGCCTTCACTTGTTGGCACATCAAACACTTGGCAACATGCTTAGCGATATCTGCATTCATAACATTCCACCAATAGTACTGGCGCAGATTCTGATACATCTTTGTGTTGCTTAGATGAATACTAGAACGACTACGATGAGCTTCTGACAAAATTTCTTCTTTAAGCTCCATAGCATTGGGCACGCATAATCGTCCATGAAATTTTAGTATTCCGTCCTCAATAACTTGAAAATCAGTTTTCCTCTTTTCCGCATCCTCCTGCAGAACTTTCTGGATTTCAGGGTCTGTCAACCGTAACGGCTTAATCTTTACCTGCACTTCCGGTTCAATTCTAAGGGTAGCCATGAGACTTGAAAGGTGGCATACCTCAAATTTCAAATCCAAATCTCGAACTCCTTCGAGTAAAATCCACTCCTGAACCATCATCTGTGTAATTGATGACTTCCGACTTAACGCATCCGCGACTTTATTGGCCTTTCCAGGATGATACAAGATGTCGCAGTCGTAGTCCTTAAGAAGCTGCATCCAACGACGTTGCCTCATATTCAGCTCCTTCTGAGAGAACAAATACTTCAGGCTTTGATGGTCCATAAAAATCTGGAACTTTTCTCTGCATATGTAATGCCTCCAAATCTTTAGGGCAAAGATGATCGCTGCTAGTTCCAAGTCATGCGTCGGATATTTCAACTCATGAGACCTCAACTGGCGGGACACGTATGCAACAACTCTCCCATGTTGCATTAAAATGTAGCCAAATCATTTAAACGATGCATCGCTATAAATCTCATATCCTTTAGGATTAAACGAATTGTCAACACAGGTGTGGTAGTCAGCTTATACTTAAGCTCTTGGAAACTACGTTCGCACTTATCCATCCATTCGAACTTCTCTTCCTTCTTCAGCAATCGTGTCAAGGGCATGACTATTGTAGAAAATCTTTCCATAAACAGTCTATAATAGCCTGCCAATCCTAAGAAACTTTGGATTTCCGTCACCGTTGTAGGTCTCGATTAGTTCATCACAGCTTCAATCTTGGTCGGGTCCATGGAAATCCCTTCACTAGAAATCAAGTGACCTAAGAAAGCTACACGAGTTAACCAAAACTCACACTTACTAAACTTGGTGTACAACTCGTGTTCTCGTAGAGTCTGAAGCACCGTCCTTAAGTGTTGTTCATGCTCCTCGAGACTCTTCAAATACACCAAGATGTCGTCGATGAACACGATCATGAACTGGTCTAGGTACCCCTTGAACACTCGATTCATTAAATCCATGAAGGCAACTGGGGCATTAGTAAGACTAAACGGCATTAGGGTGAATTCATAATGACCGTAACGCACACGAAAAGAGGTCTTCGATATATCCTCCTTCTTAATTCTTAGCTGATGGTAACCTGTCCTTAGGTCAATCTTCGAAAATATCGAAGCTTCTTGTAGCTGATCAAATAGTTATCGATCCTCGGCAACAGATACTTGTTCTTTATTTTCACTTGATTGAGTTGCCTATAGTCGATGCAAAGACGCAACGAACCATCCTTCTTCCTTACAAATAGAACTAGCGCTCCCCAAGGCGATTCACTAGGACGAGTAAATCATTTCTCCAACAACTCATGCATTTGAACCTTTAGCTCTTTTAATTCCGATAGCGCTATAAGGTAAGGAGCCTTAGAAATTGGCTCCGTCCCAATTACCAACTCAATCACGAACTCTATCTCACTTTCTGGGGGCAAACCGGGCAACTCCTTAGGAAAAATGTCAGAAAATTCCCGCACTACAGCAATGTCCTCCATCATTGGCTCCTCAACTGACGTATCAACCACGGTTGCCAAATAACCTTGGCAACCCACATCCAACAACTGGGTTGCCTCAAGTGACGAAATTAAAGTAATCAAGGGTCCTCCTCGATTTTCCAACAAACTCAAAACTTCCACCCGCTAACGGGTTAAACTGAATCGCTTTACGATAATAGTCCATGGTAGCTCATTTCTTGGTGAGCCAATCCATATCAATAATCACATCGAAATCAAACATCGCCAACACAATCAAATCTATTA
This sequence comes from Eucalyptus curtisii, assembly GCA_017140595.1. NCBI lineage: Eukaryota > Viridiplantae > Streptophyta > Magnoliopsida > Myrtales > Myrtaceae > Eucalyptus > Eucalyptus curtisii. The sequence continues at coordinate 6,314,151 of CM029500.1, read as the reverse complement.
TTTCCTCTCGATCACCAATCACTAACTTACAACCAGGACACCCTATCGCAGACAACACTTCATCGTTTAATAGGGTGCATATACTAATGACCACTTCCAATGGTTATGGACTTAACCCCACTAACTTAATGAACTGTTCAGCAATAAATGAATGCGTGGCTCCAGAATCAAATAAAGCATAAGCAGCATGGTCATTCAACGAGATCGTACCTGTAACCATGTTCTGCGAGTTCTCCGCCTCCCTTCGGGTGACAACATACACTCTTCTTTGCACCGGAGGCCTACTCAAAATACCCTGTTGTGTGTTCTGTGACGCACTTCCTACTGCCTGCCTTATCTACGACAGTAGTGCCTACGCTCCCATGTGTCTACGTGGGGAGTTCTTCGCCTGATGGCTGTGCTGGCCACATCCATAGCAAGCTCCCATTCTAGCAGGACACGGAGCTGATCCATGTTTATTTCCACAGAATCGGCACACACCATTTAAGTTGGGTGCTGGCTTCCAATTCCACCCTTTCGGTTGGGAGGGATGGGATACTTTCCTCTCATCATTAGCGTTTTCCCAAACCGATTGTTTTCTCTATTGGGCACAAATCGCGACTAAGATATGGCTACCCGCTCATTCATATTCCTCTCAATTAGTTGGGCCCTCTCATACAATTCATCATAGTCCTTGAGATTCAGTGGCACCAGCGGGTCCTTAATCTCCGACTTCATGCCGTCTCTGAACCTTCTTGCTCTATCCACCGGATCCTCGATCAATCTTGGTGCGTATTTCGACATCTCGGCGAACTTCGCCTCATACTGATCTATAGTCATTTGGTTCTGGCAGAGTCGCTGGATGTCACGCCTCGAACCTCGAGCGTGCGCACATCCCTCGGTGGTTGATAAAATTGCGACCTCCCAAGACGCGTCACCGACTCATTCATTTTATTACATATGTGGAAGCGAAGAAACAAATCCCTAGACAACACAAATATGTGATAGAAAATCAGGATACACTTTTCACAAAACACTTTTATAAACAAGCAGGTCAGCCTACAAAGTTATATACACAAAAGTCGAGGTCTCAAAAAGAAGTCTCTAGCTGACTCTACCCCAGACCCTATCTACTTGGGATCCGGGTCTACCACGACACCATCAGGGGGACCAACTACCCCCTCACCCATAGCGGCGTTAATCGTAATGGCGGGGATATCGAAATCTTGTAGGGGACCTTCCCTGATCGCATGAATCTCATGGCAAAACCACGGCGTGAACCAGCGAGGTACCAATTGTGGTCGGCCCTCATCGACCAAGATAGTGGTCACTATGAGTTCATGGAGCCAGGGACTCCCAGGGATAGAGGACGTCGGTGCTCTGCTTTGTATATCCTCTCGGCTGCCCAAAACGAACAAGCCTCGCCTCCATTTAAGGACCTGAAAAGGTTAAACCCACTAGGGGTGAGATAATGTCTTCGCGAGTTCACTCCCTAAACCCCAACTAGGAAGGAAATATGCCTAGAGGTAGTCTAACCACACATTATAGAAGACTCACCTCGCCTCAGTTCTTTCATGCACGTCAGTACAATTCATATCACAGATGCATATAATAAATGCACACATCAATTGGAACGTCTCGCTCATATTTCAATCAATCATAGGGGTCCCGATTATAGGGCCAAATCATTATGACATGTGTCCCATTCCGTGTCACACAATTTTGTCCCATAATCTGGCGCGTCTATCTCAATCAATCATGCGTTCCAATTGATTACTACCCGCACAAGCAGTTCTACTCGATGCACATCGGTCCTCTGGCGTAGCCAGTCATCATCTAATCCCTTGAGCACGGCAACTCGGGGACGGCATTCCCGAAGGAGCTTTTTGTTAAGGCTTCTACCGCGATTCGACATCCATTGTTAGGGCATTCCATATAGGGGCATCGTCCACCCGACGCACATTAGGGACGGGTTCTCATAACCATCACACAATCATTCAATTCCGGTCAAAGACATTGTGTTTTGCACTCACATGCCTCAATTAAGATAATGTGCTTGGCATGTTTTCTTCGTATTAAAAACACCAAGTGAAAATAATCGTGTGTGGGTACACAGTCAGATCGAACCAGAAAAATTGATTTCCTTTTCTTTTAAAATCCCACTGTTTGATATAGTATTTAAAAGCATTTTTGGTTTCAAAACTCGACGCTTGATATTTTCTAATTAAATACCAAAATTTCACAATTTTGAAATAAATACTCAAAAATCACAAACACCACTCAATTGCACAATATAACAATCAATTGCATAAACTAAGCACACCACCGCAATCAAAGCACGAAATTTCGGCTACGGGTTATCCCGGTACAATTTTCGAAAAATAATAAATAATTAAATAAATAGAAAAATTAATTAAATAAATGTAATTTAATCCAATAAATGTATACTTAGGCCGGAAATGCTAATTTAACCACCTAAACGGGCCTAAAAAATAATGCACCTATCCACAAAAATAGTACAATCTATCTAGCCCTTAATTAATCTAATCTAACCACCTAACAATCATAATTAACCAACTAAATTACTAATCCATCTAAACTAACCACCTAAGCCATACTTAAGCTAACCTAATCAACCCTTAAGCATCATTAACCTCCTAAGCAATGTTTAGTGAGTAAACTCACATGATTAGTGAACTGGTGAGTCCACGATGATGGCAATGCGGGGGGCGGGCAAGACACAAGCCTGGAGCGACGCCAAAGGAGGTCCGGATGGGCTCGGAAAAGGCTCACGAAGCCTTAGCTGTGGGCTGAGGTTCGGCTTCTGTTCTTGGGTGGTCGAGCGGTCAGACGGTGGGGAAAACGGCCAGGCAGGACATCGGTGGCTACAGTGGCTCCTGGCGGTGGCTCTGGCGGGTCTAGGCGGCTTGGGGGCGGCAAATGGTGGTTGGACGACGACCTCGGCGACGGAGGCGGCTCGAGACAACGAGCGATGATCGCGGACGAGCGGACGCGAGCAGGGCAGGCGAACGACGCTGGCGAGCTCGGGCGGGTGGTCGACGGCTTCGGACAAGCGGCATGGGCAATCGATGGGCTGCAGCTTGCTTTCTCTGGTTCTTGGCTGGTCTTCTAGAGCTCAAACAACAACAACAATGGAGAAAGCAAGGCTGAAGAAGAAGAAGAAGGCTCGGCTGAAGGGGGGGTCCAAAATGCCTTAAAAGTCTTCCTAAATATTTCAAATACTCATCACAATGCCCCCACCAGCCCAAGCTTCATCCTCAACCAAGTTTCCCCACTCAAGCTTCTCCTAGAAGCCTCCCAAAGGGTCCAAAATGTTGTAGCCCCTTGGACCTACGAATTTTGCACATTCCCCCTCCAATTTCATCCAATTCCAACTCAATTAGACTCAAATTGGTGCCCCTAAATTCAGCCAAGGTGTCCACCTCCATCCCATGATTTTTCCTCATCAATTGAACCAACTTGACGGCCAAAAGTGCACTAAAAAATGGCATTCTAATTTTTTCGGTCCAAAATAGCCAAACTTTGGATTTTTGCTGAAAACTCGGGTTTGCAAAAAAATTTTCGGAGGATGAGTCGACGTTCCTAAAATAAATCGTGACATGACAGAACTTTCAAATTTTGAAATCGGGTTCAATTTTGCGGTTAATTTCAACAGAACGGGATTTTAGCGTGACCTAACTTACTGGGTAGCTTTTAGGAATTTTTAACGTGCATTTGACCCGTGGTTGATTATTTTCAAGCCACGTTGTACATCTTTGACTTATTGGCGACTCTCGGTTGTCGTGAAAATCTCGAGATTTCAAATATGGGCATAGGGTACAGAAATGACAAAAAAATCAGTTTAGTGCCGTTCGCCGAGAATTTTGCAATTAGGTGGAATCACTCACACTCTAATCACATGCCTCTGTCGAACCGATCTATCTCCGATCTCTAATCGATTTTGATAGTGCTGTATTGACCCTTGCAAATTCGCACGGTCGAGAAGTCGATTTCTAGACGAATTCTCAAGTCGGTTGCGTTTAGATTCCTTAGCAGCTTCACCTAATAGATTAGTTATCTCGTGAGTGATCGGCTCAGAGAAAAAGACTATAAGCGCGTCGATGAAAAGTCCAACTCATTCAATCGAAAATAGAATGAGAAAATCAGGATGTCACACTAGCCTCAGGCATCTTCTGTTCTCGAGCACAGTCCGAGAAATATTTCTCGTAAAACACTTCGATGAAGGCATCTCACTCTGAGACCATACCCTCGGGAAACACTCTTCCTTCAGTGGCCTCCCACCACGTGCTTGTGCTACCCTGCAGTTGATATATGGCTAGGGTCACCTTATCCTCCTCTGAGCACCTCAGTATTGCAAAAGCCTTTTCCAACTCTTGGACCCAGAGGGTTGCAGCCTCGGGGTCACTTGCTCCAGTAAACTTTGGTAGCTTCAGTTTAGAAACTGCTCTTCCAGCTTATGCATAGGCCGCTCACCATTCCCATTTCCAGGTGGGACTCCAATAGGTGTAGTAGCGGCAGTAGCATCATTGGCGGTAACAATGGCAACGGCAGCAGCAGCTTGGTTTTGAGCATGCTGCCCGACCACGTTCCCTAAGGTCTCTAGGGCTTGCAGGATCCCATCAACCCTAGGATCAACTGGTGCCCTCCCTCTGGCACCAGCTTGCACTGGTGCTCTCCCTCTAGCACCAGCCCGTCTCGGTGCCCTTTCTGTAGCACCAACTCGAGTCGGTGTCCTATCCCCGACACCTGTCAAAGTCGCTATGGCCCTTCTCCAAGAGGCCCTTTGCTTAGGATCACTCATCTCGCAAGGTCCTTACAGGAACATGCTTTCCAATTCCAATAATGAATTAGAATTTTGAGCAACCCGCACAAAAAATTTAATTAATCACAAGCATAAATATAAGGAAAATGTTTTTCCTTAGCTAACTATCCCGAAACCCTTCGCACCTTATCACTCCAAATTTTGACCAAGCTTTGATACCACTTAAATGGGGATGTCATGCCCCATACCCCGAGCACGCGAACATCCCTTAACGGTCGATTAAAAATGCGACGTCCCAGGACGCGTTGCTGATCCATTCTTTTTATCTTTCAATTAAACGCATGCGGAAAGTGAATTAAATAGACACCCAGTCAACTAACAAATCAGGGATAGTAAAACACAACAAACGATTTTCAAAAGCCGCACCTTTATTTATCCACATGTTAACCCAAGGAGTTTAACATTTACATGCCTACAACAAATGCAACTCCTACATGACCTATGAGCAAAAAGGGTAAGAAAGGTCAGGGTTAACTCTAAAGTGTCGCATCTCGTGCGTACCATAGCCGCACTTAGCAGTTTCCCACACTACGGCCCTAAAATAGTTAACAACAATAGGGTGAGATATAAATCTCATCGAGTTAACAACCTAAATCTCGATTAGGATGCAAATTCGCCTCGGAGGCAACCTAAACATGCATCGGCATACAATCTTACCTCGCCTTGGCATACCCCTGCATATTAGTACACCTCACATGGCAATATTAGTGCAACACACATAAATAATAATCATAACACAATCCATAATAGCCAAGCGTACTGTCAAACATACGTGTTCCAATTATTACGACACCTTGGGCCACAGTCAACACAAGAGTCGGCGGTCTTCCGGCATGACCGAGCATCGTCCCATCCCATCGAGCATGGCATCGTCTAGAACCCCCGCCTAGACGGCATTCCATAAAGGAGTGTCGGTTCGGCCTCAACGACGATACGGCATCCGGACCCCCACTGGCATCCGATAAAAATCGAGCATTGCCCCCAAACTCCCGTTGGGTGACTGGTTTGATTAAATGACCACTCAAGCACACCACCAATCAAAACAACTCTCATTGCCATTGATTAGCCCGGAACAAAAGAGTTCGTTTTCAAATAATTAATTTTGGCAATTTTTTTCACATTTAAAATTCCCAATAAAATATTCGTACGTGGTCACGTATTTAAAATCAATCCGTCAAACTTTGCACACTTCAATTTTAAAATCCCATTATTTTATTTAGCATGTAAAATTTGGCGTCCAAATCCAACACCTTATATTTTTATATTTTCTTGCCTATAACACCCTTTTTGAAAATAATAAATAAAATTTACAATTTGGCAATCAATAACGTAACATCACACGTGCAAATAACCGAAATTACGCACAATCTCATCTAGAAAAAGAGCATAAAATTCTACTTAACGGTCAATCCATCATTAATTGCATTAATCACTATTAATTAGGCTAATTATGATTCATTAAACTAAACTCGATTAATTAGTTTTAATTAGTTAAAATAAGTTAACTAAAATAAGTAAATAAATAAATTACGATTAATTAAACTAAAGTCAATTAATTAATCTAATCACAATTAATTAATTAATATAATCGTAATTACTTAAACTAATCGCAATTAAAATTAATCTAAACAATCCTTAGTCTCAATTAAGAATAAACTAATATTAACCGCGATTAACATTACACTAACCACCCCTAAACGTAATTAACACTTTAATCCATGATTAAAAGGTTAACTCACCGATTTCCGGCGATGGCGAGCTCACGGCCACAGCGGTGTGACGGTGTTGAGAATGGGACGCTCGTGGCTTGAACGGAAACTCGATAGTGGCGGCCGCAACTCCTCAAACCCACGGCCAAGGGGGGCTCGGCTTGGGCGGTGGTGGTGGCGGCTCGAGATGAGGACGACGGTGACGGCATGACGAATGGCGTTAGGGACGTGGGCAGTGGCTTGCAGCGGTGAGTGAGCGGTGGCGCGCCGGCTTGTAAGGCTCCACAGCGCAACGGCTCGTCGGACAAGTAGTGAGTGGTGGTGGTTTAGCGGCCAAGAGGTGGAGATGATGATGGTGAGGGGAAGGTGCGGTGGTGCTGGTGGCGGTGAGTAAGGCGGCAACAAGGGAAGGGAAGAAGAAGAAGAAGAAGAAGAAGCATGGGAGGTTTGGCTGAAAGGGGTGGAAAGTAAAAAAAAGAGAGAGGGAGAGAGAGAGAAAGAGGGAGAGAAGAAAAGACAAAAGAAGAGGAGCTGCAGGAGATGGCGTGAGGGAGGAGAGAAAAAAAAAAGGATCGAGGGGAGGGGCTGCAATAGAAAGGGAGGGGATGGCATAGGGTAGCGTGTGGGGAGGAGGAGAGAGGGAGAAGAAGACAAAAAAGGGGGATGTCATAGTATACGTGGACTAATGGGAGAGTGAAAAGTGGGTTGTCATTAATGATGCCTAAGGACTAGGTTGCCAAGTGAAACCTTTAGCCGTGCCAACTCACTTTTTAGATGTAATCATGAGGCAAAGTAGGCTTGCCAACTAAGGACTTTAGGCGGGACACTTGGAAAAAATTAGAGTGAACCATTTGGCTTGGTAATGATGGCTTGAGATTTGCCTTGGAGAAGAAGTTAGTAATTCGTGTTTAGGTGTCTTCTAGACTCTTAGGCTATAATGACCCTAAAATATAGCCTTGGTGAACAAGTAAGAGCCAACTAATTAGAATAGGACATTAGGCATCAAAGGGGCTTATGTGTCCCTTAGGACCATAGGCACATCATGAGCCTAAATTGAGCCTTGGAAAGTAAGTCAATAGGTGGTCCAATAAGAAAATGACAAGTGTTCTCTTAGGACCCTAGGCATGTCACCTTGCAAAATAGGCTTGCCACCTTGATGGCATAGCCGTGCCACTTAAAGAAATGTGATTGGACCGCTTAGATAAGTAATGATTAGCTTGGTGCCTATAAATAGGAGCAGCACCCCATTCATTTTCACCTTGAGACATCTTCTCCCCTCTTGCCCTTTTCACGCCATTCTTCTATTCCTCTCGACCTCGCACCATCGACCCTCATCAAGTCATTCAAGCTAGTGCTCGAGGTTCACCTAGGTAAGTAAGATCCTTTTGTCTCCTCTAGGGCAGTAGTCTTCATTGTCGAGTCTAGTTAAGTGCTCACCCGTCAAGCCGGGGATTGAATGTTGAATCTTTTGTATGATTTTGCTCATGTTTGTGCTTGAACGTGTGCTTGAGTTGTTTGAACTCGGAATGAGGCCAAGGTTTGTTTGGATTGAGTTCATCATAAGACAAGTCGCCCTAACCATGAAGCCTTGGTTTCGGCATACATAGGATGCCGGGTCCAAGTCTCGCTTGGTGTGGGAATCGCCCAAGGCTGCAAGGTCCTAAGTCGACATTGAGGCGTATCAATATTATGCCTTGATCAGTACGGGGATTGCCCAAATCCACGAGGTATGGGTAAGGCACCAAGCATGCCGATTTCCATAGTCCAAATGGACGCAGGGACTGTGTGCCTAGCGTTGAATGAAATTGTGAGCTGAGGGTCATTCTCAATGCATGTGTATTCACATCAGGTTGGAGCCGAGGTCCATCAAGCTTGGGATCTTCACTAAAGCGAGGTGTACCCATGCCTCAAGGTCTTGGATTGGTATTGAGGCGTACCGTTTCCGAGCATTGTCTGGTGTGGGGATTAGTGTTAAATGATTGATTCAATTTACGACCAAAGATCGTTCCTGACATAATTGCTAGTGAAGTATAAGAAACTCATGACACACATGAATAAATGAGCACGCCTTTGGGCCATGCATGTATCAGCTAAGAGAAAAGATAAGAACCGGCTTGTATGATGCATTTATGCATGTACTTAAAAAGGAAAAAGTGACAGTCGTCACATAGCATTGGCGGCGATGCCTCGTTCATTGAACGAGATGCATTGATTGAGCTAGGAAACCCTTGAAAATATGGGATGCCTAGCTTGATGGGTAGATGCCTTGGTTAAGCTAGGAAACCCTTGAAAGTATGGGATGCTTGGCTTGATGGCACTAGCCCTGCCTTCGGCATCCCCCTCCTTGCGGTTAAGATAACGACTTCGGGCATGGCCAGCTCCCATAATGTGACGGGCGGTGTGTACAAGGCCCGGTCCCGGTTGAGTTAGGAAGCCCCTGAAAGTATAGGATGCTTGGCTTGATGGCCGGATGCCCTAATTGAGCCAAGAAACCCCTGAAAGTATGGGAAGCCCTTGGGAGTATGGGATGCTTGGCTTGAGGTCGGATGCCCAGCCTGTGGCTGGAAGCCCCTGAAAGTATAGGAAGAACCGTTTATACGGTGAATGAATCGATTGAACATGTTACCACGTGATGTTGATAAGCTTGTTTGGTGAAATAGCTTATTTGGTAAGTTGAAAATGGATCATATACAAATAGTTGAGAGGTGACAATGGACTTGCGATCTATCTGCCATCGACACTGTTTGCAAATGTTGTATTTGTTAATCTTTGATTATGAGATGCTTTCCTAGTAGAGAACTAGAAATTTTACTTACTGAGTTTCCCCAAAACTCATCCCTCATCTTTCAGTCTTATAGGCATGGAAGTCTCATGTCAGGTTTGGGAACTACAGCCACACTAGAGGAGATAAGATTTCCCTTTACCTATAAAGAAAACTTGTACTATGATGTAAAAGAAAAGAGGGCCCATAGCGAAATGGCTTGTAAAAGTACTATTATAATATAAATTTGTGTGTTTTGCTTGATATAGGTCCCAGTCTTCTAGCTGTTATTTGTCCGGGGAGTTAATTGTTCATGTTTCCGTATGTGCATGATAACAAGATAAAAACAAATGGGACGGCGACGCTTCTAGGACGATACAAAAATAACCCTTGTTGCTCGAGACCCTGGGAATGGAGCTGGGTCGTGACAATTTAAGTTTCCTTGTGTTCATTGTTTGGTTATGATGTTTTTCCTTACCAAAATCAACCATCCATCAGAAATTAGAAGTGAGAATCACTATTTTACTTAGTCAAAACTAAATGCAAAGTCAAGCATCTTTCTTTTAATACCTGTGGACCACATTCTGGTCATGAAGATATTTTAAACCATTTAGAATTTGCCTAGTGTATGCAGAGAGTTGGGAATCTCTCAAGTTATATATGTGATAAAGGGTTGCAAGTGAACCTTTGGTCATGAGCTCGAGGAATATGTAAAGCTTCTTATTGTGACATCCCGAATTTCCAATTCTATTTTCAATAAATTGATATGGGCATTTCATCTACACGCATATAGTTCTTTTCCCTGAACTGATCACTCATGGGATAACTAGTCTATCGGGTGAAGCCGTTAAGAAATTCTAATGCATTACACTCGAGAATTTGACTAGAAAACGACCTTTCGACTGAGTTAATCTGCAAGGGTCATTATGGCACAGTTAAAAATCGATTAGAGACCGGAAATAGGTCGACTCGACAGAGGCGTGGGATCGAGTGTGGGTGATTCCACCAGATCTCAATTCACGTGTTTAAAATTTTATCTAAAAGTTACCAATGTGTCAAAGATGTACATTGTGGCTTGAATTGATTAACCAAAGGTCAAATGCACGAAAATTTCTAAAAGTTACCCGGTAGATCAGGACGCACTAATATCGTGCCAGAGTGAAATTAACCGTGAGGTGAGATTGAATTCAGAAATTGGAAGTCCTGGTGTCACAAATCATTTTAGGAACATTGGGTCAACTTCGGAAGATTTTTCATGCAAACTGAGTTTATCAACAAATTAATCAAGGTATGGTTAATTTGGCTCGAGGAATTAGTAGGCCGCCTTTGGTCATGTTTTTGGGATTCAAGATGGTTCTATGGTCAAGTAAATATGTGAATTGAAGTGTGCTGACATTGGATTAATTTTATGGACTTCAATTTGGTTCAATTAGAGGAGAATGGAAGACTTTGAATTTTATGCCCCGGCGGAAAAGGAAATTGCAACCATTGGAAGAGGTTGTGGAGGATTGAGATAGTGGATTGTGACATCACAAGTGATGTCATGGTGTGGGGGCAAGAGTGCCTAAGATCATGACAAGTGGAGGGTGAGGATTTGTTCTTCAAAAGGTGGGATGTCACTTCCCCTTGTCTCCATCATCTTCTTCCTTGAATCAATGGGGGTTGTCTTGAATATTGGAGTAGAGAGAAAAGGCCGTGCGAGCCGCAGCCCTCTGTTCGCCCCGCCGCTCGACGCCGCCGCCAGCTCCTCGTCGCGAGCTTGCCGCCGCCGTCGGTCCGCACGCACGCCGTCCCGTGCGCAAGATGCTCCGCCCTTCCGTCCCTACTTTGTCCGCGCGCCAGCAGTCGTCGCCCGTTGTCCCGAGCTTCCTGCCGTCGCCGTCGCCGCCGTGAGCCACCACCGGTCACTACACGAGCTGCCACCGCCCTTCACCGCCGGTTTCCGACCCAAACCAACCGCCATCTCCCCCTCCGTCGGCCTCAACTAGTAGCCAAGAAAAATGGGTATGGTAGCGGACGTTTGGCCCGTTTTGGCCGGCTTCCCGACCCCGAAGTTTAGGTTTGCCTTTGGAAAAGTCGATCCCCTCGACACCCCCGTCGTTTTGATCCGCTCGGCTCGCTAATCGGGTGAGTTTAGCTCACTAAACTTTGATTAGACGGTTAATTATGCTTAGGGAGGTTTAGTTTATGTTAAGTGTTATTAGGTGGTTAGTTTAAGTTATTTAAGAGTAAATTAGATTAAGGTGGTGTTTTAATTTAAAGTGTGTTTAATTAGGGTTAAGAATGTTTATTTTATAATAAGCCTTGATGTGACTTAAAGGAATTTATTTTTGATTTAAATAAATGTTTCGAAATTATTGGATTATTTAATAATATATTATATTATGAAAATTATTAAAATATTATTATTTAATTAATTTTTAATAATTTTCGGAATAAATTTAATTATTTAATAAATTCCGAAAATTTTGTCGGGACCCTAAATTCTCGAATTTCGCGCGATTGCTGCCATGTATTCGGATTTTGAAATTGATGGTTGGATATTACAAATTGAGCGTGGATTGTGAAAAATATGGATATTATTATTTAATTAATTTTTTGAATAAATTCAATTATTTATTAAATTTCGAAAATTATTTCGGGACCCTAAATTCTTAGAATTTCGTGCTTGATCAGCTCTTTGTGTAGTCGAGATTATGAATTTGATGAGTGGATTTTGTAAATTGAGTGTTGATTGTGTTTATTCAGAAAATCCCAAGTGTCGGGTTTTGATACAACAATTGGATTTTAATGATTATATTAAATAGTTGGGTTTGAAAAGTGAGTTATCGGCTTTCTGGTTCGAAATTAACGTGCCCCCACACACGTGAATAATTTCTGGAATATTTTTAATATGAAGAAAAATGGACGGGATCACTATTTTAAGTGGAAGCATTGAGTGGAATGCAAAGTGTCCTGGGGCTGAGTTTGATTTGGCTGTGTGATAATTAAGAGGAATCGTCCCGGGCTGTTGAGCCTGACTTGCCCCTATATGGGATGCCCTTGGCAACGGATGTGGGTCGCAGTAGAGGCTAGGCCAACTAAACCTATGCTCTTTCAGGAATGCCGTCGACGTAGTGATGAAGCCGCGCTCCAAGGGGGGGAGGCGATGCCTAGCATTAATGTCAGTAGATAGCCAAACTGCGAGTAGGCTATGCCCTTGTGTGGCAATGAATAATAATTGGATCGCATGCTAAGTGTTATTGACGGGTCAGATTATGGGACGAAATCGTGTGGCATGGTATGGGACGCGTCATAACGATTTGGTCTTATAATCCGAGCTCCTGTGGTCGTTTGAAATGAAAGTGTTGGCGTTCCAATTGTTTGAACTCTTATTACTACCTGAGTTTGTGTGATACAAATTGTGTTAACCTGCAGGTCTTCTGTGTGATGTGGCTAGGCCAGCTGGGGTGTATTTTCTTTCTAATAGGGGTTTAGGGGGTTGAACTTGCTGAGACAATGTCTCACCCCGTTATGGGCCAAAATTTTAGGTCCCTAGATGGTGGTCGTGGAGGACCCGAAGCCATGGAGTCTCGGAAAGGTGGAAACTAAAGGATCGGTGAAGGATCGTTGGTCTTAATAGTGTCCCCTTTTGTCGAGCCGATCTATTTTGTAGACAATCCGTGTTGTATTTAAACCTATGTGTTTATAAATCAATGTTTGGTATTGTGATTGATTGTCTGCTTTTCTATCCCAAGTTAAATGTTGTCAGGGGATTTGTTTCGCTTCCGCATGCGTAATATAATGAATGGGTCGGCGACGTATCCTGGGATGTCGCATATTTGATCGACCGCAATGGGATGCGCGCGCACTCGGGGTTCGGGGCATGACACTTAGGGTGCGCATGGTAAAATTTCTTGGCTGGGGAAGAGTTTTTTCCGAAATAGTTCTTTTCTATTTCTATTCCGGGAAATGCTTTTGAAAGCAAAAGAACCCGTTTATTAACCGCACAAAATTTCTACTTGGGAATAGAAAAAGAATAGAAATGCGTTTGGTAACGCAACGATTCTTTTTTGTATTTATTTATTTTTATTTGTTTTTTATTCTTTTTTGTATTTATTTGTTTTTTGTATTTATTTTTGTATTTGTTTTTTATTCTTTATTTGTTTTTATTTTTTTATTCTTTTTTTGTATTTATTTGTTTTTTTTGTATTTATTTTGTTTTTTTTATTTTTTTATTTTCTTGCGTTTGTTTTTTATTTGTATTTATTTTTTTACTTTTTTTTGTATTTATTTATTTTTGTATTTATTTTTGTATTTGTTTTTGTATTTATTTGTTTTTATATTTTTTTGTAATTTTTTTGTTTTTTATTTTTGTTTTTTAATTTTTTTGTATTTATTTGTTTTTTTGTTTTTTTTTGTATTTTATTTGTTTTATTTGTTTTTTTATTTTCTTGCGTTTGTTTTTTATTTGTATTTATTTGTATTTATTTGTTTATTTATTTATTTATTTTTTATTCTTGCTCACGGTCGACGGCGGCGGGGCGGCGGCGGGCGGCGACGATGACGGCGGCGGCGGGCGGCGCGGTGGCAAGATGGGAGCGGCGGCGGTCGGTGGTGGCTCCGGGCGGTTGGAGGTGGCCACGGCAAGAGAGAAATAAAACAAAAATAAAAAAGAAAATTTGCTTATTTCTAGAAATTGTTCCCTGGACAAGAAGCAATTTTTTTTTGTTTCTCGTTTCTATTCCCGGGCTAACTTTTCTATTCCGGGGAATAGAAATCAACTTGCGTTACCAAACGGGTTTTTACTGTTCTTTTTTTGTTCCGGGAACAAAAGAACAGAAATTCTTAGGAATAGAAATGTTCTCATGCAGACCCTCATCCTGGAAGAGAAAAGAAAATCATATGTTACGATATCTTACCCGAAAATTTCTAATTGTTAGGTGGAGAATGAAAGGTATATAAGGCACATAGAAAACACATATGGAATACTTTAACACCTCCTATGACATGCGAACCGAACTGAAAACGGCACATGAAAATGATGAAAAGAGAGCCACGCACAGAAAAACTAAGGCATAAATGGCTCTGAAACCATGTTAGAACTCAAAAGATTAAGCTATGAGATGGAAGGAGGCTACATGTATATATGGCCCATCGAAACCCTATAAACAAACAATATGAGATACTTTAACAAAATACATTAGAGACAACACACCCAATAGCAAATGAAATAAAACATACTACACTGGATCTCTAGGCCTGTAATAACACCAAACTAATCATCGGATACATGACAAGACCCTTCCCACAGCAATCGGGTCTGCCAAGGCAAAAGACCCCTAGAAGAGGACCTGAGGTTAATTACGCTTCCTCAAGTGCACTTTGGTATTGAGGACCTCCTCAATAACCGATCAGCGTTTAGCGACAATCTGTTTGATGGGGGTTAATTGAGTAAAAGTTCGCATCAAATGACAATTTTAAAGCAATTTTGTGAACTTGAAAAGGAAAAATATGGCAAGAACGAATGGGACCGAGCTCTTCTATTGCTTGTTTCCTCGTACAACACAAATATCCAAGCGGTCATCACGGTTTCAAGTTGCAGCAGTGCCAACATAAACAGTTGCACAGTGCACCTGGCGGAAGGATAAGAGGTCATATAGCAATACAAAACAATGTGGTGGATTGTAGGTGCACCAAACCAAATTTTGCTTGACAGCAACAATCTTTTGCATATTTATCTCCAAGAAGAAGTTATGTCGTGGCACTTTCTTAGAATCTGATTCTTCTTGCCAAACTATGTCTAGAAAAAAAAAAAAAAAAAAAAAAAACTGAAAGGTACTCAAACATTGGAGTCGCCAAGATAAGAACTACTTCCCTCGCTCAAACAATCATCAATTCCTTTTTAGTTCTCTATACTATAGAGGTTAAGAACTATATGATGTTGCATAAGAATGAGTAGAACTAAATGACACGCTGGACCAGAAATAGATAGAAAAAAATCAACTTGTGGTGGAACTCCATTGTTGTTACCACAGCCATGACCAGTAATAGACAAGGGCGAAAAGATTGGAATTAGTCATCTGAACCATCAGATGGTCAATTAAAGGATTCCTGAAGATCATAGCCTTCTCTTCTTTTTCCTTTCCCTAACTTTCCCTGGCTAAAGGGTGACATACATGATTGAAATTTTTGCAGCATCTGATTTTAAAACCAATGGCTGGAATTTTGGTACTTATTTCCTTAGGTGGCAGAGTTTTTGGGCTAAGGGCCATATTTAAATTGTATATTCCTCCAAGTAATTTCATTTTTTTTTGTTACATTTTCTTTTTACGCTATCGAAAGGCAAAAAGTTAGGAGTTCCTAATGTCCCGTGCTTCTCAATTCTCCCTTATGAGCACACGTAGTGCTGTCAACATAAAATTGAGGTTTGGCCTTATGTTGGTATTTCCCCATTCCCGGCAAGGCGTCGTCTATTATCCGCACCGTCATGTTCCACCAGAAAATGTTAGGAAATTCTGTCATAGGTCATATGAAGTATTTAGATCTTTCATAAGATTTGAAAGGAAATCAGGCGCATTGACGTAAGAGGATTCATTGAGCTGACCCCTCCTAGTGGGGTGATGCTTATTTTGTTGTTGTAATTGATGGTTTTAATTATTAATGTGATGGGCCTAAGTTGGCCCGTCCGCCCATGTTGGGCCTAAAAGTCCGGCCCACAATATTAGGGCCCATGGATGGAGGATATGATGAAGGGACACGTCTTTTTTGGAGGGGACATATATAAGGGAAAATAAAGAGGGAGGAAGGCACCTTTTGAAGCGACGTACGTTCCTCCTCCTCTCTCCCTCAAAAACTCTCTCAAAAAGAAGAACAAGAAGCAAGAGGCGACACCCTTCTTCCCTTCAAGGGAATTGGCGTCATCGGATCGAACAAGACCGAATTCTCTTCCTCATATCAACGTCCGTGCTTAACTGTGGCTAATAAAGTACGTTCGATTCGTGATGTGCCTTAGGATCGGTGATGCATGTGATTTTCCCGGGCTCGTCTTCCGCACAAGTTTAGGGGTTCGATTTAGTGTCAAATCCGGTTTTTGGGAATCCGACAATCCCTACAGTAATTTTCTTGATTGGGATTGTTTTACAAGTTATAGGGCATGTTGTTAGTTTTTCCTTTAGTGTCTTGCTTCGCAATTTTCATTCGATTCCACATACAATTTTCTGCAGATGCTACCATTGGAGAACTTACCGGCTCTAAGAAACCAGGAGGTTTATCGTATGCCTTCTGTAGGCAGCATTTTCCGGACACTGGATAGGAGCTCTCAGCGTGACGAGCAAGTGGGACCTCCTATTGCTTCTTTTCCGTTTATAAATCCGTTGGATGCATATTATCTGTTGAATCCCCGTGGCGATCTCAGCAGTACGTAAGTTGAATTTGAGAACTGGTTTCGAGATCAAAAGCGCCAGAGAGAAAATGGAGAACACGAGAAAATGTGCCAGAGAGAAC
Organism: Eucalyptus curtisii; assembly: GCA_017140595.1. NCBI lineage: Eukaryota > Viridiplantae > Streptophyta > Magnoliopsida > Myrtales > Myrtaceae > Eucalyptus > Eucalyptus curtisii. The sequence continues at coordinate 6,297,374 of CM029500.1, read as the reverse complement.
CTCCAACTTGAAATAGATTGCATCGTTATGTTGATGTCTGTTGACGCTAGTGAATATGACAGTAATAAGGTTAAAACTGTAATTTAATATAATTAGGGCGCGAATGATAACCATTCTGGCTAGAATTTGATTTTTGGAAGAGAAATAGATTTTTCTATTTCTATTTCTAAATGAGTTTCTAAGCAAAAAATACCCGTTTAATAACGATACAAAATTTCTACTCTAAAAATATAAATTCGTTTGATAACGACACAAAATTTCTCCCTTTTGGACGCTTATGATCGGCGGATGGCGGTCGTGAGGGCCAACGATTAGCGACGGGTGGCGGGCGGCGGACGACGGACAGCGGCGGCGGCGAATGGACGACCGGTTCGTAGTAAGAACAAACGATGAGAAGAATTTTTATTTCTCATTTCTGTTCCAAAAATAGAAAAATAGAAAATTTTTACTTCTGATTTCTATTCTAAACCTATTTCTAGAAAAAAATATATATTTGAGAAATAGAAAAATGAAATAATTTTATCAAACGGATTTCTATTCTAGAAATAAGTCTAGAATAGAAAAATTATTTTTGGAACAAAAATTCTGATTTGTCATACACCCCCTTACCATTCAGGGTAATGCCGGTTTTGCACCTGTGCCGAAAGAATTGGCCCTTGCCTTGACAAGCCATGACCTCTTTATATATTTTGGCCATGGGAGTGGTAAATTTCCTCATTCTACCCTGAATTTCGACCCACTCCATGACCTGATATAATGCTACTACATATTCAACATTACACTGAAATGTTATATTGGGATTTTCTGACACAGGATCGCAATACATTCCACGACACGTGCTGCTACTCTTCTAACTAGGTGTAGTAGCGGATCTCTGCTTCTCAATGGGCTTATGTTCCGGAAGGTACATCACTGTCCTACCTCTTAGCTGGTTCCCCGTCATTGTCGCCAATTTATGGGAAGTGACCGACAAGGATATAGACCGGTTCGGGAAGGCCATGCTGGATGCGTGGTTGAAGGAAAGGTCGAATTCCACCGGATGCGCTCTGTGCTATTCCTTAGCAAATGAGTTCAAGGCAATTGATATAAAGAACAATGGAGGTAATCCCCGAAAGAAACTATCCAAAAAGAAATCGCCAGGACTTTCCAATACTAGGAAATGCTCAGATTCTTGTCACCATAAACCGATGATCGGATCATTCATGGGTCAGGCTCGTGAAGCTTGCACTCTGCCATTCTTAATCGGGGCATCGCCCGTATGTTACGGTGTTCCCACAGGAATAAAGAAAAAAATGGATGTATAGCATTTCATTTTTGCTGAGGAAAACTCTAGGCCTAGATCACCCTTCGCAGCTATATCGTACATGGACTGTGTATGTAGTAAGAATAAACGTAAAGTACCCCTTACGACTTGCCAAAATCCATGAAGTTGATATGATAGTTTTCCAGTCCGACTTGGAATTTCCATACTCGATCTCCCCTCGACTTATCGAATCTCTCCTTGCCTCTAATGGAGGCTCCAGTTTAAGTCATTTTGACATGGAGTTTTCTGAGGGTGGAGACTTCTCTTTCTCCTGATCTGTAGAGAGCAAGACGAGAAGTTTTTCCAGACATGATGTGTTGTAAATATGATGAGCGGATTGTGATTTTTGCTGCTGAATAGGATGGATGAGAAGATGCAACTGTTTAGTATTTGACTTTGGGTAGTCTGGTGTGATTGACTGATTTGCGAAGCCAAATTTTTTTTTTTTTTTTTTAGCAAAGCGATGCCAAATTTGATACATCATAGCTTGTTGTTGGTGTTTGTATGATAGTGTTTCTTGAGCCACCTTCAAGCATATGAACTAATTCAATTTTGCTGCGCTGAGAAATGTAATCAAAATACCAATAACATATGTAACAAGGTAAAAAAATAAAGTTCACGAAACGCATTGAAGAAGTTGAGTATGAAGCCAGATTTAGAGCAGTCACATCGAAGGATAAAATGGTCAATTTGACGAGGCGCCACCTCTCGATTCTAATTCGTAAAAAAGAAGAAGAAGAAGTCCATTAGCAAAGCATTTAAAAAAAATAAAAAATAAAAATACCCATTTGCATTTTAGGCGGGAAAATCTCCCCCGTACCCAAAATCAAATTAATTTAATATTCCTGCAAAAATATAAAAAGGGAAAAAGGAAAATCCCATTTCCCCCATTTCGATCGGGGGAAACCGCCCAACGCGATGAAGGGCAGAGGTCGCGGCCGCGCGAAGCCGTCCTTCGCCCCTCCTCCGCCGCCGCGGACCTCCTCAACGACCGGTCCTACCAGCAGACCGCCGTCCGCGCCGTCAACTGCTTCCTCTCCGCCAGCGCCTTCCCGGTGCTCATCAAGACCGCCCTCCCCTCCGCCAAGGACATCACCGCCATCTTCAACTTCGTCATCTCGCAGCTCGACTACCCGAACCCTAAGATGGAGGAGGACCTCCCCGTCCTGCTCCGATCGCTCAACTGCCCGTTCAAGGTCAACAAGTCGGCGCTCCGCACGCCGGCCACTCCCCACGCCTGGCCGACCTTCGTCGCCGTCTTGCACTGGCTCGTCCAGATGTCCTACAACGACCACTTGGCTTCCAAGTCTCGCTCGTTTGGGGAAAACAACACGATGGACGAGTACGCGCTCCAGAGCTACCTGCATTTCATCGGTGGGGACGACGATGCTGTGGATGCGCTGGATAGGGAGTTCGTGGAGAAGTTGGAGCAAGAGAGGAATAATCTCGCGGAGAATGTGAAGAACTTGGAGAAGAATGCCGCGGAAGTCGAGGCGAGAGTGGAGAAGCTGAGGACAGGGCCGTCTCTGACGGAGCTGCGCGAGCAGGAGAAGAGCGTGCTAGAGGAGGATGTGAAGAAGTTCAATACGATAATAGGGGAGATCACGGGGAGGATCCCGACATTGGAGAAGGAATTGGAGAAGAAGAAGGAGGAGTTGAGGGCCAAGGAGGAGGAGGAGGGGAGGATTCGCGAGGAGAACGAGGAATTGAAGAAGACGGTCCAGCTGCAGACGTTCAACTCGAGGGATGCGGAGAGGATGAAGAAGGAGTTGCAGGCGGTGGAGGGGGAGATCGCTGATGCTGAAATTGAGAGGAACAAGTACGAGGAGAAGTGCTGGGATCTTGACAGGGCCCTCGCGGCCAAATTCAAGGAGCTGGAGGAACTCGCTAAGGAATGCAACAAGGCTGTCCGGAAGTAAGTTTCTAATTCTTGCAGTTGCTGCAAATTTTGTTAATTGTTCATCTTCATTGGATTTACTGTTTTCTATGTCATGTGCCCTTGGTGTTTGGATGCCATCTTGGAAATCATCTAGCACTTGCAAGGTTGAATCTGGACATGTTTGCTGTTTTGGTTATATACAAAACACTGGTTGATAGATATATCATGAAATTCTTCAACATCAACATCAACATCAACAGACTTACGTTCTCCATGAATTTGTGTCTGTATCTCTTCAGTGCTAGTTCTTGTGCCTGTACTGATTCGGCCTGTGATGAGTTTAATTGTTTTTATCTCATCAAGAAGTGATGCCGTAGTTTTTTTTTTTTTTTTTAATTTATTTATAAATATCTTGCTGTGCTAAGTTGTTCTGAGGTTAATAACTGCGAAGAATGTGTTGAGTTAATCTAAGTGCCATGTTTGGGGTTGTGCAGCTTTTGTTACGATGTTATCATCCCATTGAGCAATTTCTTTCTTTTTGAGTGATTTTCTGTAGTCCTTCTCATTCAACTACTCTTTTTGGTTTTGTGATTCTAGGTTGAAGCTAGGTTCAGATTACCAGTATGTTTTGAATGCAAAAGGGTCTACACCTGCTGAGGTGATGGGCATTGACTATAAGTCGACGCTAAAGCCGGCACTTGACTCGCATGCCAATGACATAAACAAAAGCTCAGTGGAGAAACTTGAAGAGTTAATCATCCTTCAGCAGCAGTCCAAAGAAACTGCTGCGAGGATTGAGGAGAAGAGAAATCGCGTCGTGCAACTTCATTCCCGTGTTGATGACGTAAGTACTTAGATTAAGTACCAACACACAATTTGTTCAGACTGTCTCATCTCTTAGAACTGAAAGCTTTTGTCTTTATGATACCAATGAAATTACTGATTTGCTGGTGAAATTGGAAAGAGAAACTGGCGATAACATCCACCTTACTTGGTGTGGGGTGTAATGACGGACTTGGCAAGAGGTTGGTAATGTAGGCTTTTGGCCGGGGGATTGAGTAGCAATTGCTTGCTCTGGGTAGTCAACGGCAGTAGAAAAATTTATATGATTTCAGTATCGAAGAGTTACGATATTGTGCTTGATATACTTTTAGAACAAAACAGTTCGTTTAATTCATCATCACAGAAATTAGGGATTCTGTAAATATTTGCAATTAATTTTCTTTCTGTCAATACCAAACATAATATGAGGAGCTGTAGGTATGGGTGTCCTTTGAGAACAAAGCTGGTTAACTAATGTCAGGAAAATATGGCTTAGCATCCTTTATTATGTTTCTGTAGAAGTACATGTAGAATGTTTAATCTGAAACATCTGAAGGACAATAGTGGTATATCGCATCATGAGAGTTAGCATAACACAAGAACTTGTGGTCTACTTGTCTGTTATTTCCTCGTATTGGCAAAAGCTCTAATGCAAGAATTTTGCTCAGCTTGAAGGTCAAATCAATCTACTGAAGCAAGAAATGCAAGACTATATTCATAGATGTGCACTGGAGGTGCAAAGGATGGTGGAGGATGTTGAAGTAGAAACTCATAACTTGAACATTGTGGAAAGAGAAGCTGCAGAGGTCCTGAAGGTATGTTATGGTCCAATCATTTGAATTCTGGGACTGAAATGTATGGCTAGAAATCTTTGGCGCTGTAAATAAACAGAATTTAAGTCATGCCATGCAATCAGTAGGTTTCCTCCTTTTGGAACGTGATCGATTGATCTTCGGGTAGAAGATTATTCTTGCAGAGCAAGCAGTTTCACGTGGCATGTTTATATAACTCGTTTTTGCAGACATCTAAAATAAAGCAGCAGGAAGCCATTAGGGAAAGCGAAGAAGAAATCCAGAAGTGCGCTTTTGAGCTCTTTTCACTGGTTGATATGGTGTCAAAGCACAAAGAGTACATGGAAGGCAAAATCTCCGAGATGAAGACCAATCTCTCAGAGACTGCCAATGCCATTGCAGCAGAGTATAGAGCTTCCTTGCCTGGACAAATGAGCTCGATGATTTGAAGCATGTGTATTGTCAAAAACAGAAAGCCATTTAATAGCATTGTAAATCCTCGATTTCTCGTTCTTTTTTGTTTTCTGATCAAGCAAACTGCCGTTCTATTACTTGCTTCTCTTCTCACTGGTCTCTCTGTGATCTGGTACACAACTGCGTCATTATGTACATGCCTTAGTGTTCTTGAACAAGCATAAGTGTCTTCTCCTCTTGTTCGATGGCCAGTGTCCTCTTGCACTGGCTTGAAAATGAATTTGTCAGGTTGTTTTTATTGCAATATTTTAGGTATTACATTGAAATACTTGAGCGAATGATTCCCTAAGGTTCAGGTGAGTCGGGTGTAATAACGAAAGTATGTTTCTTCAAATCGATATGTTCTCAACCCATTCGGTGGACACACCTTTTATGTACAATAGAAGCTCCGGTAGCATATTCTGTACTCTTGACAACTACTTTTAGACGTGAATTGAGAAAGGTTCACGTTTGATTACATCGCGGTAGGAAACTCCCAGCGAATTGAAGAAAATGAAGAGCTGATCTCAAATGCCAAGAGCAATGGAAGCCTAAAAAATCAGAAACCTGATTGCTAACTTAATGTATAAATTTTGTGATGTCAACATGTATATTTGATCATTTACAAGCATAAATGGGACGAAAATGAATTGCCACTTTAAACTCCAATTGATTTTTACGCAGTAGAAAATTTGGCCATTAAAAACAAAAATTGAGAAAGTAAAGGAAATGCTTGAAAGGAAATGCTTGCCCATCGTGCCCTCTCGTAACCCATTTACACATTTAGCCAAATGCTACACACTCCCCATCAAGACATTTACACAAAAGGAAGATCTAAAATTGACAAGAGAGAAAAAGGATGAAGGAAAATGAAGAAAAGGTTAGGAAGGACTCTCGGGATGCACAGCTACGTTTCCAAGAACCCTGCCTCCTAGATGTTGAGCGTGAGCGTATACCACAATGTAAAATCAGTTTTTGCTCCTCGTGTTGACGGACTCTATTGTTGTCGGTACAAAATTTTCATCACACGATACAAGCGCTCATCTTGAAGCGACATGTCACTAATAAAAACAAGCAGAAAGGAAGCTAATGCATGTTTCATCGCAGATATTGAGTCTGTCCAACCTTGATCGATTTACTTATCCTGAAGAAGTCGTGTGCACCTATCTACGCTTCTTAGAGGCAGAAAACTTGTCGGTCAGATGCGCCGCAGCCTCATCATCGTCTTTGTTTTCTTCCTTTCTTTCTAAAGGAAAATATACAACATGGCATTCTATTTACAATTCCCAGATAAACAATGCATGCTTAACTTGAGCAGATTAAGGACACCAAAGAATCAGTTGCAGCCCAAGACCGCTCGCAAGGAACGTCAGTCCTTTGAGAAGCTCCAATTTGATAGATGCCTCGCTGTCAAAGAGAAGTTATCTGGCAAGAAAAGCATCACATCACAACCTTGGCGACGCCTCGGGCGTGTTTGCAAGTCATCGATATGCCGGTGACCATTGAGTGATTCAGAGAATTGCATCAGCATTTTGATTGCACTACCAACAATTTAATTGGGAAAAACTATGATGACACCCCCAGCATTTTGGCATATTACACAAACACCAAAGAAAGCTGAATATTGCTCCATTCTGTTTTTCTTATCCAAATGTCTATCGTAATGAGTTAAAACGCGATACCATTTGTTTTTCGGGAGACTTAACACCCTTCCGAAAGACACCCACCCCCAAAAGAAGACGAGGCCATTCGATCAAGTTGGTCGCTGAAGTAGTCCGAAACTTCCATCCGGTGTCCAATAAAAGCTCTTTGCACATGACACGACTTTGCAACGAAGTTCGACAATTGCAGGAAGAACAAAGCCTATTTATCCACTTTCGTTTCTCAAAAGTGTCGCTGTCACAGTCACACTACTCAAACTTTCATGTTGGTACTCCTAAATTCTTATATATGCTAAGGGAAACTGCAACTCTGGTTGTTTCCATGGCGTGCCAATCAATTGCACACACCCCCTATGGAGATGCCAATTAACCTATGGCGTACCAATTAACCACCGTGGAAAGTTTCAGGAAGATATGGTGGAATAATTAAAACTTACGGAGAAAACTGTAGAACGTTTCAAGTTTATTTGGGGAATTGGGAACATTATAGATACATGGACTGTTTGCTCCAATTTAAGAGTTTAGACCATAAATGTTATGAATTTTTAAGAGTATAGAGTGCAAATGTGGTAAAGTTGACGAAAGAGTCGTCCTCCCATTTGCATAAAAGAAGACCTCTGGAGCAATGAAGCGTAAAGGGATGGTGGCCCAGTAAAACCTTATGAACCTATGTTGTTGAGGTCAGGTGAAGCAAAACCAGCAGAAGTAGGTGGCTACTGCACAAAGGGATCGTCTAGCAACTCCGCTGCAGTAGGCCGATTACTGGGGTTTGCTTGCAAGCATCTAGATGAACTTTTGAGCGTCTTCTGATAAATAGTTGGGAACTTCAGGAAATTCACCCTCGTAAGTTTCAAGAAAACTCGAGCCTGCCACGATAAGAAAGAAAACGTAGCAGAGAATCATAAATACAGGTGGAACTAACATATGACAACTGGATAAATCAATAAGATCCGTAGACTAATCTAAGTGCATCATGCTTCAGGCAATCATCTGCCATGATCGTTCCTGGAATCATAGTTATTGCACAAGTGGGAGACGTGGATGATATGCAACGGTTCACCAGGACCAATGCGCAAATGCTTACCAATTACTACCAAAAGAAGGCGGATTTCAAAGAAGAAAAGTGGTTTATTCCTCCTATTATTGCATATCATACTTTCAGAGAAGATAAACGTATTTATGGCCTAGGACGGCTAGAAAATAGCAAGAATATAGGAACGGATTTCCTACTTCCGGTGATCTATTTCCTAAATCTAAGGATTCAGAAATAAAAGGAAATAAAATAAATAGAAACAAAATAATTTCCTATCCCAAGATTTTCTCCGAATTTTTCGACAGACAAATGTGCCAAATTACTTAAAAGAGAAAGTCAAGATTCAAATATTGACAAAGTTTTCACACCATGTTAGCTAACCATTTGCTCCAGAATCCCAACCATCAACCAAAAATACTATGCATATCCTTTAACATGACCATACTCTTGATAACTGACATTGATTTATCTGTTCTCTCTCTTTTCTATGTAGTGCGCTTACTCAATTTGTTTTCTCAGAATGACGGCCTAATGGACTCATCACAACGTGGGCTCAACTTATTTAGTAACTCTGTCCTAACATGGATCTCGAGGATATAAAATAAAACGAAGGTTACTCAATTACATACTTCAATTGAGTCAGGATATGGAGGCTTGCGGGTTAACATCTCTAAAACAGTGCACCCAAGGCTCCAAATATCAGCTGCGGACCCATAGCTAGCCTCGTCTTCCCTCATGATGACCTGCAGTTACAACCGAGGAGGATGAAAAAGAAATGGAAAAGAAATGTGCCTTCTACAGCCAATGATAGTATGTTAAAAAAAAAAGGCAACAGAGGGTGCAAACCTCAGGTGCCATATACAAATAAGTTCCTACAAAGGATCTAGCGGCATCCAAATTAGTGTCCTGTATGAATAAACAGAGAAAGTGAATTTTTATCTAGGAAAAGTAAAGGACAGCACGTGCTTCACTTTGTGCACGTCTATACGTGTGTTTGTCAAGCGCATACGTGTATGTATTTGTACATGCATCTTTGTTGCTCGCATGCGCTATGTGCGTGCGTATGTATTTGAGCATGTGCCTTCGCTGCTCGTGCGCTTGTGCAGAGAGAGAGAGAGAGAGAGAGAGAGAGAGAGATTGCTTCTGCTGATGGGACATACCTTTGCCAATCCAAAGTCTGCAAGTTTCACGGATCCACGTTCGCCAACCAGTATGTTGGTTTCCCCGGTACAACATAAGTATCCAATTTATAAGCGTTCACCAGTCTCAAGTTGCATCAATGCCAACAAAAAACGTTGTGTAGTGCACTGGCGGAAGAAGGGGCCCTAATTCGTTAATCCCTCATTGCCACAAAACAATGTGGTGGATTGTAGGTATAGTAAACCAAATTTCGTTTGAAAGCGACAATCTTTTGCATGTTTCATCTCCAAAAAAGAAGTTATGTCATGGCACTCTCTTAGAATCCGCTGCTTCTTGCCAAACTATGTTTAGAAGGAAAGAACAGGTACTTGAACATTTAAGCCACTAAGATAGGAACTTCTTCCCTCACTTGAACAATGATCAATTCCATTTTCATTTTTCTCTACTTGTAGAGGTAAGAAACATATGATGTTGCATAAAGATGAGTAGAATAAAAGACACGCTGGACTAGAATAGATGGAAAAAATCAGCTCGTGGAGGAACTTTGTTGTTGCTACAGCCATGACCAGTTATATTATAGTTGAGGGAGAAAAAGTCGGCGCATTAGTGATGCGGACCATCCAATGGTCAATTAAAGGACACCTGAAGATTAAATTACTTCACTTTCTTATCCTTTGATTTCTCTTTATTAGACCTGAGAATTTGACCTGAATCTTCAGTTTGCAAGATATCGTAAATCATTCACCGCCAGAAAACAAAGGGTTAATTGATTACAAGACAGGCACTTTTTAGAAGGGAGGAAAAAATTTACTTTCATAGAGAGAGAGAGAGAGAGACTCCATAATCTGACGTCTACATATTTATTTTCTCATATAATTACTATTACGGGTAACAGTCAATTTATCACAAACTTTTCTTGTGCTGGAGGGGACCTAAAATGTCTGTCTCTGTCATGAGTGGCGTTACTTCTAAAAAGTCGCGACTGCTGTGATCTTATTGATCTTATTCACAGGATAATTGCAGCTAATGCATGCAGTGATGATGATACCACCATTATATCGTAGATGCATTCACAGCCATCTTCCCCTAAATATTTTGCTCAGTTCCTGTGATATTATAATTGGTGCCAAAGTGCAAGATACCGCAGAAAGCAACTTAGCAAGAAGGACCACACCTTGTCTGTGCCGAGATATCGAACTATGTTCTCATGTTCATACTGCTTATAAATCTCAATTTCCTGAAAAGAAAGCAGAATTTCACTAGAAAGAAAGAGTCAACAGAAAATCAATTGAACACACACCAGATTTATGGTTATATATACAGCAGTCTTATCAGTAATTTTGCTATATGCATCAGCTTGGCATTTATAAAAAAAGAGGTAAATGAAGTAGTCATGCCTAAGGGCCACTTCACAAGATACAGGAAGAAACGAGTAGTTACCTTCTGAAGCTGCATCAGTCCTTTTCTATCTGACAGATAAACTTCCTTTACAGCGAAAGGGGCTCCAAGACTGTAGAAATAGAGAAGCATGAGAGAGAGAATATAAATGCCAATATTTTCGTGAATGATGCCTTGACCAGACATAGTTGAGACAATCTGTTCACTCCAAATGATATAAAGAAAAAGAAAAAGAAAGAGTTATTCTCATTAATATCACTAACCCTATCTTTCAACATTAGAATTTACAATCAATTAAGAGTTTCCTGGAGCATGTTTCCCGCACACACTGATTTATCACACTATCCATTCTTCAAAAAAAGAAAAAAAAATTGCACCCCATTCAAGCTAGTAAATTTATAGAAAAACCATGGAGAACAAGTAAATTTACGTGATTTTTGAAATACAAATATTCAATTCATCAATCTGCTCGGTAATAAAGAATGGTGATCATGCCAGAACTTCAATTCCCAATGTGAAGATCAAGCATACCGAATGATAGAACACGCCGATTTTACTTCGCCCGAAAAATTAATTATATGCCAAGAACATCAAAATGATTATCGAAGAGAAGAAGAGGAATCTTACTTAGTGATGGCTTTATGGACAGTTGCAAATGCCCCTCTTCCCAAGTAATTGCCCCTCTTCATGACGTGCCCGCCAGGTTGAAGCTCGCATCGCGAGAGAAGCGGGGCATTTTTGTCGAATTGCGGACAGGACGCGTTATCGGCCCATAAATGAAGGAGAACAGCTCCGATCCGATGGGAGCACCTCCGTTTGTTGGAAGCAGTGAGAACAACTAGTCGGAATCATCAGTCTTCCATCGGATCGGAGCTGTTCTTCATTTTGCGCGCTTCCCGGCCGTCGGCCAAAAAAAGCCGAAAGAGAGGGGAAAAAGGGGACGGGCAAAGGTTTTGATATCATAGGAGGAGGATATCCTTGGGGATCGAATTGTATATTTTGTCCTTTTCCTCTCTGTCGGGAAGCGTCCTGGGCTCGAAAAGACAGGCTCGTACAGTGATCATCGAATTCTGGTCACTGAAATATGTAAACAGAATTCTTGTTTAAACAAATATAAGAGTTGAGAGATTAAATTGCACAATTAATTAAAATTCAGAAATTATTTATATCATTATTCTAATCGATAATGGTAGATCAGTCGGGCAAAGTTGAGCAAATTCAATCAAGAACTCATCGATCGCTATGAATCATTAAATCCGTAACCTCCGCTCTGCAGACGGAACGATCGTACGCATGTCTGGAAGAAGGCAAGAGACCATACATAATGCAGTGGAGGACACACAAGAAGTGGCACTTTCGTGGTTTCGACAAGGACCAGGGTCTTTTTCCTAGGATATCATCTGCCGCACCGAACGCACTGCCCTCGAAAGATCCGGTGGTTTAGGGCGCACCGTAGTCCGGCAACCGAATCCCCAGTATCGAACCCCCGGAGTCAAAGTCAAACTGATTTCCCGCGTGGCGCATCGCAATTGGCCTGGTGGCTGAGTAGGCGCTCTACCGAATAAATTCCTGCGATCTGCTTTTGCGTCTTTGCCTTTTTTTAAAGCTCTGATTCTCCCCTCTCTCTCTCTAATTTCTACTGGAGGCCATCAAAAGAAAGCCAAGAAAATCTCCAAGCTGCTCTCTCTTTTTGTCGTTTGATACGGCGTTGAAATACAGAGGAGACTGCGTTTGATTGTATGTATTTAATTGGAATACGATATAAGATTACATAGATTGGCATAAGATGGAAAAAGAGCGGATTAGAAATCTTAAAATTAAATTTTTTTGAAAATCTTTAAAAAATCTCATTCGTCCGCTGCAAAGTCTCCCGCGATATTCAGATTTCACAACTTTGAGTTCCGTGTCAAACTTGCTCCTCTAGCTCCTCCTCCGATTCATCTCCTTCACCATCAATTTCTCCACCTTCGGATCACTGTATCAAGATCTTGGAGATGATCCGAAGCATCCAAATCGTCGAGAACAAAGAAGTTGCGCAATAAAATTGCAAATCCTCGCTTCCTCGGCCTTGATGTGTTTTCTGCTCAAGCTACTGGCCGTCTTGCTGCTTGATTCTCACCTGGAATGGTCTCTGTGATTTGGGTATACGATTCCCTCCATTTATGTACATGCCATTTTGTACTTGAAAGAAGCGGCGTGTCTTCTCGTCTTTCTATGTCTTCTTGCAATCAATTTGGAAATGGATCTGTAAATCCAGTCAGACTTTGCAGGGTCGATTTATTGCAATATCTGACGGTAAAATACTGGAAACAAGGATTAGGTTATGATTAAGCTGAGCCTTTTTAATTTTCGTCAGGTGTAATTATTTCTTCTTTTGGTGTTTGCGAAATGAACGAAAAGGAAAAAGTGCAATATGTATGTGGAAGTACTCGGGAAGCGCCACTAGTTTCCCAATAACCTTCCCTACCATATTGTAAAAATCAGTATTGGCTCCTGCCTCGACGAGTCCAATTGTTAACGGTACAAAAATTTGCATGACGCAATTGAAACGCTTATCTCGAAGCGACCTGTCATTAGTAAAAATCCTCGAATTTATTGAATATGCCTAATATCAAAAAAACAAAAACGAAGCGAACCAGGTTTGTTGCGAATCCCGAGGTGATCCAATCTTGATTGATTGCTTAATCCTGTAGAAGTCGCGCACACCAATCCACGCTTCCTAAAAGCAGAAAGCCTGTCGTTGGAGACAGCCCGTGTCGTCGTCAACGTCTTTGTTTTCTTCCTTTTTTTCTATCGGAAAATATAAAAAATGACCTGCTATTTACTATTCCCGGATAAAACAACGCGTGGTCAACTCAAGCTGAAACCCTAGCTCTTGTGCAGGGGAGTTCAGTTTCCAGTCCAAACGACAAGTATAGCACGTGAAGAAAAAGGGGTATCGAGAATGCAAGTACAAATGTGAAAGTGATAGTTCCTCGGCTGTTGAGATGTTCATGGGCCGAGAAGGAATTCTATGGGCCTTGCACAATATAATGGAAGAAGGCAAACGTCTGCCGACCCAATTACCTTTGAAGAGTATTATGGGTGTGTTTGGGAAGATTTTTGGGAAAGTCATTGAGAAAATGCAAAGACTTTGAGTTAAAGAAGTTTTTAAAATGCAAATCGTGTTTGGTAAATTATAGTTTGAAAGCCCTTTGTGAAGTACTTTGAACAAAATGGTGTTTGGAGGAATTATATTTACAAAGGACTTTTGTGATAAAAAAAAATTATCAAAAAAAAAAAAATTGACCGGCAAGGGCAGGGGTCGGGAGACCCTCGGCGAGGGCTGCCGGACGTCGAGTGAGCCCGCCGCGACCCGGATCCGGGCGGCGAGGGCTGCCGGACGTCGGCGACCCCGCCGAGACCCGATCTAGGGCGGCGAGGGCCGCCGAACGTCGAGTGACCCCGCCGCGACCCGGGATTTGGGGCGGTGAGGGCTGCCGGACGTCGGGCGACCTTGTCGCGACCCGATTTGGGGCGGTGAGGTCGCGAGAGGACCTCGCCGCCTCGGCTTTGGGTCGCGGCGGGTCACGCGACCTCGTTGCCCTCGGATCCGGGTCGGCGAGGTCGCGTGATCGAAACCTCGCCGCGACCCGCATGGGCGGCGGTTGCACCACCACTCCGCGATGGTCGCCCGGGCCACCGCGACCATGCCGAGCCGTTGGCGGCCGCTCACAGCTTTGAGCAGGCTGTCGGCAAACCTCAACGGAGAAGAAGATGAACAGTATAATGATGAGGGCAAAATCGGAAAATCGAGAATAAGTGAGGATGGTTTTGGAAGAAAAAAAAAATGAACAGTACAACTTGTATGCCGAAAAAGCTGAAAGCCCAAGGCACCCTCACACTTGCCTTGGGCTTTCAGCCTTGAGAAGCCAACTTTGGGCTAATGGGAATTTGAAAGTTGTTCCCAAACACCCCAACTTTGGCCTAAGTATCTTTGGAAGCCCAAAGCCCTTTGCAAAGCCAATTCCAAACGCACCCTATGTATATTCCGAGGGAGTCCAACCAAGCAACCGACTGGATTGTGAAAGCACACCGCACAAAGACTCTTCCTCTAGGGTGGAAATTTTCGCATCCCCAACCTTTGTGGGACATTTTATGTTTAGAATCTTCTCTTAGTGTCGCTTGTAGTACTTCTACTTATGAATGAATGAATGAATGAAATGCTTTTACGACAAAAAAGAAGAAGAAGAGACCCCAGAAAATCAGCTGCAGCCCAAGACCGTTCGCAAGGACCGTCAGATCATTGAGAAGCTCAAATTTAATAGATGCCCATCGTCGCCAAAGAGATGTTATTTGGCAAGACAAGCAAAATACTGGAAACAAGGATTAAGTTATGATTAAGCTGAGCTTTTTCCATTTTCGCCAGGTGTAATTATTTCTTCTTGTGGTGTTTGCTAGTTTCCCAAGAACCTTCCCTACCACAATGTGAAAATCAGTGTTAGCTCCTGCATCGACGAGCCTAATTGTTAACGGTACAATTCCCCGATAAACAACGCGTGCTCAACTCGAGCAGAATGAAGACACCAGAAAATCAGCTGCAGCCCAAGACCGTTCACAAGGACCGTCAGATCATTTAGAAGCTCCAATTTAATAGATGCCCATCGTTGCCAAAGAGATGTTATTTGGCAAGAAAATTATCACATTCTAAGCTTGGCAACGCTTTGGGAGTGTTTGCAAGTCATCAATATGTGGTTCAAAGAATTGCAGCAGTATTACCAGTGAATTATAAACTATTTAAGGATGCACTTGTTTAGAGAAAAATGAACGATTTAAAAATTATTTTTAATAAAATTGATCGTTTATATTGCTTCCAAAAATATTTTTATTCAAAGAATACAAGGTAAGTTTTTGGAGCCAAATCTTTTGTTTGTCTTGTGTTCTTGTTTTGGAGTCATTTACTATAACTTCTCATTACGATCACTTCGTGGTTTTTGTTCCTTCTCTGGAGAAATTCTTGTGATTTATGGTCTAAGATTATTTACTCTCTCGTGTACCTTGTCCATATATACATCCGCTTCTTTTCTTGGCCCTAGACGGTCCACGTTTTATGTTCGTATGACACCGTCTCTGTAATCTTAACCCCCGATATTCCAAAAATGCCAGCTGAAACAGCATTTTATTGAACTCTTGAAGGGATGTATTTTACTAATTGAAGTTTGCTTTTGATAAAAAAACAGCATTGAACTTCAGATTTCCTAAATTCTCTTATACGTATTGTACCTAGCAAACGCGGACATGGCATCCTTGTCTATTTATGATGTGAATTTGCTGATCTACTTTGATAGAATAATTTTGGGGAACAGATGCCGAACAATAGTCTTTTCTTCATCGGCTTGTTGTTTGACCAGGGTAATCTGCTGTGAATTGTCTCACATTTGGCTTCCTCAAATAGTGTCTTGGTTGAAGCTAGCTTTTTCACCGTAAGGTTCCAACTAGGGGTGAGTGGTTTCAGATTCCTTATAAGTTCCACTTGAAATCTAGAATCTACTCTCAGGTATAAGTTCCTCATTTTTTTGGAACGTAGAACTTACCATTAAAATATGGAACCTCCAACCTACCCTGGAACTAGGGTCCAACAGCTTTTTTTTTTCCTGTTTCATTTTTACTTAAACAAAACGGAAATGAATGCAATAATAATGAAGAAGTTTGTCATTCATCAAAAAGAATACAAGATGAGCAAAATTATCAATAGAGGAAACAAAATTCTTGGTAAGGAATTCAACTAGATAAAAGAGAGAAAATAAAACAAAAGTCTACATTGAAATGGAACAAAAGTCACTAGACTTCACTATTGATTAGGGGTGAGCAATTCTAGGTTCCATATAGATTTTACCTAGAACCTGAAACTTACCAATTTGAATAGATGGAATCCAGAACCTATCTTGCATATGTTAGAACCGAAAACCTACTCTATCTTGGTTTATTTAGGTTCCATCTATATTATCAATTAAACAATTGTAGTAAATTAAAACATTTATTGACCACCACTTGTTGTTATAATTTACTGACCATAACTTATATTTAGACACATGAAAAATATCGACATTAATAAAGTAAAAGTCTTAATAAAAAAATAGAAGATCATACTAATGCTTTTAAATTATACATTCATCATGAACGACATGAAATATTACAGAATCGCGTGAAGATATGAATTAATAAAAACATTAAAACTTATTTTAGGTTTTTGGTTAAAGGCTCTAGGTTCTAGATTCCTTCAATCAAGAATTTAGAACTTATTCATTGAAACAAGTTCCTTATTTTTTGGAATCTAGAACCCACCTTTGATACCTTGAAACCTAGAACTTATAGGTTCCCACCGGTTCGGTTCTCAAGTTTTGGGTTATACTCTAAAACCATGCTCACCCCTATAGAGTAAGTATTTTATGTACAATTGCACTATGTTGCTTCTAGCTTTTAGTCACTCATCAATTGAATTCCCAATTTGTTGTATTTTCAAACATTCATTAAAAATGATAGAACTTGTTTGGATAGATAACACCATGTATGCATGCTATGTGGTTTGGGCACTAGATGATAGTTTCCACATTCATATACTTTCTCATTGAGCCTTTTTATTTAATTTTTTTGTCATTTTGGATTGTAGCATCCACTTTGGCATATTTGGAGAAATTTCGCTTTTATAGACAAGAATATATGAATTGCTCTTCGGCAGTGCATATCAAACTGTCTCATGAAAAAATGCAATTCTACAGAAATTACTTGGAAATTGATATATTTGTTTGATGATGTATATTTTTCAGAAATGAACATAAATGTTTTATAACGTATAATTGTCGGAAACTTGTTGAGACTCCAAGGGTGAAAGTGGTACTGCTTATTTTGACTTTCAAATGGTGCCTATCTTCACTTATTGAAACAACTAGTATTGCACCCAGCGCCTCATTGAATCATTCGTATCAGGTTATTGCTATTAATGAAGGGAGAGATTCTAAACCTGCAAACAGGCTTTTGTTGCGTTCCTTCCAAATGCATCACTTGAGACAGTGGAACGGCACTCCAGGACTTCTCAGAAATTAAGCCTCCTCCATAAAGACTCCAACGGCAAAAATCTCGCTAACATGACTTGACTCAACCAATGCCACCTTAGACGAGCTTAGGGTATGAATCAGAAGCTTAAGAGCAAAGTCAAAATGGATAAAGAGATGTCAGTAGATTCCCTCGAGTGCTTACACATTCAAGACCCATCGGTGTGAAAGAGATTCTGTTTCCTGATATTCTCAATAGTAATATTATTCCAAGCTACCGTCCAACAAAAGAAAGAGATTCTATGAGGTATATGGGCCAGTCAGATTGCTTTAGAGGTATATGATCAGCTGGAGAAATTCCCCAATTTAGAATAACATGATTTACACTGAATTTCTTGTTATTAGCAGGGCGCACAACCAACAATTAAGTAGGAGAAACTCTGATGACACCCTTTCCCTTAGGCTAGATTACACAAACACCAGAGAAAGCTGATTCTGTTTTTACTATCCGACGTGTGGCGTAACGAGTTAAAACTTTCTAGCTGCAAGGACTTGGTTTGCAATCAAAACTACACAAAAGGAGTCCACTAAAATTCAAGAATTTTGACACTATCGAGGTGGCTAAGAAAAGTCAATAGGCAACATGAAAAACATCTAATAACCATCGTGTCCGCCCTGATGCTTTAAAACATGAGACCACCTGTTTTGGGAGACGACACTCTTCCAAAAGACACCGCCCAGCCACAAAGAAGGCGAGGCCATTCGATTAAGTTGGTCCTTGAAGAAGTCCGGAACTTGTATCCTGTAAGGCTATGTTTGGTCGTCCGGATTTCTAATCAGGATAGAACTGAATAGAATAGGATATGAAATCCTGTGATTTTTTTATATTCTATCTACTGTTTGGTGAATTGCACTATTAAAGTTGGATATATTTACATCATATAATATATATATTTTTAATATAAACGGCATATCATTGTAAATGAACCTAAAAGTTTATAAACTTGAAGAAGTCCGAACTTGTATCCCGTAAGGCTATGTTTGGTCGTCCGGATTTCTAATCGGATAGAATCGAATAGAATAGGATATGAAATCCCGTGATTTTTTTATATTCTATCTACTTGTTTGGTGAATTGCACTATTAAAGTTGGATATATTTACATCATATCATATATATATTTTTAATATAAACGGCATATCATTGTAAATGAACCTAAAAGTTTATAAACGGAGATGGTGAAAATCTCTGTGACACTATTCCTTAATTTATTTTTATTTTTATTTTTATTTATTTTCCTCTTTTTTAAATTATTTTCTTTATTATTTCTTTTTTCCCCTTTCATCATTCTTTAATAAAATTTTATCAAATAGTAAATTGTACTAACATACCTAAAATACAAAAATACCTAATATATATAATAAATATAAATATATAATTTATAGATTAAATGTTTATTATAAGATAGAATTAACATTGAATATATAAATTAAAATAAGAATAAATTTAAAAATAAAATTTTATTTTTATTTTTAATTTCTTAAATTAAAATTCAAATATATTTTAATTTTGTTAATTTAAGAAATTTGTTATTCGAGAAAAATAACTTTTCTATTATGGATATTAGAAATCATATCCATCTTTATCCCACCTCCCCTATGGTATAATTTTATCCAGCCTATATTCCCCT
Source organism: Eucalyptus curtisii (assembly GCA_017140595.1). Taxonomy (NCBI): domain Eukaryota; kingdom Viridiplantae; phylum Streptophyta; class Magnoliopsida; order Myrtales; family Myrtaceae; genus Eucalyptus; species Eucalyptus curtisii. Next base: position 6,278,175 of record CM029500.1, on the reverse strand, counting down.
TATATCCGACTTTATCCTATCCTAAGCAAACACCAAACGTAGGATATGATAAATCATATTCTATTCCGAATTTTATCCTGATTGCCAAACACAGCCTAATATTTTGACAGAGTCAAGAGTGGTGGGATCCGCGTGAAAAAAAGAAAAGAAAAAAAGAGAAAAAAAAATCAAATGTTAAAAAGTCAAAGAGGGGAAGTGAGCTTATCTTATATTGGAACGAGAGATTGCATGTAGGAAAGAAAAAGGAGAGAGAGAACAAAGAAAAGGAAAAAGAAAGATGAGGGCTTCACAAGTACTCACAATTAGAGGTGGCATGATGAGTCTTAAACCCATATATAACCTATTTAAATCATAAATGAGTTACATGTAGTCACTTACTTTTTGAAAAGATTGATTAAATGGGTTTGAAAATTAGAATCCATTTCCAACCTAAACTCCACACTCTTTCTTTCCTTCTTTAACTTTATAAAAATATTTTTTTTATAAAAAATATAAATTATAATTATGTTTATATTTCATTTTTTTTTCTTTTTTCCTTCTTCCTTCTTCATTAACCGGTGGCCAGCATGGTGACGGCCGATGATTGGCTAGGCAAGACTCGAGCCTCAAGCTCGCCGGTGTCGGACGAGCTTGAGCTGGCTGAATTTGGTGAGGCGGAGATGTCCGGCGAGGCATGAGCCTCGCCTATCGCAAGACTCAAGCTCGCCAACATTGGGCGAGCTCCGGTTCCCGACCTTACGAGACTCGAGCTCACCCAATGAGGCTCAAGCTCATTGGCGTCGAGTGAGCTCAAGTCTTGCCTCCGCCTTCGCCTTCGCCTCCGCCTTGCCGAGATCCGGCGAACTCGAGTTCGTTTAACGCCGGTGAGCTCGAGTCTTGCTAGATCGATGAGCACTCGACGCCGGTGAGGCGTTCGCCTGCCCTTGTGGCCGGCGCCGCCAACCGGCCAAAGAAGAAGAAGAAAAAAAGAATTAAAAGTTATATTTTTTTCCTTCTTTAACTTTATAAAAATATTTTTTTTATAAAAAATATAAATTATAATTATGTTTATATTTCATTTTTTTTTCTTTTTTTCCTTCTTCCTTCTTCATTAACCGGTGGCCGGCATGGTGACGGTCGACGATTGGCTAGGCAAGACTCGAGCCTCAAGCTCGCCGGTGTCGGACGAGCTTGAGCCGGCTGAATTTGGTGAGGCGGAGATGTCGGCGAGGCATGAGCCTCGCCTATCTGCAAGACTCAAGCTCGCCAACATTGGGCGAGCTCCGGTTCCCGACCTTACGAGACTCGAGCTCACCCAATGAGGCTCAAGCTCATTGGCGTCGAGTGAGCTCAAGTCTTGCCTCCGCCTTCGCCTCCGCCTTGCCGGATCCGGCGAACTCGAGTTCGTTTAACGCCGGTGAGCTCGAGTCTTGCTAGATCGATGAGCACTCGACGCCGGTGAGGCCTTCGCCACGCTTGTGGCCAGTCGCCAACCGGCCAAAGAAGAAGAAGAAAAAAAAAGAATTAAAAGTTATATTTTTAAATAATAAAAATAATTAAAAATTAGAAATTCGATTTTTTAAAAATATAAAAATTGTCCATTAAATTTGTATTGCATGAAAGTATTTTAGCACTACCATTTTAAAAAATCATAAGAAATAAGTTTTATTAGGTTTAGTTAAATGAGTCGGGTATGGGTTGTGTTGCGTGAGTCGGGTTGGGTATGAGTAAAAAATTTTGCACTATGATAACTGGATTATAAATGAGTTAAATGGGTCGATTTGAGTCGGACCATTTATGACCCGACTTAAACCCGATCCGACCCACCCGTTTGACAAGTCTACTCACCATGAACGCCTCACCAAGCCGATTTGACTTCGTATCGTAACACCCTCGTTTGTCCAATTGGATTAATTTTCGAGGTTAGAGCTCAAATTCAAAGTTTAGGAAAAATTGAGTCGCAAAGTCTGATTCTTGAGTTGTTGAGCTTTGTAATTTCATGGAAATGATAGATTATGGCGTCATGGAACCGTGGAGTTTGATAGGAGTTGTTTTGAATCAACAATTTAGTCGGAGTGAAATATTAGATTTTCACGTTGTGTTAAGGGATGAATAATCACTTTAGGTGAACAATTTGTTAAGGCGTAAGAGTCGTTTTGTCAACATTTATGTGTAGTTTAGCCAATTCGTTGTTGAGATAAAGTTTTACTCAGTTTTAACGTCAATTCTCGTTCAGTTGTTAGGATTACAAGATCATTAGGCTTGTTTAGTTATGCAATATTTGGTTTAGGCATTTCCAAGTAAACGGTGCTTATTTTTTCTTTGAATTTATAAACTCACGTCTTTAAAAGTATAGAGATTTGATATAGTATAAGTTATTAAAAACATATTTTATTGTATAAAATCTAAAGTGGGCATTTACTACGACTTAGTACTTGTGAATAATTTGCCAAATATTTTTGAAAAGTTGCCACGAAAGGTTATGTTGATTTGTGAACCTGGTTTATGAAATGGATTCTTAAATGTTTTGAGAAATGCATTATGATATATGAAATGATTTCTGAATTTAACTTTGTGGATTGCAGTGGAGGTTGTGGATTAGTGTTGATGCTTAATATCGTTGTGAGCTTTTAGTGAGTCGTGTGATGTGATACAAGCTTGTCAATAGAATAGACTAATGATGTGTGATTTTGACAAGATTGATCAATAAATTAGATCATTAATATTTGTTTTGATATCATCGTAAAATTGATAGTTTTGTCATAAATATAGCTATGTTGAAGCATATGTAATTTATTCTCTTATTATAAGTTTATTATATTCTAAATGTGAGTTAAATGAGTTGTGGTTTGATTTTGTAAATATGCAAAATGCATGTTTAATTTACTTAGAATATATACGCATTATTCACTGAGTTGTGGTTACTTATTCTATTCGTCTTTCGTGATTTTCAGATCCCTTAATTAGTGAGTGTTAGAGCGAGAGCATTATCGTCAATAATTATGGGAGTTGGATTTTGGTGGTTTGAAATTGCATTCTTTGAGTAAAAAGATGACTGTGTCATTACTTCTATCCTTGTATGATTTGGGGTGTGACATGTCCAGTGTCCAATAAAAGCTCTTAGCACATGAGGCCACTTTGCAAGGAAGTTCAACGACTGCAGGAAGTACATAGCCTATTTATCCACTTTCTTTTCCCATAGTGTCATTGTTACTATCAGGCTAGCGAAACTTTCATGTTGATATTCCTAGATTCTAATATATGCTAAGGGAAACTGCAACTATGGTTGTTTTCATGGCATAACAATCAATTGCACAAACCTCTCCTTTAGCAAAAGACAAATTAACCAATAGCATACCAAATAACCACTATGGGCAACTCAATTTGAAGTTTCAGGACGATCCGGTGGAAATATTAGAGTAGACAGTAAAAACGTGAACAAAGGAATTGGGAAACTGAACATCGACCGGACAAATACGTGGACTATTTGCTCCAAATTTAAAAGTTTAGTGTAGACTGTTAAAATATGAATAGGTAGGTTTGGAGTAAACAGTAGAAATGTGGTAAGTTGATGAAGGTATCTTGTCAAAAGCCCAAAAGAAGAATACTCCAACTAGCCATCTAACAACAAAAATACAAACAGGAGTAAAACTACCTTCACAGCAATTAACCAAAAAGGGACGGCCTAGCGAAACCTTCTAGGTGGCTTCTTCACGAAGGGATGGTCTAGCAACTGTGCTGCAGTAGGCCGATCATTGGGGTTTACTTGCAAGCGGTTAAGAATAAAGTCTCGAGAGTCTCTTGATAAAGAATCAGGAATTAGAGGAAGTTTGCCCCTGCCAATTCTGAACAATGCTTGTATCTGCCACAATAAGAAAGAAAACGTAGTAGAGGCTTTTGTTAATGATAAATCCAACGGGAACTGACATATGACAGCTAGGAAGATAGCCAAATCGAAAATTTGCTCACTTCCATAGCCAAAGTAACTAATCCTAGTAGAGAAGACAGCCATTTAGGTCAACAATCAGAGGAGAGCAGCGAAGGATCAACACTCGAAGGCAATGAGGGAAACACCACGGTTGATGAAGGTGAGTGACAAATCAGAGGACAGCCACACAATGAAATGACGCAGCAGGGACCACGAAGCAATCAATATCAGTGCTGCTCTCAGGACTGGAGCAGAGATGGCTCTCTTAGTTGCTTAAGTACCATGTGACAGTGAAGGACAAGATCGAGAGATTGTTGAGACTGAATGGTGGGGTCATATGTGTACCCCTCATCATTTGGTGGGATACCGTTTACATATGTACAACATGCGATTATGTAAGCACATGCCACTGTACACCGTAGACTTATACTAGTAACTACAAGTATTCAACAACAATGACAAATTACTTGAAAGAGAAAGTCAAGATTCAACTATTCAACTGAGTTTTCATACAATGTTAGATAACCGTTTGCTCCAGAATCCCAAGCAACCATTGGCCATAAATACTATGCATATCCTCTTGACACAACCATACTCTTGATAATTATCATTGAATTCTCTGTCCTCTCTTTTCTAAGTAATGCTCTTACTCATTTTTGTTTTCTTTCAATGACGGCCTAATGGACTTGTCACAACATGTGCTTAACTAAGCTAGCTCAGACAAAAAGCAGCAATAACAAAAGAGCTGCGACTAGTTAGTTATTCTGGAAAAATATGGATCTCAAGCATATAAAACATAAATAGAAGGTTATTAGTAACATACTTCTTCAAAGGGAGAATATGGAGGCTGGCAGGTAAACATCTCTAAAACAGTGCACCCTAGGCTCCATATATCAGCTGCCAACCCATAGCTTCTGTACTTTGGATTGACAACCTGCAGTTACAACCAACAAGGATGAAAAAAAATGGAAAACGTATGCGCCTAATGTAGCTAATGACAGTATGTTAAAATAATGGCAGCGGAGAGTGCAAACCTCAGGTGCCATCCAAAAAGCAGATCCTTTTAAGGATTTAGCATCATTCATTTTAATGGCCTGTAGAATATACACAGAAAGTTGATATGTCATATTCAGAAAAGTAAAGGACAATACCTGTCACTTTGTGCATTTCTATAGGTGTGTTTGTCAGGTGCGCACGCATATGTTTTTGTAAATGGATCTTTGTTGCTCGTGTGCACTGTGCATGCGTATGTATTTGAGCATGTGCATTTGTTGCCAGCGCGCGCGTGAGAGAGAGAGAGAGAGAGAGAGAGAGAGAGAGAAGTCACTTTCACTGATGAGACATACCTTTGCCAATCCAAAGTCTGCAAGTTTCACAGATCCACTTACATCCATTAGTATGTTAGCACATTTGATGTCCCTACAGAATGAAGGAACTTAAAGCATGAGAAACCAGCATGGCCGTGCGTACGACTAATAAAAGATTAAAATTTTCATAATCATCCTCACAGTTAACAATATGCAAAATCACATTTGCACCTTCAAGCATTCACATTGTAAAATAATCTTGTTTATGCTAAATAATGCTGTACAAGGTCATAGAGTCACTTGGTTGTTTGCTGATTGTCACAACAAATCTACTTCTCACAACACCACATTTTGGTTCAAAGATTTGACAACTCCCTTAAATCCAGAAAAGTATTTGGATAAGTAAAAGAAGTATTATCAAAAGGCACCAAGGATGTGCACTATGACACAAAATATATAAGTTTCCGTGTTCTTTGTTTGGTTAGGATCTCTGTGCTTATTAAAATCAATTATCCATCAGAAATGAAAAGTGTACTACATGCAAAGTCAAGCATCTCTCTTATAATACCTGTGGAGCACATGCCGGTCATGAAGATACTTCAAACCATTTAGAATTTGCCTAGTGTATGCAGAGACTTGGGAATCTTTCAATTTGTATACTTGATAAAGGGACGCAAGTGATCCTTTAGTCATGAGCTCAAGGAAAATGTAAAGCTTCTTATCATCCTGGAAGAGAGAAATCCAACTCGAAAGTTTCAAATTATTTGATGGAGGAAGACAAAAATGTATATAAGGCACATTGAAAACACATAGAAAATTCTTTAACACCTCCTATCACGCGCAAACCGAAGTGAGAATGGCACAAAGAATTGATGAAAAGAAAGCCACAAACAGAAAAAAATTAAGGGATGGCTCTGAAACAATGTTAGAACCCAAAAGATTAAGCTATGAGTTGGAAGGAAGCTACATGTATATAAGGCCCATCGAAACCTTATAAACAAACGATATGAGATATTTTAACAAGATACATTAGACACAATATACCAAATAGCAGATGAAATAAAGCATACTACATCAGTGATGTTTACGTTTTTTTATTTTCATTGTGCTGGATGTCTAGGCCTCTTGTAACACCAAACTAATCATCGAATCATGATGACACCCTACCCACAGCAATTGGGTGTACCAAGGCAAGAGGCCCCTGGACAAGGCCCTGAGGTTGGTTACGCTTCCTCAAGTGCACTTGGTATTGAGGACCTCCTCGACAACCAATCAGTGTTCAGTGACAATCTGTTTGATGGGGGTTCATTTAGTTAAAGGTTACATCAGATGAAAATCTTAAAGCAATTTTGTGAACTTAATAAGGAAAAATAAGGCAAGAATAAATAAGACCGAGCTTTTCTTTTGCTGTCTTCCTCGTACAACACAAATATCCAAGTTATAAGTGTTCATCACGGTTTTGAGTTGCAGCAGTGCCAACAAAAACAGTTGCACAGTGCACCCGGCGGAAGAATAAGAGGTCATATTGCATTACTCCCTCATTCCCACAAAACAATGTGGTGGATTGTATTCGTACAAACCAAATTTCGCTTGACAGCAACAATCTTTTGCATGTTTCATCTCCAAAAGAAGTTATGTCGTGGCACTTTCTTAGAATCTGATGCTTCTTGCCAAACTATGTCTAGCCAAAAGAAAAAAAAAAGGTACTCAAACCTTTAAGCCACCTAGATAGGAACTACTTCCATCACAATCATCAATCCCATTTTTAGTTCCCTCTACTGCAGAGGTTAAGAACTATATGATGTTGCATACGAATGAGTGGAACTTAATGACCTACAGACAAGAATAGAAGGAAAAATTAGCTTGTGGAGGAACTCCATTGTTGTTACTACAGCCATGACCAGTTATAGACAACGGAGAAATGGTTGGAAATTAGTCATGTGGACCATCAGATTGTCAATTAAAGGATACTTGAAGATTAAATGACTTCGCTTTCTTATCCTTTTCCCCCTTTATGTTTTATTAGTTGGGGCCGCCGTTTGCCATAAAGCATCAGATTCCTTTTTATTAAACCTGAGAGTTTGACCTGAACCTTCAGTTTTCCAGAAAGCTATTTTGTAAATCATCCACTTCCGGAAAACAAAGATTTGATTGATTACAAGACAGGCTCTCTTCCAAACGGAGGAAAAAGTTTACTTTCATTGAGAGAGAGAGAGAGAGAGAGAGAGAGAGAGAGAGAGAGAGAGAGAGTTTTCATAAACTGACATCTACTCTACATATTTTCTTTACTTATATAATTACTATTGCGGGTAATAGTCGATTTATTACGAACTTTTTTGCGGTGGCAGGGGGACCTAAAATGTCTGTCTCTGTTGCGAGTGGCTGTAACAGTTAAAAAGCCGCAACAGCTGTGATCCTATTTAAAGGATAATTGTAGCTAATATATGCAGTGATTATGAAGCTACCACGATATTGTGGCTGCTATCACAGCCATGTTCCCCTAAATATTTTGCTCAGCGATAAAAGTGAAAGATACTGCAGAAAGCAACTTAGTAAGGAAGAACCACACCTTGTCTGTGCCGAGGTATCGCACTATGTTCTCATGTTCAAACTGACTTAAAAGAGAAATTTCCTGCAAAGTAAGGACAGTATCACTAAAAAGGAAGAGAAAAGAACATCAATCGAACTCACACCAGATCTATGGTGGTATATACGGCAGTCTTATAAATAGTTTAGCATACACATCAGCTTGGCAGTTATAAGAACGAGGTAAGTCAAGTAGTCATGCCTAAGGGCCAGTTCACAAGATACAGAAAGAAACAAGCAGTTACCTGCTCAAGCTGCAATAAGCTCTGCTTGCCTTGGCTTCCTTGATCTAACAAGGAAACCTCCTTTACAGCAAAAAAGAATCCTTCGCTGTGGAAACAGAGAAGCATGAGAGAGAAATAGAACAAAAACCAATTCTTATAAAGAAAAGGAGATGAAAAGAACAGAAATATTCTCATCAATATCACTGAAATAGTTCCTTAGCTTTCAGCATTTGAATTTAGAATCATCTAACATTTCTACGGCGTGTTTCCCATACATACTGATTTATCACACCATCCATTCATCAGAAAGAAAAAAAAGAGAAAAGAATTGCACGCTATTCAAGCTAGTAAAGTTGCAGAAAAACAATGAAGAACAACTAAACATACGCTATTTCTGAGATACTAAATCTTTACTTCATCAATCTGTTCAATAATCAAGAACGGTCTTCAATAAGTACCACAGCAATCATGCTAGGACTCCAATTCGAAATATGAAGATCCGGCACTTTTAGCAATTGGGTAAACATTTGTCATGTCTGTTTAAATGCCCCTTATGTCAATCAAATTGATAACATGTTCTACGGCATATGTATGGCCAGCTCAAGTGTTGCTAATTCCAACCACACAATTCAACGCTCAGAAGTGCCGTCAAAACTTGAAAATGACATCGCATGGGAGATCAGCGGTTGCACTTTCCCCCAGAAAATGAGTATAGCGAGAATAACTTACTGATTATCAAGAGAAAAGCAAACGAATCTTACTCGCAGATGGCTTCATAGACACTTCCAAACGACCCACTTCCCAAAAACTGGCCCTTGTCCCACTGGGTGATCCACCTTACATCATCCTCATCATCATACTCATCTTTAACGGAAGTTGACAAACAAGAGTACCAATCATCTATACTTGGCGAGGTGCTTCTTTCACGAACCTTCTTGTCATCTCCATCCGACCAATCCTCTTTATTCAAAGGGCGAACAGGAGAATCCTCGTCTCCTCCAGGACCTTCGTGAGGACCGAATGACTTCAACAGATCCCAAGTGGAACTGACGTTGTCCACAACGACAGGCCGCAACTTAACTGGCGGCGGGGTAAGGACCGGAGGAGGCCTCAATCCCCCAATTCCTTCCCCGGCAATCTCCATTGCCCAACGTTTACAAACCGGACGTACTTCAGGAAAAAAAATAAAGGGGCATTGCAAAGGCTTTGAAAGCTTCAAGATGATCTTTTTGCTCTTCTGCAGGATCGGGAGGATATGATTTCCTCTCTTCGCCAAGGTAGAAGACCCAAGTCAAGCGGACGTGATTGACTTCTTTCCCTTAGGAGTTTCTCAGCAGCTCCGCACAATTTTGCGAGGAAAACGACTGTTTGGCTTATTCTCGCGTTGATAAGAGTTGACATTTATTATTACTATATGACAGAACATCTGTATCGCATACTTGCAAAAAGGTAATCTACGCCTGGAATTTTCCTCAAAAAAATGAAAACTCAAAGACAGTAAGAGTTACTACCGTTCTACAGGTCCATTTTTCTCTTCATTCTCGTGGGAACACCATTATTATAGTGGCGATGCCCCGATAAAGATTAGACGTGGCCAAGCCTCACGACGAACCTGACCCATATAAATGATCCATTTATCGGTTTATGGTGACAAGTATCTGTGCATATATCCCTTCTGTTTTTCCTATCCGAATGATTATCAGAGAGAAGCAAAGGACTTGTCATCATTTGGAGCCTGACCAGAATGATACAATCATGGGTTTTTTGTGCGTAACTGAGTTAAAACTCTTTCGCCCGAAGGACTTGGTTTGCAATCAATCAACAAAAGGAGGAATCTAAAAATCAAGAATTTTGACACTATCAAGGTGGCTAAGAAAAGTCAATGGGCAACATGAAAAAAATCTTATAAGTCAACTGTCGTGTCCATCCCGATGCTTTAAAACATGAGACCATTCGTTTCTGGGAGACAACACTCTTCTAAAAGACACCCACCCACAAAAGAAGACGAGGCCATTTTAAGTTGCTCCCTGAGTTGGTCTGGGGTTTCCGTTCAGCATCCAATGAAAGTACTCTCAAGGCATGAGGCAACTTTGTGAGGAGGTTCGACAACTGCAGGAAGGACAAAGCATATCTGTCCACTTTGGTTTCTCAGAGTGTCACGTTACCGTCACACTATCGAAACTTTCATGTTGATACTCCTAGATTCTTATATATTGCAAGGGAAACTGCAACTATGGTTGTTTTCATGGCATGACAATCAATTGGACACACCTCTCCCCTTTGGAAATGCCAATTAACCTATCGTGTACTGATTAACCACTATGGAAAGTTTCAGAACAACCTAGTGGAATGATTAAAACTTATGGACAAAATTGTAGAACGTGACAAGTTTGTAAGGGAATTGGGAAACGGACCATAGACACTATAAATACATGGACTGTTTGCTCCAATTTAAAAGTTTAAAGTAGACCGTTAACGTCACGAATTTTTGGAGTAAAACAGTACAAATGTGGTAAGTTGATGAAGGTTTCTCCCCATTTGCCCGAAAGAAGACCTTTAGAGCTATGAACCGAAAAGGGATGGCATGGCAAAACCTAATGACAATTTGTTTTTGTAACAAGGTCAAGCAAAACCAGAAGTAGGTGGCTTCCTCACTTCTTCACAAAGGGATGACTAGCAACTGAGCTGCAGAAGGCCAATTTTTCGGATTTCGTCGCAAGCATCTGCAGATGAAGTCTCGAGCGTCTTTTGATAATGATTTCAGAAGTGAAGGAGATTTGCCCTTGCGAATTTTCACCAATGCTTGCTCCTGCCGCACTAGAACAAAAGCATAGGAG
>CM029500.1:5051123-5056123 GCA_017140595.1 Eucalyptus curtisii | reverse complement strand
TTTTCCGGCTAAGTAATGGGAAACCTTTCTACTGTTACATGAATCCGATTTTCATTTCATCCGGGAAAAGCCATCTTTTTCTCAACAATGTCTTTGTCATTTGATCCAATAGCCTTCCGTTCGATAGGAACAGATTTGATAAATACTGATAACTCTCGGATGGAGTATTAGAACGGAAAAATCCATTAGATAATGAACTATTGGTTCTAAGCCATCTCTGGCGATGAATCAACAATTCGAAGTGCTTTTCTTGCGTATTCTTGATAAACCAGCGTTTATATATAGATGTAGGGGAATCTGTTTGGGAAGTAAGAAGCCCCTTTGACATCTCTTCATCTGCAAAGAATTCGCGATGTGAAAACACAGAGACAAAGGGCTGATCTTTGAATAGGAAAAAGAGTGGATCTGCAGGGTCCCAAAATGAATTGGCTTATTCGAAAAAAGCCTTGTTCTTTGGAAGATCTATCTCGTGTCTGGTACTGCATGGTTCCACTCTGCAAGAACTCCGAATCATTCTCTTGAAGCTCCTCCTTTTCATCATAAATGATCCGCTTGCCCCGAAATGACCTGGCCCAGTAGGGAAATCCCAATGAATTGGGCCTTTCGATACAATCAAATAGAAAGCCCCAAGGGCGCCATATTCTAGGAGCCCAAACTATGTGATTGAATAAGTCCTCCTCTATCTGTTGCGGGTCGAGGACTCCTTCTCCTTCCCCTTCTTCAAACTCCGATTCGTATTTTTCATAGAGAAATCTCTGATCAACGATAGAACAAGATCCATTTTGCATCATATCTAAGGGATTCCTTGGTTTGGGCCGAAGAAGCAATGTCACTCGATCATTATCAAACTGACTGTAATCTTTTTCTGTCCGCGAGGATCCCACCAGAGCGCCTTCTACTTCTAATAGGCCATGAACTAGATCAGAATCATTCTCAACGAGTCCATAAGAAGTGATCTCATTTTTTTCATCGGGTCCGGGTAGAGACCAAAGGTCTTGAGCGATCGATCCGGCAGAACAACTCAAAAGATAAAGAAGTATCGTTAATTTCTTCATGCTCGTTCCAAGTTCGAAGTACCATTTGTACAAATAAGAATCCCCTTCGTTACATGATTTCTTCTTCATATAGATAGATATAGGATCTATGGGGCAATTACTTAGAAGTACATTTTGTGCAACAGCCCTTCCTATCTGATAGAAAAGGATCCCATGATCCTGAACCGATCTTACCTGGGATCGCAAATCCCAAGTTTGTCTATGAAGAGCAGATCTAATTGTATTAGTGTCTAGAATTGATTTCTTTTGTGTAATACTAATCGATAGGGCCTCATTGGTAAGTGCTACAAGATCTCGTACATTGGAACCCATGGTTATGGACCCGAATCCATTAGTATGGAACATCTTCTTTTCCAAGTGAAATCCCCTAGTATATGAAAGGGTGAAAAAGTGCTTTCGTTGTTGTGGAATAAGAAGCCTTCGTATCTTAATGCATGTATTTAATTTATTCGGAGCTATTAGAGCGGGATCCACTTTTTGGGGAATATGAGTCGAAGCAATAACAAGAATATTTTGAGTGGAACATCTTTCACAATCCCTGGAGAGATAGTTCACTAATAGACCGAGGGATAAGTAATTCGACTCATTCACATCCAGATCATGAATGTTTGGAATCCATATTATGCAAGGAGACATTGCTTTTGCTAATTCGAATTGAAGGGTAATATAAAATCGGTCTATTTCCGGCATCATATCCATAGTTAGCGCATTCATCCTAGTTAGAAGCTCCAGCTCCGTATCAAGGTCACGATCAATATCGTCACTATCCTCAATATCGTCACTATCCTCAATATCGATATCATCAATAAGAAAACCTTTAGGCTTGTTATCCAGGAACTTGTTCAGAAATACTGTAATGAAAGGAACATAGGAGTTTGTCGCTAGGTATTTGACCAAATAGGATCGTCCAGTTCCTATAGAACCTATCACTAAAATACCCCTAGAAGGGGATAGGGCTAAGCGGAGCGAAAAGGGTTTTCCATGAGATGTGAAATGAAAACTATTAGTCCCACACGAGGTTTGTGAATAAGTGATTGTCTGATAATGAGCAAGGAATATCCGTCTTTCTGCTAAACAGAATGTATTGAACTCATAATTCATTAGATACTTTTTATGAATGTCAACTAAGTATCGTAAGTAAATTGCTCCCGGTTGTTCAATCATTTGATAACCAGAGTCATTCTTTGATAAATGATCACTATGAGTCAAACTCAATAGAATTTGATCAATCCTTTTTTCTGTCGTTAAGGTGGAAAACTGAACCAAGAATTCTCTTTCTTTATCATCAATCGAATCACTGTTCGCGACCCAGGATTCGATTTTATCATCAATCCAATCACCGTTCACATTTTTTCTTTTTCTTATCAATGAATAGATCTCTTTACTTGTATGACTTAGATGTCTCGTCTTTTTCGAAAAAGTGATTCGATGGATGGGATTTGGTATGATACTTATGAGATCGATGAGATTGATATTCCAATATTTCTTCTTAGAACGTATTGATTTGAACCCATAAGCGGGACCACCACCCCATAGCATGTTGCCGCCAGAAGCAGAACCCCGTATTTCTTCTAGAGAATCTCCTAATTTTTCCAGAGCAACTAGAAAGAGATTCTTTAACCAGAAAGAATTCAGTTCAGATGTAGGGTACCTATCCAGAAGTTTTCGCAACTCCATCATGTATGATGGAATCATCCAAGATTTGACCTTTTCGAACTCTGTCTGTAACTCACTATAGGCTCGGGAAACAAAGAGAAGATGTGTACGAACGATATATGTAGCAACAAGAAGAAGGAAAAGGATTGAATAGAGGAACTCCCGAACATTTGGAGATCTCAGATGGGTCGATATCAATGGTGACTCATTATTTCGATGAATCATTTCTTCGGACAGAAGAAGATTATGTAAACACTTACTCGAAATCTCACTTATCAGATTCCATTGTGGAAGACAGAATTTTTTCTGAAGAATTTGCCATGATATATCTGATCCATGCATAATATCATGAAAAATGGATACAAATTTTTGACTGCTACTTAGTATCGGCAATAGGTCTGAAAAAGTATCTAAAAATATCCAATTTAGATATTTGTACCCTGTCGAGGTAAGGAACCATGGCATATATGTTTGGAATAGATTCCATTTTGAGAGAGTTGAAAAAGCACTATCTCGTTGAAAGGTTCTATACATCTGTCCTTTCTCAACGCATTTCTTTAGACAAAGACTCCGTTTTTTCCTCTTTTCGGATGGTAAATATTTCTCAGAACATGGAGTGTGAATCAAACCCATGTTTGAATTGAAATTGAGATACTGATACAAGTTCTTCCCTTCTGAATCAGATAGATTCATATCTGAAAGAGGTTGACAATAAGTTCTTTCAAAATTGACTATTTGTCCCTCTGTTAGAGGTGTTCCAGAAATGTCTGCGATCGAGTAAATAGCTCTACGAACTAATGGATCGGATCGAATTGCAAAATGGAAAGATTTGTACAAGTTAGACCTTTCGTCACCACTTTGTGGAAAATCGTTAGGTATGAATATGTTAGATACCTGTGACTCGATTGGTGAAATAGTATCTCTCTCCAAAAAAGCGTATTTTTTTTTACCGCCGCACAAAGAAAATATTTTGTTGCGAATGAACAAGATATTGAGGAATTGTCCATATGTAAAATCAGAATTCTTGATACGGGCCCTTTCCACATAAAAGGGGAATCTTTTGTTACAATAGAAGCAGAAGTGATGTGGATTATTCAAGAATCGAAGTCGATTTGCTTTATAAAAAGAAGATATCAATGAACTTCTATGAAATGGTTTCACGGGATTCAGCCAATTGTCTTGATCGTGGGATATCATTGAGAAATAGGAATCCGTGTTATCAAAAGATTTCCTGCGATTATTTCTAGTATGGAATGAGTCAATCATCCACTTTGGTATCTTATTGAAAAAAAATGGTGATATTGTTCCTCCATTGATCAATAATTTCGATTTTTGGGAAGTATCATGATCATCCAATAATAATGGTTTCCATTTTTTCAAATGAACGATTTGAAGACCTATTGATTCTAACAACTGATTGCAGAGTTGATCATTCGGACCTTTCAATTCATAGACGTGGATCTCGGACCTATGAATGGGGGTATTCCCGAAACTCACAAAGAAAAAAGGAAGTGAGTTAGACAAAAAAAGAAGAAACTTGGACAAAAAGAGAAGTAACTTGGACAAAACGAAACGAAGTGACTTAGACAAATCTTTTTTGTCGATAACCTCAGACCAATCAATCGAATATTGATTAATACGTAATCGATCGAAGACTACTTGAAAACGGCTCTTCTGCTTAGAAACGAAATGTTCCAAATGTTCCTGGAAATTCTTGCTCCCATTGGACCATTTGTATCTATATGCATTAGGATCCCGATTCACGGATCTCTCGGTTCGAGAAAGAAAAATAAGAGGATTGAACCATTTCTTCTGACTCTTTTTCAAATTCGATAAATGTTGGTTGATCGTATATTTCATTATCGTTCTATGATTCAAAGTATCATTTCCTATTTGATCCCTTTGAATTCCATATTCGAAGTTGCGATCGGATCTATTCATTAAAAAGAATCGATTCCATACATTTCTTATGTACCCATAGGTGCTATATTGGATTTGAATCAGATTTCGGATCCATCTATATTGATTGACTGCCTCCATTATGTTGTTGCTAGCAAATACCACTATTTTTGGTTTTGGATCTTCCAAATCATTCCCGCAGGAGATCCGGACCCATTTTTTTCTGATCCTTCGATAAAAAGATTCATTCTCTTCATAAAAAAGAGGAGGTAGAACCAATAAAGATTTCTTTTTCGATTCATCCCTGGAGTTGAATACCTCATTCAAGAATTGTTTTTGATCCAATACGTAAGAATCCATAGAAAAGGCAAATCCCTTATGATACACCAG
>CM029500.1:5038623-5043623 GCA_017140595.1 Eucalyptus curtisii | reverse complement strand
AAAAATTATTGTTTTGCCCAAAAAATGGATTTTGGATAGAATCATTAGCTGAAAGAATCACAGGATTCTGTTGATACATTCGAGTAATTAAACGTTTCACAATTATTGAACTAGATTTTTTGTCATAACCTGCATTTTCGACCAAAATCGATTTATTTAAACCATGATCATGAGCAAGTGCATAAATATACTCTCGAAAAAGAAGTGGGTATAGGAAGTCATGTTGTCTAGATCTATCTAGTTCTAAATATCCTTGAAATTCCTCCATTGGAAATTCGATTTGACTCCAAAAAGAAACAAAAAAGGTAGGGGATTTTTTGGTTATCAAATGATACATAGTGCGATACAGTCAAAACAAGGTATTCTAGTAAGAAAAGAATAGATACCTCGGAGATAGTTAGACTCATCAACGGACTCTCTATCCTCTCTTTTTCAATCGAATTAGTTTATATTAGTTATAGGATAAGAAGATGGATTCGAAATCCTTTATTTTTCATTTCAACCCAATCGCTCTTTTGATTTTGGAAAAAAATATCTTTATCAATATGCCGCTTCTTCTACACATTTAGGTACAACCTAGAATAGGAAATAGCTAATAGTTAGGACTCATTAAAAAAGAAATGGATAATCATCCACTCACGGAAAAGCCCTTCCCGTACCAGGTACTAATATATTTTTAACGTATAATTAGATCGGGTAATCAGTCAAATTAAGAAATTATGAACAGAAGCTCGTTGCTTTTTCTTTCTTTATACTTTTTCTTTCTTTAGAATTAATTGAGGTCATAGGACTCTATCCATTTATTCATTCGACCCAACTCTGAATTCATTTCATTTTTTTCTCACTAAGAATTCAAACAAGGTTTTGAACTGATCCAGTAAGAATGAAATATTTTCAAAATTCTCTATTGATACGACATGCTGTTTTTTCCAGTCATTCCTTTCAGGATCAGTCGTGGTCTTACAAACTCTACCGAAGGTATGAACGAATCCGTTACTTCATATAAATGTGTAAAAGATGCTAGCCGCACTTAAAAGCCGAGTACTCTACCGTTGAGTTAGCAACCCGAAAAAAATTAGGATATGTAGATACAATCGGAATAAAATAAAGAAATTCAATTGCACGATGCAATCAAAACAGCGAACTAGCAATAAAATTCCAATTGATTCTGAAATTATGAATCGAAAAAAGAAAAATAAACAGATCCAATAAGAATAATCAAATTTTCAGATAAAAAAAGGCAATTTGGATAGACTGCCTCTTCTCGCTTATGTTATCCATTTTTTTTAACCAAAAAAGACTTCTTGTTTGTATCACAACCAATCGAACGAACCCATATATAGATAGATATTTTTTGTTGAATGAAGTAAAGTAAAAAAACGAAATCTAAGAAAGAAAAATCGAAGGAAGATAAAGAAATCCATTTCTACACGATCGAATTATATTTGTTCAATACACTGTTGTCAATATGAATAATTCGAAAAGAATACAACAAAAAAAAGTATAAATAGAGCAAAAGAAGAGGAGGGGAGTGGGGAAAGTATAGTAGAAAAAAACTTATACTTATACAAAGCTATATACGAATCACCCCCACCCTCTTCTTTTGTATTTCATTAATTGACTTTCCTTTAATTAAGACGAAATTCTCTAAAAACAAACCCCCGCTTTCTTGAAAATATCATAAACAGTTCCTGTAGGTTGAGCACCTTTTTCAAGAAAAAATAGAATAGCAGGAATATTTAAATACGTTTGATTATTTATCGGATCATAAAAACCCACTTTCCGAAGATCTCTTCCTTCTCTTCGGGATCGAACATCAATTGCAACGATTCGATAAACGGCTCATTGGGATAGACGTAGATAAACTAGAACCCCCCCCTAGAAACGTATACGAAGCTTTCTCTTCGTACGGCTCGAGAAATTAGAAATATGTCTATGTATACAATTCGAATGTCAAATAGATCTATAAAAGCATTAAATCAAATAAATTAGACTAAGATTATTTAATACTTTTTTATTCTTCTTTTTCTTTATCAAAAAAAAAAATCATTTGTATTCTCAAAACTCAAGTTGAGTAACTCGGAAATATGAAATAGCTCAAAAGAAAACCCTTATGTATTTGATTTTTTGAGTGGTCTCTAACCCCTTTCTCTTTGTCTCATTTAGAATATATTTGGACTCCTTATTCTTGATCTAGTTGTCGAGACAATTAAAAAAAAGATATTTCCTTGTTCCAAAATATTTTATCTTTGCCTTGAATCATTGGGTTTAGACATTACTTCGGTGATTTTTAATCGTTTCAAAATGGCAGCAACACGGCCCTTTTTCTGATTTATTTCTATCAAAGAATCATAAACGGTTGATTCCCGCAAGATACACTTTTGATCAAAAGAGTTTCACTAATTCCAACAAATTTTCCTTTTTTGGATTTGAAACTTGCTCGAATTGGATCCTTTCGATTTAGAAATCGAAAATAGACTACACTTACGAAGTTGTTCCAACTTATTAATTGGCACTAACCCTAGATCCTTGCCCTGAGAAATGAATCAATACTTTCTACTCGAGCTACATCACATACTGTTTACACTACAACCCAAGAAAAAATGAGGTTTCGAGTGGAACAGAACAAAGGATGTCGAGCCAAGAGCACCTTCATTCCTATATAAGAAAAAGGGTGGGTGTAAGAATCCACAACTGATCATGTCCTTCAAGTCGCACGTTGCTTTCTACCACATCGTTTCAAACGAAGTTTTACCATAACATTCCTCTAGTTTGGAACTGATATGTAATTGATTCAATTAGGGAATCATGAATAGTCATTTGTTCGGTCGTTCCATTGGTTTCGAAAGAAGTCTTAGAAAGAATTCACTTGAATCCTCGATTTTCTTTTTATTGGATGAATGCAATATTTTTATTTTATTTTTTAATTTAGAAATATTAGGAAGAAAAAAGTTCTTTGTATTGAATCTACATTGCATCTTCAAGTAACTTGAGAGGATATATTCAACAATCTTAGACTTCTTCGAATATCAAATACTCATAAGAAATCATTCAATTCAAATAGTTATTGAATTGAAAAAAAAAACCTACCTGGATATCACTATTTGAATAAAGTTTTCCTAAAGATTGCATTTATCATCATAAATAATTCATCTTTGAATTAAACCTCAGTGATTAAAAATTAAACCTCAGTGATTAAAAAAATATAGATAGATAGAAAAAGAAATTTATTTCTTTTTTTCGTGGAGTGAATACAAAAAAGTTGATGTAAAGGAAGATTTAGGCTCTTTTTCTTTGATTTCATACTGAAAAAGAAAATCATAAAAAAAAGAATTCCCTCTATCAGATAGACTGAACAATTGTCATTGGAATGAATTATGAATATTCAATATAGAATATTCATAATTAACGGATCCAAAATCTTTTTCAAAAAACCAACCAAAAAACGTTATCACTGAAATAGAATGACAATAATACATTAAGCATTTCCTCATTTTACGCGTAGTTTCTTTGACTGGTGGGGGTTCGTTCAATAATTTTTATTTAAAGCAAGGGGAATAGAATATAGGATGTATGAATTACCCCCTGTCTATATTATTACATATATTTACAATTATATATGAGAACCAAATCAAATACGAAATGAAATACCTAAAAATGAGGTTGAAAGAAAATAGATACGTTATATGTATGTAACTTGATTATTTCTTAATCCAATTTGTACAAGCACAGCTAGTTAAATTGCTATCTTACATTGTTAATTAATTCTTATTATATGGGACGTAAGGCTTTTCGAAGTAACTAACTTAAACTTCAATATGAATATTCAATATTCAAAGTATAAGGGGATGGACATACGATGAAAAGCGCATTCAACCTCTTTTGCAACCCCCTTTTTTCTTTATTTCCAATTCTTCGAATCTAGATTCCTAGATCACAACTCGATTCAGTCTCATCTATATGTATCTTAGTTGAATTGAATTTGTGAAAAAATAGGATTTAAAGAAGAATAGAATCATTAAAAATCAGAAACAAGAATCACATAATATCCAATATTTAACTCGTAAAGAGTAGAGAAGGTAGTTCAAAAAGAAAACCTTTCTTTCTTGTGATAATAGATATTTCTATACTCTGTTTCTATCTATATATAGAATAGGTATTCCCTGGGACGGAAGGATTCGAACCTCCGAATAGCGGGACCAAAACCCGTTGCCTTACCACTTGGCCACGCCCCATTTCAATTTCTATTCAATACTACTAAACAGTAGTATTGTTTTTGGTTGTTCGTCAATTCCAATCTCAAATAAATATCTATGGACTCTATTGTTCCTAGGGTTTTGACACGTGTAGATATACACTGAAGCTGAATTTATTGATCATTACATATAATTCAATTAAGATATTGTATAAAAGTATGATTTCTTCTATTCTTTTTTGAGAATTGAAGGATTTTTGATTGGGTGAGTTCAAAGAAGGATTTTTTGGTATCCCTTTTTTTTTTTTTTTCATTTTTAAGGGATATCAATTATCAATAACAATAACTCAATCAAAATACAATTATCTCCAAGTCCAAGAAAAAAAAAATGTTTGTTATGCTTAATATCTTTAGTTTGATCTGTATCTGTCTTCATTCCACCCTTTATTCAAGTAGTTTTTTCTTAGCCAAATTGCCTGAGGCCTACGCTTTTTTGAATCCAATCGTAGATTTTATGCCAGTAATACCCCTTCTCTTTTTTCTCTTAGCCTTTGTTTGGCAAGCTGCTGTAAGTTTTCGATGAGATCTTTAATACTGTCCTAGACATGATTTATTCGAAAAAAAAAATGGGAACAATGGATAAGATCGGATAAGTCTTACAGCATGAACCCTCGATTCAAACAATTCTTAGATAGCTGCAAAAAATCTGACTCCCCTCTTTCCTCATTCGGATTCTTTTATTGAAATTTTAGAGTCATTTCAAAATAGGAAAGATTTTTTTTTTAATGAAAGACTCGACTCTTAT
>CM029500.1:5023623-5028623 GCA_017140595.1 Eucalyptus curtisii | reverse complement strand
GATGTTATTTGGCGTACAATAATTTCTATGTGCCTATTATGGATTTGCACTCCCTGGGATCGATAAACCTTTTGGATCTTATTAACCAAAGATATACGACTTTGCACTATAGTTAGTTCAGCCCCAATCAAGAATCCCCAAGGAATTCCAAGAATTTTTTTTATATGCTCGTTCCAACCCTCAATTCTTTTTTCTAGGTTCATCGATATTGAATCAATTGAACGCACTTCTAACACTTGTTCCACTTTTGGAAGACCCTGCGTTATATCACCGGATCTCGATTTTTCATATATAAATGTAACTAATGTATCTCCTTCGTAAAGGATTTCTCCATAATGACCATGAACAGTTGCTCCTGGAGTGGCCAAATAAGGCTTGGCGGATCTTATTACTACAGAGTCAACTTGAACAATCAAAACTTGACCCGATTTGAGATGGGGTCCGTTTTTGGATATACATACATTTTCACAAATAAACTGTCCAAGACTAATTATTGTGGATCTTTCTTCAAAATAATTATGATAATAATTATGATGGAGAAAATACCAATTCAAATTGAATGAATTCAAAACGATGTTACTGCATGAATCGGGATTCAAAATTCTCCCATTTTCATCCATTAAATAATAGTTAATTACTTGAAAAGTCTGTTTTAAATTTTCAAGTTGCAAATATTTAGTTACCAAAATAGGATTATGAGTTATTAAATAGTAAAATGAATAAAAATTCACAAATTGAAGGACTGTTCCTAAGGGGCCAATCGAATTCCTAATTTTAATTATAGGATCTTTTTTAATTGATTCTTTTATCACATTGTGATATTTTCCAGCGTTGAATGGACCCATTCGGAAACAATTAGATGATGACAAAATTATCAAAGATGGACATTCCTTATTTTTATTTAACAACGTGCGAATAGTTCCTTGATTTTGGCTAAGTAATTGTTGAATTTTTGTCTTGGAATAAAAGGGATTGCTATTGGTGTGATCTGACACATTATCTGAATCTGAGATCAATCCTGAGCCTGAGGGATCATTCCTTTTTCTGAGATACGAAATAGGGAATTTCACTAAGTCAATTCTTAGGAAATCTCGAATCAGACCATTTGTACTTACTTCAACAAAGGAAGTATGAGCCTCTTCGATAGAAGAACTTTTTTGTCTTGGTCCCAATTCAAAATTAAACAAGTCCGAACTAATTGAATACTTGTATCAGAAGTTCCCCTAATTGGTTTGCCATTTCTGTAAACAATATAATTGACAACTCGAAGTTGCATATTATCCCTTTCTTGTAACAGATCCGGGGGGAAGAGTGTTGCTAAATTTATACCGTCCAATACTTCATATGTCACTACGGGTCGAACTAAAACAAAATACTTTTTCTTAGTAGGTGTGATCCGTTGGACATAGATCCAATTTTTCCATTTTTTGGATTCCTTAGAATTTGTTTTTCCTGTTCCTAGGGGTATCAAGATGCCACTGTGTCGGGATATCTTATCTGTCTCTCCAGGAAAATGGATATCTCCAGAAAAGATTTTCAGTTCAATCCTTTTTTTTTTTCTCTCCACTCGGACTAATCCGCCCACTCGGCTTCTTGTATTTAAAGCGATTCGTGTATCTACTCCAATCAGACTATTGTTCCGTACCATTATCGAAGAAGATTCAGGGAAAATATGCACTTCTTCGGGAATGAAAAAAAATGGATCTAGTTTCATTTGGCATTTTTGCTTAAATTCTTTGATTCCTCGATACTCAATCAAATCCTCTTTTTTAACGACTGAATGAACCCCTAGAGTCCCATATTTAATAATTCCCGAACTCTTTCTTCTGTATCGAGGATCATCGAAATAAGCAAGAATACTATTTCTACGTAAAATTCCATTTATCGGTAGTTCAATCGAGATACCTGAATGGGGCATTAGTTCTTTCTTTCGTTCTTGAATCGATTGTAGTGGAATAAGAAATCGATTTCTTCGCCTTTTTGCCAATAAATCAGAATTCTCGTGGAAAGTAGTAGGATATTTGAGATTACAATGAACAATAGATAGGATTCGATTAAGTTCTGAATAATCAGGAATCCTATCTTCTTTTATTTTACCAGAAAAATAAGAACTACATAATTCGTATCTCATTTGATCATTATTCACTGAGAGACTCGAAATATATCTTCGTTCTCTTTCTGTCGAACGAAGATTCATTTGGTCTTGATCCTTGTAGAGTGAAAAAGGGACTCTACTGGATCTGCACGAACCCCCTGATAATATCCATAAATGGCTTGTTTTTGGTAAAAGATGGACATTACTATATGTAAATTCAGGTGCATGGTACACATCGGTGCTCCAGTGCATTTCTCCCTCTGATTCAGAATAAATATGTTTTCGAACCCTCTCTTTCAAATTGAAAGTGTATGTTCCCGCGCGAATTTCAGCAATCACTTGTTCTGATTCTACATATTGATTATTTTGAACCAAAAGAAAACTTTTTGGTGGAATAGTCACGTTATGTAGAATATCTTCACTCTCAATAGTTACATACAAGTCTATAGAACATAGAAAGGCAGGATGCCCATGACGCGTACGTGTGGGATGAACCAAATCGTCATTGAATTTTATTTTTCCATTAGAGGGGGCTCGTACATGTTCGGCAGTACCACCTGTGAATACTCCGCCGGTATGAAAAGTTCTTAATGTTAGTTGAGTCCCTGGTTCTCCAATAGATTGACCCGCAATAATACCTACAGCTTCTCCCAATTCGACCAGGTCGCCATGAGTAGGACTCCTACCATAACATAATCGACAGATCCAAGATGTACTCCTACAAGTAAAGGGGGTTCGAATAGATATTGGTTGTGTTCGAAAGGTTATGAATCGATTGACAAGTCCAATTCCAATATCTTGATTTCGAATGGCAATGCATCGTGGGCCCATATAGATATCGTCTGCTAATACACGACCAATTAATGTTTGAATAAAAATTCTTTCCGGCATCATCCCATTTCGAGGACTCACAGAAACCCCTCGGATGGTTCCACAATCTGTTCTGCGTACAACAATGTGTTGTACTACTTCAACAAGTCTGCGCGTAAGATATCCAGCATCTGATGTTCGTACAGCAGTATCCACAACTCCTTTGCGGGCTCCGTAGCAAGAAATGATATATTCTGTTAAAGATAGTCCTTCGCGTAAATTGCTTTGAATGGGTAAATCAATCATTTGTCCTTGAGGATCTGACATTAATCCTCTCATACCTACTAATTGGTGTACTTGAGATGCATTTCCTCTGGCTCCCGAAAAAGACATTATATGGACTGGATTAAAGGGGTCTGTCATCCTAAAATTAGGATTCATTTCTTGTCGCAAATATTCACTTGTACCATACCATACCTCAATGGATTGGCGTAATTTTTCTACTGCATGTACATTCCCATAATGATGGTGTTTTTCCAAAATCAAACTTTGTTGTTCAGCATCTTGTACTAACCATCCCTTCGAAGGTATTGTTAAAAGATCATCAATCCCTAATGAAATGGATGTAGCAGTGGCTTGCTGGAAACCCAGAGTCTTTACTTGATCCAGAATGTGTGATGTATATGCCATTCCGAAGTGATCTATTAATCTGCTAATAAGTCTTTTAATGGCAGTTCCATCTATTACTTTATTGTGAAAGACTAGATTGACTCGTTCTGCCATAAGTACCTCCATATTCTGCTGAGTGGGATTCGACAATGAGTTTGAGTCAATGATTGGAAAACTTCCTTTTCCCGATCTTAATTCACCTAGAAATTAAGGAACTAGGGTCCTAGTTGAACCAGAGAGACCCGAATTCACACTGGTGTCATAGAATTACTTAATTTAGATACCATATGATTAGGTACCAAATGAGCAGGCTCGACAAAACCCTTGTATAGCTTCTTCGATTTCTCGAAAAAGAGAAATATGACCGACAGTTGTTCGAATGTATATACAAATAATTTCTTTTTTTACACTTCTTACTATTAGATAGTGCCCATAAATTTCATGATAGGTACCCAAAGATTCATAGTGAATCTCGATAGGAACTTCTCTTGAAGCAATAATGCGTTGATCTAGTCGCCATCGAAGCCACAAAGGACTATCTAAATTGATTCTTTTCTGTCGATAAGCTCCAATTGCATCATAGGAATTACAAAAAAAAGGTTCTTTTTTTTTTCTATACTTATAGTTATTATCATAAGTTCTTTCATTTTGATAGTTTCTGCGATTCCATGGATTATACCTATTTGTACAAATACCTCGGCGATTCCCACTCGTTAATACATATAGACCAATAAGCATATCTTGGGTTGGTACGGAAATGGGATCCCCAATAGCTGGAGACAAGAGATTCATATGAGAAAACATAAGTAAACGAGCCTCCGCTTGAGCCTCCAAAGATAAGGTACATGAACAGCCATTTGATCCCCATCAAAGTCTGCATTGAATCCCTTACGAACTAATGGATGTAAACAAATAGCACGTCCTTCCACTAAAATGGGTTGAAATGCCTGTATGCCTAATCTATGCAGAGTAGGCGCTCTATTCAGCAATACGGGATGCCCCTGCATAACTTCTTGCAGTATTTCCCATACAATGGGCTCCTTTTCCCGAATTTTACTCTTAGCAACTCCTATGTTCGAAGCAAGATGTTGTCTAATTAGCCCACGAATTACAAATGTCTGAAAAAGCTCTATTGCTATTTCCCGAGGCAATCCACATCGATGTAATGGAAGTGAGGGTCCTACGACAATGACAGAACGACCCGAATAATCGACCCGTTTGCCAAGCAGAGTCTCACGAAATCTTCCCTCTTTGCCTTCAATTACATCCGAAAACGACTTGTAAACCTTATTATGACCATCCCTCATTGGTTGTCCGCGAATTCCATTATCAAGAAGTGTATCCACGGCTTCTTGTACCAATTTCTCTTGACACATTACTAATTCCCCTGGTGTAGATCTACTTGTTGTTAATAGATCGGTAAGAG
>CM029500.1:5013623-5018623 GCA_017140595.1 Eucalyptus curtisii | reverse complement strand
AATTTTACTCACCCCGTATATGGAATGTATGAAATGCATATGAACGGAGGAATAAAGAAAATTTTCTATTCAAATTGGAATTTGGAACAGATAGAAAATCGAAAGGAATTAATAAATGCCACTTAGGCTTATGGAGTTTTGGATAGAATATCAAAAAAAAAGTGATTCCATTTCTACCATTATTATGATATTACATACTCTAATCCGATTGGGTACCAGAAAAAGAAATGGATTCGGATTTCATCTGTTCGATGATATAAAGACATTATAATCATCAAAAATATAGAGTTGATATTTTTTTAGCACTTAACTTTTTCATGGATTCTATTGTTCAACAAATGATTCGCATAAAAGAGAGATACTTTGATTTTACCTTTTTTTATTTTTTTAGTAGAATACGATTGAAGGGCGTAACATAGTAATAAAGTTTGTATTTATTAACCATGTGTAGATAGCTATCTATGTTTCCTCCTTTATTTAAGTTCTATTCGGGACAGCGCGTGCTATATCAAAATTTCCATTTTCTATTCCATCTATTGAATGAAAAATTGAAGCACTACAATTTACTAATAATTCTCTATAGTCATCATATATAGATATGATATCCAATTAGATATTTGTATAACAATTTATGTTCTGGGGTTTACATATACTTCTATTTGCTGTTATAATGGAAATTGGAAAGTATTTTTTTTTATGGAAAAGAATCAATACTGATTAGTTATGTATCAATTTGGATTTTCTTATATAATTAGAATTAGGATTAAGAAAAGAAAATTTTGGATTCAAATCCAAGAATCGTTCATGAATTTACAGTCCCATTTAATAGTTAATGGTTCCAATTTGTCCTAAATTTTGGCTTTTGGGACTGAAAAACCACATTTGGTTTTTCAATTTTTCAATATCAATATAAAAAAGAGAGAGAAAATCTTTCGATATTTCGTTTTTGAGATACTATACATACAACCGAAGGGATGGATCCAATCCAAAAAACGAAGGATTTTTTTCTTTTCGGGCAGGGGTGAAATTTAAGAAAACGGGATTCAAGATGCAAGTCCAATAAAAAAAGAAGTTTCGGAATCCCCCACTCGACGCAAACAAAGGGAGACTTTTTTCATCTATTTTGTAGGGTATCATACATTTTGGCGGCATGGCCGAGCGGTAAGGCGGGGGACTGCAAATCCTTTTTCCCCAGTTCAAATCCGGGTGTCGCCTGATCAAGAAAAAACTCGAAATCTCTTATTTCGTTTTGCTGATATAACTCGCTGAATTTTTCCCCAGCAGAAGCAAACAAAGTAAAAGGACTCTTGAGACTTGCTTGCTTGGTTCGAAACATCTGGAAGTTTGGCTCTCGAAAGCTAAAGTGCTCTAAATCCTTGCCTCTAGGATTCAAGGACAGATGAGTGGTGGAAGCTCTCATATAAAGATTTATTGATTCCCTTCCACTACTAATGGAGTGTTTAATTACCGGGTCCTGAATTCGATTGGATAGCCCCACGGAAAATCGAATTAGTGGTTGTGGAAAGGGCTGAAGATACTTTCTATAGGG
Source organism: Eucalyptus curtisii (assembly GCA_017140595.1). NCBI lineage: Eukaryota > Viridiplantae > Streptophyta > Magnoliopsida > Myrtales > Myrtaceae > Eucalyptus > Eucalyptus curtisii. Next base: position 5,017,074 of record CM029500.1, on the reverse strand, counting down.
ACTCAGGAGAGTCTCTAAGTCCTCGGTATCCAATAACAATTCGATGGAAAATTGTCTTTCGAAAATTGAAATGAAAAAAAAAGGATTCTTTCTTTTCAACAAACCCTAGTCAAAAATGGAATAGGGAGTCCTCCGATTGTTTCACAGAGACAATACTTAGACAGTAAGAATTAGATCAAATGGGAAATAAAAGGATGTGATAGATAACGATCTATCTTGACATTCTATTTTTCATATTTTTATACCTTGTCTAAAGATAAAGACAAGAAAAGATAGAATAGGTCTTATTATTCCTACATCTTAGGAAGATTCCCCTGATACTTCTAAATGGGTCACTGCGTATTTTGCTTGTGCTTAACGTTTTCCGATTCTACTAGAAAAAGAATATTCTATAAGAATTTGAAGAATTTGTTATAAGCAGATTTATTAGAGCCTTTGATCAATGGTGTTGGGTCAGAATCCCTTTTTGACTCTACGCCAGTGATTCCACTATTATTAGTGAACAATAATATAATGGAATAATTCCTTCATAGAGATAGAGGACATAATTTACATGGATATAGTAAGTCTTGCTTGGGCTGCTTTAATGGTAGTCTTTACATTTTCTCTTTCACTCGTAGTATGGGGAAGAAGTGGACTCTAAAGGTACTACTAATTGAGGCGAAGAATCAAACTGTATCGATTGTTTTCTAGATCGTTTTGCAAAGCCTTTTTCCTTTTTATTTTATTTTTATTTGTTTTTCTTTCCCTTTTTATTAAGAGAAAAACGTTCGGTTATTATATTAAGTGGATACGTACCTTCTATGGGAAACAACATATACATAGTGGTTGTCCAAGGAGGAACTACGCATAATAAGATCTTACCTTGGCAAGTCACATATTGCGCACTTACTTTACCACTTGTTTTTTATTTTAGAAATCTTATTTATGCTATACTTAGGCTTTATTGACTCATTTCATATCATGGTTCAAGAGTTTAAATAAAATGGTGGGTTTTCTTTTCGAAATCCGAAGAAATTTCCAGAGAACTTCTTGGATCATCTGTTAATTGCTCAATCAATTACTTCTTCGGAATGCTAAAAGAAAATGAATCGATTTTCCTTTTTTAATATACTATATTCTATACCCCCGTCGCCCATGGATTTGATTCTTTCGATCGATACAGGGATTCGTATTGAAAATAATTCGAAATCTAGGAATTCGAAGCGTACTATTAAGAATTGCCTTTCGATTGTTTTAGATTGATTGGAATCAAGACAAATTAAATAGAATTGGGATGCTATGTACATTACATATATCAATACATATATCAAAAAGATACATATTGTATATTAATCTATATTAAGATTCTATTTTTTTTTTTCTACAGTACAACTTGTTACATTCCAATAAATTACAATAAGAATAATAGCTCGTATGGTAGAAAGAAATACATGAATCTTTCTACCATACTATCGGATCTCATAGAATACTATACTGCTAATTCGAGTCCGCTCATTTCATTTAAGACGCGAGATGAAAATCCTTTTGATTTCTTCTATTTCTTCAATCATTGACTAAGAAAAGAAGTTAAGTTTGATTCAAATTAATCACTTTGACTGACTGTTTTTACGTATATTATAAGTAAAAAAGCAGTAGGAACTAGAATGAAGAGTGCAGTAGCAATAAATGCGAGAATATTTACTTCCATAATCTCATTTTTTTTATTTGGCAATAACTCGGGATTTAATCCCATAGAGATGAAAAATTTTTCGCCTGGAAATTCAATGGGATGAATTACACCTTGATGATATTGAATCGGATCAATATCATGAATAACAATATCTGAGCTATCAAATCAACTCATCGTCGAGAATTGAATAGTATAACATAGGAAGATCTTTTATCCATACCGAATCCAAAATTGGATTCCTGATCCAACCCCTTTACTTTTCTTTTTTATTTGAATTTCTCCTTCTTTTTCATTCTTCATTCTTTTTTTTCTATAAACTACCGCCTTCCTTCGACAATCATCTGATGACGTATCATTTGACCTCTTTTACGTTTCCATTGGTTACAAACCCAAACAAACAATAGAAGTAAAATAGAAAAGAAGGAGTTAAGTACTCTTTTTTAATGATTTAATCTTTGTGGTGGAAAAAAAAAAAAAAGAAATAAGTATGATAAAAAGAAAGCGAGTCTTAAGGTATAAAAAAATCGAATATTACATCACACTATTTTCGAGTTTGTTCTTTTTTCGATAGTACCCTTAAAAAAAAAAAATTATTCATCCCCTCTCTCTAAGGAGAGGTTGGATCTTTCTTTGATCTTTATTTTCTAAATATATATCCTCTTTCTTTGGATTAAAAACGAAACGGGACGCATATATGAAAATAAAAGTTCAAAGTATTCTATCAAAGCAATTATGTGAAATTCATTTTGTATCATACATCTACTTGTGCATGGGTTCCCGGTAAATATATAGTACTCTATTCTATTACACGGATCAGGAGCAATTGAAAAAGCCAGACCCAGTACGGTATCGATATCTCTTGGAATCCTAAACTAAATAGGATACTACCAATAATCGTAGCAATCCACATATGTTCCTATCCCATTAATCAATACTGATTGATGGAATGGAAATTCTTCTATTTCTTTGATGAGAAATGCGAAACGAAAAAACAAAAAAAAAGAAAAATAAGAGAAATCCAATACCTGTTGGGAATGAAATTCGACTATATGGAGAGATGAATTAATGTATTTTTTGTTGGATTTGATTCCGTCGGGACTGACGGGGCTCGAACCCGCAGCTTCCGCCTTGACAGGGCGGTGCTCTAACCAATTGAACTACAATCCCCAGGAAAGAAAGTGTAGAGTATACATACTCTTATGATTGCATTTAAACCATTTCTTTTTCGATTCGAATCGCCGTGGTGCAGGCTTGAGTGCTATATTGATATCCCCATGGATGGGCACTTTAGTGAGAGCGACACAGATTACTAGTAATCCTTTTATTATTGCCAAATCGGGTAATAATCAATCTTTAAATGAAAAAAAAGATTTCTTTTACTTACACTTTCGATTTAGACTTATATTATGAAATTCGATTTTTAGCAAAAAAAAATTTGTGCGAACAAATAAAATAAATAGAACAGAGCAAATAAAGCGGTAGGGATATATCAGAAAATTGTACTTTTTTCTATTCTTTCGTTTCGTAGCCGGAATTCTTTATGAAGAACAAATGGCCTATATCATTTCATGGTGGATCAGCGAATTCTTGGGCCGAGCTGGATTTGAACCAGCGTAGACATATTGCCAACGAATTTACAGTCCGTCCCCATTAACCGCTCGGGCATCGACCCAGGAAGAATAAATTCTAGGCTTATTGATAATCCACGATCAACTTCCTTTCGTAGTACCCTACCCCCAGGGGAAGTCGAATCCCCGCTGCCTCCTTGAAAGAGAGATG